>OLKM01000658.1:0-180000 GCA_900291075.1 Melanogrammus aeglefinus | reverse complement strand
ACGGAATGTCCGCTGGTGACGCCACTGAGGCTATAGTAGGCTAACGATGCTCTATACAGCGTCCTACGAGTACCCCTGGAGTTCTCGTTAGCTACGAGCATGTTTCACAACGTTCGTTACCAACGATGCTCTCGGGAAACGATGTGAAATCTGTACGATGCTCGTCCGACACACTTCACGATCCACTTAGGCTAACGATGCTTTCGGGAAACAGGGACATGCCCTCCATGTAAACAGGATTTATGGTTATAATCTGAGGTTATTTCTTTGTAGGTTTATCCCAAGGGCAGTAACAGGAGAAACGGTGTGCGTCGTGGCTGCGGGTGGGATGTCAGCTTTACGAAGTAAAAGCCCTCTCTGCTATGTCGGCTCATCCATCTGGATTTGTTACAGTGACTTAGTGGGACCTGCTGCCTCAGCACAACTTTTATTTTGCTAAACTCTGCTGCTCCGCCGCTGTTTCTCATTCAGAGCACAGCAAACTCGGCGACATCATATAAATGGTTGTTCCGATCTGCATTTATATATATGCAATGATTTGTGAAGAAGCAGACTCGAGTATTTATCACAATCAAAACTGTATGTTTTTTTAACATAAATATTGTGTAAATGTTGTATTTATTACTTGAATCGTGTTTTGGCATGTTAGTGTTGATTTGTGTGTCTGTCTGTCTGTCTGTCTGTCTGTCTGTCTGTCTGTCTGTCTGTCTGTCTGTCTGTCTGTCTGTCTGTCTGTCTGTCTGTCTGTCTGTCTGTCTGTGTGAGTGAATGAGTATGTTTATTTATGAGAGAGTGTTGATCTTTGTGTGTGTGTGTGTGTGTGTGTGTGTGTGTGTGTGTGTGTGTGTGTGTGTGTGTGTGTGTGTGTGTGTGTGTGTGTGTGTGTGTGTGTGTGTGTGTGTGTGTGTGTGTGTGTGTGTGTGTGTGTTTGAGAGTGTGGTCCTCTTGGGTTGTGTGTGTGTTTGCGTGAGTGTACATCTATATGAGAGTGTGGTACTCTGTTTTTGTGTGTGTGTGTGTTTGTGAGTGAGTGTATGTGCATGATAGAGTGTGGTAATCTGTATTTGTGCTTGTGTGTATATGTATGTCAGTGTGGTACCCTCAATGTGTTTGTGTGTTTGTTTGTGTATGTGTGTGTATAAGAGTGCGGTACTCTGGGTGTTTTTGTGTGTGTGTGTGTGTGTGAGAGTGTGTGAGAACATGGTGTGTGTTTTTGTGTGTGTGTGTGTGTGTGTGTGTGTGTGTGTGTGTGTGTGTGTGTGTGTGTGTGTGTGTGTGTGTGTGTGTGTGTGTGTGTGTGTGTGTGTGTGTGTGTGTGCGCCATAGACCTTCAGAGCGGGGACCTGGGTGATGGGCCGTGTGCAGCCAACCGGGACCCCTGGTTGGCGGCGACCCCACTGCTGCTGCTCCTGCCGCTTACATCACATCACATTCCTAAGCACCCGCCCCCCCACACAGGCCTCCCCACCGGCCCCCTCAAACAAGCCTCCACCCACTCCCCCACCCCAGTCCCCACCTGCCCCCACCCAGGCCTCCACCCGCCCACCGCTCCCCCTGACCAGGCCTCCACTTGCCCCCCCACCACCCAGGCCTCCACCCGCCCCCCCACCCAGCCTCCACCGCTCCCCGCTGAGACCCCTTCTTCTTGAGCTCCTACATGCTGTTTGTCAATAGATGGCCCCTTAATTATCCTTCCCCATGTTCCATACCCTGCAGCATTCATCTGCAGGAGCACGACGATGAACGGCTCTTCAGCTGGTTAGGCAAGGGGTAGTTGTGAGCGTGGATGTATGTTACGGAGATTTTGGTTGTGTGTGTGTGTGTGTGTGTGTGTGTGTGTGTGTGTGTGTGTGTGTGTGTGTGTGTGTGTGTGTGTGTGTGTGTGTGTGTGTGTGTGTGTGTGTGTGTGTGTGTGTGTGTGTGTGTGTGTGTGTGTGTGGCTGAAGATGTATTTGTGTGTACAGGAGGGTGTAGTCATTTCAATTTTAGTGATTAAAAGTGTGTGTTTGTGTCTGAGTGTGTGTGTGTGTGTGTGTGTGTGTGTGTGTGTGTGTGTGTGTGTGTGTGTGTGTGTGTGGTGTGTGTGTGTGTGTGTGGTGTGTGTGTGTGTGTGTGTGTATAAGAGGGGGGATGTGTGTCCGTGTCTTAGTGAGAGAGAGAATGCAGAACTGTGTTTTTGTGTTTGTGTGTATCTGTGTGAGTGGTCATTACATATTACTGTGCAATATTCTGCCGTTTTCATCTGCAATGGTACAATACTTGATGAAGTGCTCTTGTGCCAGTGAGGCAGTAGAACAATGTGAAACACACACACACACACACACACACACACACACACACACACACACACACACACACACACACACACACACACACACACACACACACACACACACACACACACACACACACACACACAGTGTGTCTTTTTGAGTGGAAAGTGGTGGAGCAACATTCTGTTCTTCGAGATGAACTTGAATTTTAAATATCAGATGTATTATTTACGCCAAAGTCCTTTTACCCAGAATTAGGGAGCAGGGATCGAGTGGCAAGATATACAAATGTTCAGCCACTACTCAAACAATCAATAATTTATATACTCTTGGATTTAGAAACTCTCAACTTGTATGTGTTTATCAATGCTATTTAGACTATTTACCCTGGATAACTTACAAGGATCAATGTGTTTTCTCTGCAGCGCTTGGCCAACCCCAATCCCTAAAGGGGTGATATTATGCCACCATGTGTGAGTGTGATAGGCCATTACAAGCCGTTTTAACATCGGCCTCTAGTTGGACACTTCCACTTTTGATGTAATTGAAACACAAGAAAAGGCTGATTCTCAAAGGGCTTGTATCGAACGCACAACTGGTGGCATTATATCATACATTTATAATAGAAGGGGTCACCCAATGATAAGTGAGCTTCAAGAGGGTAGCATGCTCTGTATGAAAGCGGTAGTTTGCACACACTCCTGGTACAACAAGTTGAGGCAACAGAAAAGCAGAAAACAACTCACTGATTGCAATATTGTATCCCATTCACCCGCGTCCAAGTTGATCCCTACACTTTTTGAATTTGAAATCAAACAAAGTGATGTCTTTTTGTTGAGGTGAAATGCAAGCATTTTTAGAGAGTGGTCACTTTTGTTTGATCCAACAGAGCTGATATAGAGTCTGAACTGAGCAAACCAGAAAGATTCAATAAGCACTATCAAACCTTCGTCTTTTCGTGTCAACAAACATGATCCATTTTTCTCCGGCTGCTTTCCAAAGTGCCAGATAATATCACGAGAACGATGAGTATTTTTTCTTCAATGTGTTTAGAGGTCGTTCTGAATAGAAAGCCTTGAAAAATGTGTCTGTATAAAAAAAAATAATAACGATAACAAATTTGAGCGGCACAAATCCACAGAAAGGCCATGGCCAGCGTTGCTGCCTGGCATTGCAGTCAACATTTAACTCTGATTCAAAATAAAAGTTCTCTCCCCCCATGAAAATACTTTCAGGGTGCTGGGCAGAAACAATAATACGACGTCAACATGAAAGGATTTCTATGGACTGTGATGTCAGAATGCTTATAATATATAGGCTTATCTGTATTGCCCTATTAGTAAATGGCTTGCATTAGCAAATCTCCCAATTAGATAATTACTTTATCTTTGCACCATTTAACCAAATGTACTTCGGCTTGATTGCCTGTTCATAAGTTTATATTAGTTTCCAATATCCAATATCCACGGAACCCGTAAAGGGACATGGGATAAATAAAAAAAAATTAACGTTTCTCGTGAGCACGAGAAAGTATCAGGTGAGCACGAGAAAGTATCTGGTGCGCACGAGAAAGTATCGTACGCATATCACTGGCAGTGTGTGTGTGTGTGTGTGTGTGTGTGTGTGTGTGTGTGTGTGTGTGTGTGTGTGTGTGTGTGTGTGTGTGTGTGTGTGTGTGTGTGTGTGTGTGTGTGTGTGTGTGTGTGTGTGTGTGTGTGCTTTAAATGTGAATAAGTGCACATGTAAATCTCGATTTTATTTTAATAAAGTATTCATTGTTCAGTATGATGCAGTCTAGTGATTTGGGGGTTACGTCTATGAAGTGTCCCTACCATAGCTGAGACCAAACTTACGCCCACGGAATAAAGTACCCAGCCTGTCAAGAATCGGTGGCTGCTTATTTCCGACCATATTCCGACCTATAAGGCACACTAACCATCTCGACGCGCTCCAATAGTGCAAGATAAAAATATAGCACATTCATTTGAATTATTTTAGCTTGTGTGTGCCCGTACCCGCGATAAATCACACACAAGCTAAAATCATTGAAATTAATGTGCTTTATTTTTATCTCAAATTATTGGATCACGTATACTCTCTTGCGCTCCGCCTCCAACTACGAGATGGTTAGTTACATCTTTCCTGCTGTCGGCTCCTACAGCACAGGTGAGACGTTCCCTCCAGGGCCGATGCTCTCTCGGGGGCAACACCCTTCACTTTGACCGGCAGTGGGTCTGCTTATAGGTCGGAATATGTTTGGAGTGAGGCGGCCAACGATTCTTGACAGGCTGGGTACTTTATTCTTACACACAACCAGACTCGTACATTACTTCACTAAACTGACACGCACGCTATCACTCGCTCTCCTCGCTCGTCCACCCACTCGCTGACGTCACACACACACACACACACACACACACACACACACACACACACACACACACACACACACACACACACACACACACACACACACACACACACACACACACACACACACACACACACACACACTCTGCCAGTGATGTGCTCATGAGATACTTTCTCGGGCGCACAACATATTTTCTCGTGCTCACGAGAAATGTTTAATTTTTATTTAATTTACCCGGTGTCCCTTTACGGGTTCCGTAAATATCTAATAGGAAAGTTCTGTAAATAAAAAAAATGTCTCTGTGTTCCACTGCATAAGCCCTATATCCAATTCGTAGACTGAAGAGAGCATTATGAATTGTTTTATGTGCCCCTTTAATTCTGCCGAATTATCAGAGCAAAGTGCGCTAAAACTAATATTGTTTAATAATGGTTTATTAGGATTTATTCAACAGCAATAAAAGGTTAGTCAGCAGAATAGCCGTTCATTAATTATGCCAGCCATTATCGAAAATGATTCAGTTTGTGTGTGTGTCTGTATTTTTGTTTAATATTTCAACCATTTTGTTGATGGTGTCTGACTGGTCTTTTACATGATCTGATCATGTGGAAGAGGCACTGAGAAACCCCTTGCTTGGAGGTGATTGGCTTAATAGCCAGTGAGTCACTTTTACCAGGGTGACTCACTCCCTCCAGGAAGAGTTTACAGAAAGAGTGAGTGATAATAAAGCGGACTAATTCAACACCAAACTATATGGCGTAACAGAAAGCAGAAGGTACGTTAAGGCTATGGGAAACAAGAAAGAAATGTTCCGGGAAGGAACCCTGAAATGGAACCCGTCGCCTTTTGGCTGGGAGCCGCACATCTGACAGACATCTTATGGTCTGCAATGGTCCTCTGTGCTGCACATTTCTGCTAATCTGATGGTGTAGTATCTGATTATTTGACGTCATCTAAGATCTGGCAATAAAATGGACTGTAATCAGAAATCAAGTGATATATGGCAATCAAATGGAAATATAAAAGTAATTTAATGGTTAATGATTGGATTCGTCATGGTCTGTCTGTTTCCCTGTCTTGTTTTGGTGTGTTTCCGGTTTTACTTTGGTATCTTGATTACTGTTGTTTTTTTTTTCCTTTTTCCCCCCCATTGGGGTTTTTTCCGGTCAGTTCCCTCCTGATTGTGATACTGCTCCCTCCCCTATGTACTTGTGGGGTGGTTTCAGCTTTACTCGTTGCAGTTTTGCCCGCTGGTTGGAGTATTTAAGCCCAAGTCTTTCCTTTGTTGCTGGTCGGATCACTTTAGTTTGTGGTGAGTTGTGTCCTGTGTGTTACCTGTGTTCCTTGCCTTTTGAGTTAATAAATTATCCTTTTACCTTTTACCACCAGCTAGCCATGACAAGAGTCTGCTATCGCATAGTTTGTAATACGATTTAAAGGGATATGCCAAGAAATCTGTGAATTGGCATTTCATCATTGTGTGTTCAGTAGGGGAGTTTGCTGGGTTAGCATTTGCTTTCCATTGACTTAAAGTAGCCTAGCTCTTGTTCCTGTGTGGGGAATACACTTTTAATTGCGTTCCATAGATTGTCTTCTGAATAGTCGCTTATTCAAAATGAGTAATGCCAAGTATAACCCAACAAAATCATGGTATACAAACACATCATTCTGCACTATTTCCGACACTCCTACTTTATATTATCAGCAGCTTCTGGCTGGGTATTCATCGGTAAATCACAGGTAGCCTAATATCAACAGTGCCTGAAATTAGCCAGGGTTTATTACAGGCCTTTTTTTTTTTCTCTCGTCTGAGCATTTGATTTATTGATTGCTGTCGCGGATGTACAAATAACTTCCAGCAACATGAAAAGGAAGCTTCCAAAATAAACGACCGAGCCACGCTTTAATCTGATGCATGAGTGGGGAGGAGGACGGGTGGGGACAGGTCAGACAAGCTGACGAGGCCAAGGGTCACATCACCCGTTACCATGGTAATGCCACAGTTTACAACGCGACGTCTGGTCATCGATCATACCATCGGAGGTAATCTCAGTGATTTTAATCCGAGGTATCAGGTATCTGGTAATCTCCCGGTCTGACGTATGGGGTGGGGTTGGGAGGATGGATGGGGTGAGCAGAGACGGGGCACGGGGGGCTCCTCATTACTCTGTTATGGTGGCAGATGTCTCCTTCCGACGCCTCAGGGGTGAATGAATGAGTGTGGCGGACATCTGGAGCGACAGCGGCCGGCCGCGGGCGCGTTTATCTGGAATGGGCACAGGTGGCGCCGCGAGATGGGCCTCGCCACGGATAAACACTCCTCATTGGTCTGACAGGCGTGATGGAGGGTTGTCTCACCGGGGTCACGGGGGGCGCGCAAACATCGGGGCGTCGGGGAAGGCGGGATGGAAAGGGCAGACGCACGGACGGACGGATGGAAGGACGAGAGTTGAGGTTCCCAAGACAACACGAAACATAGACAGAAATTGACTTTTTATCTTGACACTTGATTTCTGCCACGACTGTTTGTTTGGGTGTTTTTATGTCAGGTGGGGTCGGCTCTGGGCGTTGTGATAGGGTCGAACGTCAAAGCCCTACTGCTGTCCCAAACCCAGCTAACAGTCTGTAATAGAACGTCATTCCTACCGTACTTCCTAACTTAAGTTAAGTTGTCTAACTTAAGTACAAATTAGAACATTGGTTGACAAAGTTACTGCAGGTAAATCACAATGATTGTGCCAAAGCTTTCTTTCATTCGATTTAGATACATTTGATAGAGTTGCTGAATGTAATCCGAACAATACAGTCCCCAATCCAAACTTGACAACCTCCAATAAGTCTCCATTGAGGACGGACTCTTAGAGACTTTCAGGATGTCTAGTGAAAAGCAACGCAGGGACATAAACACGAGCCTCAACACCCTGGGAAGATAAGGACACACCTGGGAGAAGCGGGGCGGGTAGAATGTATTCACCGTACCGTTTAACGGCCCAGTAACGACGGCTCCACCTAACAACTAGCCTGTAAACGCCGGGGAGCGACCATCGGTTTTAGCTTTCACGGCTCCACCCTGAGGGGTTTTATAAGGTGGTTCACATCTGACTTTCATCTGGACAGCAGACAAACTCATGTCATTGGATGTTTTTACGACTCTTTTTATTGGCTCTTTAGGGACAGAAAGAGTCAGTTCATCTTAGCACTTCATACCTAATATCATAATAACAGTGGCCAAGAGTGTTTTGGCGCCTTGCCGGAAGGCACCTGGATCAATCACCCATGGCCACGGCCCACCTGTAGGCATCCTGGAACGAGGTGGAACCCTAACCCGACCCTGCTCGATAATGACGTGGTTCTAAATTCACAGTCAGTCTCATTGGATATAATGGCTAAATTACTCTTCAATAAATGCAGTATTGAAGAGAGATGGAATGTTGGTAAAGATAATAACAACGTTCCAGTCCAGAGGAGCTTAACCTGTGGTGTTTTAATTCCCATTCAGAGTTTGATTGTTCATGAACAATCTAGAGGGAGAAGGCGGACACAATTGGAAGGCCTCTCCATCCTCAAATAAGAATAAAACCTACTGCGTGCGTGTTTGCAGATGTATGTGGGTTTAGAGAAGGACAGGTTTTCAGAGAAGGAATGAGTTTTTGAGCTTGAGTTTTTGAGTTTTTTGTGTGTGTGCGTATTGTATGCAAATACTGTATGCATTATGTTTTGGGTAGGATTCTAGGAGTTTCCATGGTTGACAAAAGCGGACGGCGTTTGGTTTCAGAAACAGCATATCTAATGAAAAAAACGATAACGGTCAGGATGAAAAGCCTGGAGTAGAAATGCATATCAGTGAGACGATCTATCTCTCTCTCTATTTATTTATTCATTCATTCAATAACAGCTCAAACACACGTAGATCACAGCATTAATATTGCAGCCCGAACTCTGCCATATTTGTCTTCACCCGATTCATGCCTCCTCTTTCGTCATTTGTGTCATATTGTGTGCATCAGATTGTGGGCACATGTCCTCTTTGTGTTGATCATGTTCCAAGAATATTGTATTTTTCATTAAAGAGGAACTTTGCAGTGGAATCATACCCATGAAGCTGGGCCAATATGAGGCCATCCGACGGAAACCACACCCACACATGTACACCACGCCCCCACACACTGAGACCACACCCACATCCTACTCCCAGAGCTCTTTACCTCATCCCCATCATAGGCAGATTTGTGACTCCAAGAACCAAAAGTAGCGGGTTTGATTTCAGGGTTCCTTCCTGGAACATTTCTTTCTTGTTTCCAACTTTGTTCTCTGGTTATATACAGTAGTTTGGTGTTGAATTAGTCCGCCATGTTCATCCTAACAGCTCCGGGTCTTTATGTTCATCTTCATCAGCTACCTTTTCTGTAAACTCTTCCTGGAGTGAGTGAGTCCCTCTTACCAGATAATCATCTCCAAGCAGGGTTTTCTCAGTGCTAGTATCTACCACGTGATGCCTGCATTCAAAGACATTTTTAACCCCAGAAACCTCAGGGAACCCTCTGCATGCCGATCCTTTCTAAGTCAATAAAACGTGTATGTTCACACAAAGCACCGTCTTTTTTGTATTTTTCCGTTTCCCATTGCGGCAAGGAATGTTGTATTGTGCCGGAGAGCTGGAGGTCAGTAGATACGGAGCTGTTCCAGCAGCCGTGGCTGGGATTGAGGAAGCCACCGCTGATTATCAACACTCTTGACTCCAATCCCATCCTCCGTTTGAAGTGTGCGGCCCCCCCCCCTCTCCCCCCTGCCCTGTGCCTGTTCTCCATCGGTTGCAGGCGTCCAGCCATGATAGCGCCTAAGGAGAATCAGCTGGAGATAAAATGAACTATTACCAGCATTTTGATTGAAGTGTGAAGTTTTTCTTGGCCAGACTCCAGTGGATTGGTGTTGTTGTTTTTTTAAACTTTCTGTTGCACTATGGGAGACTGATGCAACAAACTATGCTATGCTCAATTCTGCCTGTCTTCTTTTACATATTCAGGATGAATCCACTGTGAGGACGATCTAACTGTTGTTGCTTTCACAGTCCCGGTAGCTGGACATAAACTAATTTTTTTTCGTTTAAAAAAAGAAATTGTCATGGCTTTTCAATGGCAGTTCACAGGAAGTTCATGGTCATGTTGAGTAGCCTCTTCGGGTTCTCCTGAGTGACATGGGTCCATAGTGACTATTTATTCACACTTTGTTATCGGCAGTCAAAAGAGAAAAATCAATTTTGAGAGCTTTGTGCACACATGCAGACGACGCGGTATATCAGCTAATGAACACAGTGTGGCAGAATAACATGATCCAACAAAAAAACTAGTCTGACAGAAGACCTTCAAGAGACACAAATGCGCGTGCGGCCCCAGTTCATTTAGAAGTCACGCCTGGACGGATCAACACAAGTATTTCAGCCGGTGAGCATAACACTGCAATGCTCCAAGGCCCGATGTCCAGAGCCTCGTCCTGGCTGAGCTCCTGCAGTATGCTCCCTATTGTTGTGGATCATTAAGCCCCTGCAGGTAGTTATTCTCATCCCCATCAAAAAGATGACTGGAATAATTCGACCTCGCTAAGAGTCGTCTGGATGGCTCAAACCAGCGGTGCATACCACTTTAATACAGGGAGACGGATACAGTTTAGTTTCGGCTTCCAACCGGGTGGAAAATGAATGCCCTCCTTCAAATCAGTTGGAAGGAGGAGGGCTATATAAGTGTATATATATAAATATACATAGAGGGATAGATGTATTCCATCTCAGCAGGGCGCCTCCTTCGAAGAATAAGTACTGCTAACTTCAGCGTAGCGCTCCTCCTGTTTCTTCTTCTGCCTCCTCCATCCTAGCCCCAGCAACAAGACAGGTCCATCCGTCTCTTTCCCCCTCGGACCCACCAATCCCATCGCCGTCCATAAACTCCCCCGTAAATATGGACTTGCAGCCCCCCCTCCAAGATGCCAGAGGATTGATTTTTCACTATCTGTGAAGCTGCATGTAGCCGCCGCCTCCTCCTCCGTGCTACCAAGCCAGGCGGTTTGAGGAGGGCCTATTACGTGATTTATCCGGTGTACTGTACATGCTAATGAATGACGCACGGCCCCTCCTGAGAGGCATTTATACTCGCTAGCTCAACTTTGCAACGCTCTCATTAAATCGCCTTCCGTGAGACCAAAAGTGGGGGCTGTGAAGTGTGGCAATATTTTCTGCTACATGTGCTAAACAAACCTCTGTGATATTAGCTAATGCAGGAAGCAACAAACAATTTCTGATGGGAAATATTCCAAAAATTTGGGGGTCCAAAGTGTCCTTTAACCTTTATTTCTGGAGTTTTGCCCCCAGTGACTCTGCTCTCAAGACCATGCTAACCCAGGTTTGCTTGTTTTAAAACATCGAACAGATTAAAATAAAAATATCAAAATGAAAGTTTTCCAAATATTGCTCCCAACTAATTTTTCAACCATAGATGTTAATTCACCATATGGCAGACTCTTTTATCCAAAGCAATGTCATGAGTAGGAGGCTGAGGTGCGATATTAAGCCCAAGTCAACAGCTAAGGCTGTGGACATTGGTGATCAAACCCAGAACCTTTCGGCGTGGTGGAGGCTAACACGCAAGCACTAAACCATCCTGCCCTTTAAACCAAGTTAAACCCTAACCCTAACCCTCTATTTAAATAACATGCACTCACAATGAAGTATGAAGTAATGGAGACTCAAATGATTGTGGGTGTGTAGCCTGGCAGGGTGTAGACCCAGGAAGTGCCTTTAACCAGTGCGTTCACTGCAGGCCATCGCGCTGAGCACAGCTGCATCCTCTCGGAGCCCAGATGCTTGTTAAATGCCAGGAACAACCTTCAGGGGGAATTGCTTAGAGCCTGTTCAAATGGGAGGAAGTTTAATCTGAAATGGGTGATCTGTATGTATGTATCGTAGATCTGAATGTCTCAAGGTATGATGTTATAGATAATGCAACAGAGAATTACTGTGTATATGTGTTGAACTGAGCTGTTCTGTCTGTGAATTCTTAAAAACAATACATATTCTTCGCTGTGCAAGATGTACTGTTAAAAAAAAATCAACAATGAAAAATATCAAACACAATTAAATAAAAGTAGAACAAACCTGCATGTCATAAATCCTATGTCCATATCATGTACGGTTACATCTAAGAATACTAATGATGTAAAATAATGACAGAACTATTGTCCCACAGAAACCTATATCTTATTTTCCATTGTAGCCGATTTCCAACCGAGACATTTAAGGCAGGACGGTTAGCCAGCCTAATAGAGCCCATGAAGGTAATAGTGCTAGCATGGATCCGAACCCATGGAGTTGAATCGGCCGCTATCAGACGACACATTCCATCACGCCGCCAGCAAGACCAAGTTTCATGTGTGCTGTTCCACGTGAGATTAGCAATCCCCAGAAACACTGTGTGATATTTTAACGAAAATAACCTTTAAAGAAAAAACAGATATCCATATTTTTTATTCTCTATCAAGTGTCGGTTTGTATTAATTCCTCGCCAAGGTTTTGAATTATATATCAATCACTTTATGGTACAATAGGAGGAGATGAAACGCTCTCTCGATCTAACATAAGCATACATATCCTATATCACTCGCCCCCTCCTGCTGTGTGCCCGCGGGTTTCTAAATCTCTGTGCTTGGCGGCGGCAGCATGATCCACGGTCTAAATACGCATGCAGGAGGCTGCTTTTAATGGAAGTCCATTTCATTAAATCCCACGGCCATGTGCCATAGCAGGCACCACAGCTCAAACCTGCAAGGCACAATTACATTTTCGGCCATCATTTCTTTAAGGAAATTGTTTTTTAATAAGATTTCAAGGAATACCCGATAAATCCAACACATAAAAGATGCAATAAAAAGGGAACACACCACTCAGAGAGCGAAGAATAATTAGTTTATCAGTTGGTCACCCACACGAAGGGAAGAAAGGGGTTGGACAACAGCGCTTCTCAGGGGGGTCCGCCACAGCCCTGGGGGGGGGGGGGGGGGGCGTCCACCCATGTCATCTCTTATCAAGTATTTTTCGTTATAAAACCCATTTCTTTTTAGCAGAAGGGAGACCAACAGATAAAACGGAATTACAAGAATACAATTATCATGCATAAGTGCCAGGCGTCAAACTGGCAAACAATACATCGCTGGCATAAAGACGACACTAATTTAGAAAGATGTTTAAAGGCGTTAGTTTCATTACCATGCGCTCGTGTTGTGAGCAGTGCAGCCTTGGAGAATTAGTGCTTGCTAACTACAGAGGATTTGTTGGCTTGTATCGAACCTTTTAGAGGATGAAAGAAATCAATCATATCAAACCAAACTAATGAGAGGTTAATACTTAAAGACCACAACCCTGCTTCTATTGACATGGACTTAGGATGTCCATCATGGTTGTAAATGACCAGTTCTTCCTACTTCATTGAAAACAAGGTTTAAGTGTTTGAGAAAAATATGCTAGGTCGTCAATAGACAAATAGCATAAACATTTACATTTAGCAGACGCTTTAATCCAATGCGACGTCCAACCATCCATTCACACATTCACACTCTGACAGCGGAGTCGACCATATAGGGTGACAGCCAGCCCGTCAGGAGCATTTAGTTAGGTGTCTTGCTCAGGAACACCTTGACACTTAGCCACGAGGAACCCGGGGGTTGAACTAGCAACCTTGTTGTTACCAGTCAGGTTGACTCCATTATATATACCAAGTTAGTGGGAAACTATGTTATTCGGAAACTAAGTAAGCTGGGAACTAACTTAATTCATGCCTTTTGTTTTACAAATTTGTGTGTTTTCCGCTCTTAGAACTAAAGAGATCCATAAAACTCTTCCCTCTTTCATTTGTTATTATTGTATAATTGAAATGACATTTTAATAAAGTGAAAGAAGGTGCATTATATCAGCAAAACTTGCTGTGTAAGTCTGTGTGTGTGTTTTAGTGTGTGTGTATTTTTGTCTGGGAGTGTTTGTTTTAAAGTCTTTGTGTGTAGTCTGTGTAGTTAATGGCGTGTGTGTGTGTGTGTGTGTGTGTGTGTGTGTGTGTGTGTGTGTGTGTGTGTGTGTGTGTGTGTGTGTGTGTGTGTGTGTGTGTGTGTGTGTGTGTGTTTTAGTGTGTGTGTATTTTTGTCTGTGAGTGTGTGTTTTAAAGTCTTTGTGTGTGTGTGTGTGTGTGTGTGTGTGTGTGTGTGTTGTGTGTGTGTGTGTGTGTGTGTGTGTGTGTGTGTGTGTGTGTGTGTGTGTGTGTGTGTGTGTGTGTGTGTGTGTGACGGTGTCTGTGTCGGTGTGTGCGTGTGTGTGATGTCAGGACAGCAGGAAATTACTTTCGGTGTTATCCGCCGACTCAAAGTCTGTTCCTGACTCATTAAAGGCGGTTTCTTGTGCCCTGCAGCGCAGACCGCCGTGGGCCTGAGAATCGTCTCCTCCAATGTTTTAATGAGTTGCTCCTCTCTGCCTGTCTCTGCCCTGAGGGTGACCCGGGACAGACGGGTTAGCGCTGGGAACGGCCGGTACTTCCGGCCCCTAGAGGTGCTTATCCCTCTGCTGCGATGGTCAATAAATCACTGACTACTGCATTAAGATTAACCGCTGCATTAACAGTGACCACAGCATTAAAATTAACCACTGCATTAACAATAACCGCTGCATTAACATTGACCACCGCCTGGCATTACTGCATTAACAGTGACCACCCCAATGGCAATACTGCATTAACATTAACTGCTGCATTTACAGTGACGACCGCGATGGCATTACTGCATTAACAGTGACGACTGCGATGACGTAACTGCATTAACAGTGACCACCGCCATGGCATTACTGCATTAACAGGGACGACCGCGATGGCGTTACTGCATTAACAATAACTGCATCAAAATAAGGGCATCAGTAATGATGTAATCACCAACCACTACTGCAGCAACAACTGCATTGTCAAATGTCAACAATTAAAACTACTGCATTATCAATTAAAACTACTGCATCGGTTTAAATGACTGCATCATCCCTTACAACGACCGACCAACTAGCAAACACCACAGAATCGCAATTAAGTGAAAGAGGCACTTTAAAGGAGACATTATGGTGTTTTCCCAACACGTAAACATAGTATTTGAGTTCCAGAAAACATGTTTTTGAAGCGATTTGCTGGAAATAGCTTTTAGGAAAAAAAAAATCATCTACCGCTATATCCCTCTGTTTCAGTCCCTTCAGTCCCCCTGCGCTGTTTCTGGTGTCTGTAGCAGTGATGCAAATGAGCTGCTGCCCATTGACCAATGAGCTGTCAGACTGAACCACAGCCACCACCTGCCCCCTTGACGCTATCCCCTCCTCTCTCCTCCAGGATGTCTCAAGCGACATCCTGCCATTTCTCACCTCACTTATCAACTCCTCCCTCACTTCAGGCATTGTTCCAGCATCTTTCAAGACTGCCAGAATAAAGCCTCTCCTCAAAAAACCAACTCTTAATACCACCGACATCCAGAACTACAGACCGGTATCTCTACTTTCATTCCTCTCTGGAACGTGCCATTGCTAACCAACTGTCCCCCTATCTCTCATCTAATAACCTGCTTGACCCTCACCAGTCCGGCTTCAAGAAGGCACACTCCACTGAGACAGCTCTCCTTGCAGTGACTGAGTCCCTCCGTGCTGCCAGAGCCTCATCCCTCTCATCGGTTCTCATTCTCCTCGACCTGTCCGCTGCATTTGACACGGTGAACCACCAGATCCTCCTTGCTGAACTTGGCATCGCTGAATCTGCTCTTTCCTGGTTCACATCCTACCTGATGAACCGCACCTATTAAGTGACATGGAATGGCTGCTTGTCCAAACCGTGCACGCTTGAAACTGGGGTCCCTCAAGGCTCTGTACTGGGGCCTCTTCTGTTCTCCCTCTATACCAGATCTCTGGGCTCTGTCATTGCATCACACGGCTTTTCCTATCACTGCTATGCTGACGACACTTAGCTATTTCTCTCTTTCCCCTCATCTGATAAAGCCCTGCAACACGCATATCAGAATGTCTGGCGGACGTCAGCACCTGGACGACTGCCCATCACCTGAGGCTTAACCTCAACAAAACCGAGCTCCTCTTAATCCCTGGGAAAGATTGCACACACATGGACTTACTGGTCACCATTGAGAACATCACTGTATCTCCTTCTCCAACTGCCAAAAACCTCGGTGTGGTATTGGACAATCAGTTATGCTGCACCGCAAACATCAATGTGGGTGGCTCGATTCTGCAGATTTGCACTTTAAAACATCCGTAGAATCCGGCCCTTCCTCACAAGGGAAGCAGCTCAGCTTCTAGTCCAATCACTGGTCATCTCCAGCCTCGACTACTGCAACTCACTCCTGGCTGGACTTCATGCCTCTGCGATTAAACCTTTGCAGCACATCCAGAATTCGGCAGCGCGCCTCGTGTTCAATCTACCGAAGTTTTCCCATGTGACCCCCCTCTTCCGGGACCTCCACTGGCTCCCTGTAGTAGCTCGCATCAAATTTAAGATGATGGTACTGGCATACAAGGCAGTCGATGGAACTGCCCCTGCCTACCTCCAAGCATTCCTAAAGCCACACACCCCAGCTCGATCCATCCGCTCAACTGCCTCAGCTGGACGTCTGGTACCGCCATCGCTAAGAGCTAGCAAAGGTCATTCAGCAAAGTCACAACTTTTCTTGGTTTTGGGACCTCAGTTATGGAACGAGCTCCCTGCCATTCTCAGGACCGCAGAGTCGCTCACTATCTTCCGAAAAAGACTCAAGACTCACCTGTTTAGAGTCCACCTCGACTCTGCATAGCCACCCTCCCCCTTCTGGCCACCATTGTTCACTGTATTGTATTGTGTTGTATTGTATTGAATTATAGTATTTAACTGTGTAGTTAACTGTGTACTTCAAGCAGCTTATCAGTTAGCACAAACCACTTCTGCAAAGTTAAACCAAGGTAACAAAGAGAGATACGACCAGAAAGTGCGTTATCATTGCTTAAATCCTGGAGACACAGTCCTTATTCGAAACCTTGGCCTAAAAGGAAAACAAAAGCTTGCTGATCGCTGGAGTGCAACACCTTATGTGGTGGAAAGTCAAATGTTGGATCTTCCGTTCTATAGTTTTAAGCCTGCAAGTGGTTCAGGACCCATTGAAGTCATGCACCGTAATCATCTTTTGCCCCTTGGACAGCAAGTCAGATTAAGCCCTGAGATTAACCTCACACCTACCCCTTCTCCACGAGCCCTCAGGCGCAGAAAAGCTAAGGAGAGGACACAAACTCCCAATGTTGACCAAAATTACTCCCCAGTGGATATGCCCCTGGAAGAACAGTTGGCCTACTCATCAGACTCAGAGTCGGATTATGGACATTACCTAGAAGACATGATAACAGACAAGTCAGAGGAAATCTGTGATCAGTCAAAAGATAACGTAATGCCTACAGAGTCCAACGCCCCTGACCCAGCCACAGACATGACTGACGTTGTACTTAACTTACCCCCTTCTGACGATCTTCCTGTTGAGAACATTGACGTAGAACAGGAACCTTCTGTTGAAACTCCTTGTACTAGCCTACAGACAAATCCAACACAAATAATGCAACACCAGAGATAAGAAGGTCTGAGAGGCAGAGAAAGCCTGCAGAAGGTTTAACTTGTTCTAGGCTTGGTAAGCCTGTTGCTGAGTCTGTAGTTGTAAAACATAAGTGTTCATGTAGCTAACTTACCCATCATGCATTTTCCTAAACACTATAGTCATGCATGGTGGTGTAATTCTTTTACACAGTTCAAGTTATGTGTGTCTAAGAAATCGCTACTTTCACCCACTATTATACAAGTTATTACATTGTAAAGTCCCAGTTAAGGTACATGGTAATTAGTTAATTTGTGTAATATGTCTAATACGTGTAGCCAGCATGGGGGCACGCTGGATTTTGGTGGGGGAAGAATGTAGAGACCTAATAAAATAGTTAAATAAATACACAGTGATTTACTTGATATGTGGGTAATTACCGCCTAATTAATAATGTGTTTTATTTTATAAGTGGGTAAACTGAAACTGTATTTTCTATAATCCAGTCTTTTTGATAACTTGTACATTTTCAATGTGTTTTAAGATGAGTACCCAAAAGCCAATAGGATTCATGTATGAAGAACTCTTAGCGAATCACAGCTCATCTTATTGGGGAGCACAAGTTTAACGAGGAAGTGAGAAGAACAGTAACGTGCGTTTTCGGAAGAGAGACTTTCAGCGAGTGGACGAGCAGGACTAAAACTTAGTTAAACGAGATTGATTATTTGTAGACGCAATACCAAGTATTGGGCACGAATATCTTTCACGGATAACCTTTGTGTATAATGTGTAGTGTTGACTTTTAAAAGTAAAGTGCTCCCCCGGGAGTAAAAGTCAACACTTAAGTGCCGTGTTGGATGGACACGGCCCATGTTCAACTCGCCTGCCATCGTTTTACCGCCGGAGCGGCGCTGACGCTGCCAGATTTTCATCTTGACCGCCATTGTTTCGACGTCATCCCAGCTCGTTGATTTCGGCCGAGCTGGTGGATACGTGAGTAAAGTTTCCGACACAGGGAGTGTCGCCGCAAAATAAAGGAATTATTAAATTTATGGGAACTAATACTAAGTTGAACTAATACTAACCAACTAATACAAACCCAAGCGCTTGGTATACTTACAGAACATTTAAAAAGGTTGAACTGGTTAACCACAAGATTGCATTTCTTGAATGTGAGGTGTTTGAATTCAAGTGTGTTAAAGTAGGCCTATATTTCATGTTTAAAGGGTAACTGCATACAATTTAAGTTTACTATTTACATTTAATGTGAAAAGGTTTAAAGGGCTCTTGCCTATACATTTATTTGCATTTATTATTTTCTTTAAAGGTTTTTATTAGTACATTGGTAGGCTAATAAGTGAGTTGTTGAGACTGTGATCGAACAGTTAATTTGTGTGTGACGTGAATTATAAATTGTGAAGATTGGAAAGAGAACTAATTAGAGGAAATATTTGAATACAACAAAGAAAACAGCATTAGTAAATAAATTCCGATTTGTTGTACATTCTACTTTATTGTCTTTAACCTTTAATTTTATTAAGTCATGGAGTGTGAGTTAAGTAATTCCACTGTGGAAGCACTGCGCTATTATTTCATTTGCCTGTGAATAATTTTGTCCACTGGTAACGGGAGATTTGGCCCATTCACCATTCATCTGCTCAGCACTCAGGATCCTGTTGATTAGAACATTTATAACCTTATTCATCATATTACACTTCCAGCGCCAGGAAGGGGTTACAATTATATAACATAATAATAATATTATATACGGGTATTTATATAATCTATCGAAGCTAGGTGGCAGCTCGGGCTGGGGTGGACGAGCGGAAGTCCGGCAGCTCAGCTCCGGGAGTACAATCCCTTTCTTACTCCATTGCCGTGTTCCAATACCCGTACTTCCATGAGTATACTTAAAGGAAGTACACTTTCTGCACTATCCGTACTCACTTGAGTACACTAATTTTTCAGACGTGAGTGCTGTTTCAAATCGACTACTCTGTGGTGCACTTACCGGAAATGACGATCGCGACAGCTGCCGCTCGTCACCCGCCAAAAACATCCCGCTTTGAAGTGTGGAATAAAGTACCCGTTGTGTTCATCTTTTTTTAGTTACTTGGTGGGTGGAAGCATCAAAGAATGTCGTCTGTTTTTAAGGGTGGCAAAGGCGTCTATCACTGTATGGCAGTGGTGTCAAAAGTACACACATTTGTTACTTAAGTAGAAGTATAGATACTGCAGTTTAAAAACACTCTGGTAAAAGTTGAAGTATCAACTTGACCTCTTTACTCAAGTAAAAGTGAAAAAGTATGTGCTCCAAAAACTACTTAAAGTATAAAAGTATAAAGTAACCTTTAAAAAAAAATGGCAAGATGCCACCATATGAATTGAAAGCTTAATTTAAACACTGATTAGTTCTACATGTGGCCCAAGACACAACATAATCATTAACCCATTACTGTCAAAGACAAAGTCACTCAAGGAGCATGTTCTCTCTCAAACTTTATTGGAATTCAATTCCAAACAGAGGTAGTATTCAAGCCTGCAGAACTGCCAGAACATAAACGTGTGAGTTCCATCAAATACCTTGAAGTGACAAGGTAAACTATACCCTTTGGTGCTATGTAGCCCATGTTTGTGTGTGTGTGCGTGTGTGTGTGTGAGTGAGTGAGTGAGTGAGAGAGACATTCTGCACACACAGTAGTATATGAGGTATTCATGTTCGTCCCATCAAAAAAAAAAAGTTAAAATCTTAATGCCTGAAAAATTCAGCCCTGAACCCCGCCCCACCACCCCCGTCACAGCTGACAAGTCAAGACCAAAACTGAAATGAGAATGAGCTCTACATCACTATATACAAATCCCTTAAGAGCGCTTAACAAGTTCTGAAAATGGTACAGAGTAGGAGAGTGCCACAATTTTGCATTCAAACTAATGCCGCGAACACACCAAAAGCGTTACCCGCGTACCATGTACGCGCGTAACGCAGCTAAAATGTTGCTTGACCATTTTGTGTCAAAAATGGTCAGATACGCGCGTAACGCGCGTAGATGAGACCGCCCAATTCCTCCCGCTCATTCTCTTTCCAAAGCTCCGCAAACATGAAGGTCACTACCATCGGTGAATGATAGAGCTTGGATCGGGTTAGATTAAATAATCTCGGATATAAATATAACAATTAATCGGGTTAAATAACATGGTATTACATGGTATATAATAAACACATGGTGTGTCTGTTGTGTTTCCAGCATTCGTAAGTGTTGATCAGCAGGGGATATAGTCCGCCAAGACGTTGAGGTTGCTTAGCAACCAGAGACGCTGTCCATGCAAGTGAATGGAGCGTTCCCTCTTCGTCATAACTATCAAACCAAACATCCTTCACATTCACCCGAGCGAACATTATTGAAAGTAAAATGCACATTTCTCGCTAGAAATGTTTTACATAAACGCATTTAATGCCGTAACTATGTTACTATTTCCACCCAGAATAAAGAAAGATGTCGGCCGGCCGTATGCTTCTGTGCAAGCTCTCTCTGCCAGTGACGTCGGGTCAAGCTCAACGCTGATTGGCTATTGCGGCGCGTACGCGCGTAAAAAGTTCAATTTTTTGAACTCTTCGTACGCGCGTATATGTACGCGCGTCAATATACGCGCGTCAATATACGCGCCTCATACGCGCCTAACGCGAGTAAAATGTTGCTTAAACGCGTGTAACGCGTGTACGCGTCCCATACGCGCGTAAACCAATGGTTCCCTATGGGAAAATGGCCGATTTTATACGCGTGATACGCGGGTAACGCTTTTGGTGTGGCCGTAGCATAAGAGTATGTTAGTCCCATCAAAAAAACAAAAACAAAAACTTCAAATCCTACTGCATATAACACGGTTTCCCCATAGTCATAACTGACGGTCAAGACCCCAAGACAGCATACCCGATCAGACTACCAGAATGCTTTGTTGAGCCTCAAAAGAAGCTGATTTGTATTTTTTTTTAAACCACATGCCCCTTTCACGGCATTCATTGCGGTTTTATCTAAATATCACGCAAAAAAAACAAGCAACTGGATTATTCGGTTTTCCCGTTTTGATTTAAAAAACAGAAAAATGCCGTTAATTTGTTTATTCCTTTTGCCCTTTTTCAGTTTCAAAACCAAATCAGAAAAACCCAAAAAACGACTGTTAATTGTTTTTTCTGATTTTGTTTTAAATCTGAATATTCAGAGAACGAACCATACACGGATTGACGTGAAGACGAAATTGTTGTTGTGTTTGAATCTGGCGCGAGGGTTGCTTGGAAAGCGGAGACGTATGCAGACGTTTGCAGTGACGTCATGTCGTTGCTCTCGCCGGCTCCATGGCTGGCTCTCGCCGGTGTTAAACCAACCGGTTCGTAACTGGGATAAGGCTGGAACCAGTTTGGAACTGGCCCTAGCACCAGCCCGGAACTGGCTCTCGGTTCTTTTTGGTGTGAAAGCCCTATAAGTGGCCACCATCTCACACAATTCACACTTGGACACAATTGCCCAGGGTAAAAACGTGACACACAACCAACACAATTGAAGACAGTGAAAAACACTGAAGGCACACGATTACTTAACATGGCAAAATAAACCAGATATTAGACGTCTTAAGCTTACAAAAGTGTAGTAGCTCACACTGTAGAGATTGGGGGCAGCTTATTCCGAAAACATCAAAGAGGCAAGGCTAACGCCTTCGACAATCTTAGCTGCTACCCGGACATGTCTTGGCATGTCCCTATGCTAGCCAAGCTGCAGCAAAATATGAATTATCACAGTTCGGTAGTAACAAAGAATAAGCTTACAACTTACCTCTACATGTTTTTTCAAATTGGAGGGAGAGTTCTTGAACGCCAAAATAACGTGGGTCTTGGGTGTGCAGAGTTTGCATTGCATTTTCCACGAGTCATTTTTGCTCCCGACTTATTTCTAAAAATACTTTGAGATAGGGCAAGGATGAGGGAGGTCTTGTTGTTGGTCTCCGTCTCCATCTCCCGGACACGCTCTCGCCTGTGTCCGACCTTTTCGACAATCTTTTTCTGAATCCGACATTTGTAGCATTGACATTACACTTAGCGTTTTCAGTTTGAAAGAACACCTGCTTGCTTCTGATGATTTCCTTTCGCGTCAGCACAAATTTGACGAATAGCCAGCTAACCAATGAGCAGTGATGTTAGTGTTTGCGTTATATGACTCATCCAATTACACTAGTTCTCACTAGGTGTGGATGGCGCCAATGATCTGCATTGGATGGCGCACATGACGTGAAATAAATATTTATAAATATTAAACTGAAGCCAAGAGTAACGAGTAACGTTTGTTTTAAAAATGTAAGGAATAGAAAGTACAGATACTTGTGTGAAAATGTAATGAGTAGAAGTCAGAAGTAGGAAGAAAAATAAGTAATGGAGTAAAGTATAGATACCTAAAAAGTGTACTTAAGTACAGTAACGAAGTATTTGTACTTCGTTACTTGACACCTCTGCTCTATGGTGATTTAGGTGCTGAAGCTCCTCTTTTTCATATGACATGACTGCAAGACTGAAGTCTTTTCTGACCCATTGTTTGACGTAGCCAGGAGTGCAGCCGACGCAGTGCACTAAAGGACCTTTCACACGAGCAGCTGCTTACAGGCACTGTTAGGGCAACTTGGATGGTTGACTTCAGAGAGGGAAACATGTCTGAATCAAGGAGGTTGTGCACAGTCAACATATCTTTGGGTGAACATCCAGCCTCTGTTTTCCGGGCAAGAAAGTTTCTGGCCACCAGAACCTCCTCTGTTTTCAGGTCAATGCTGTAGTGTTTTGCAAGTTCATTCAAGTGTGATTCACTCAAGAAGTTCTCAGACTTAGGACTGCATGCCTGTATGCCTCTTAGTAGCCCTACATCTCCACTGCAAAATCTTTGCTCAAGCTCACCAACCATCCTATCCACACACAGGGATGCAAACAGCGCGCCGAAAAGCGAAACTCGCTTTTTTCATGACCAATTAGGTGACTTGTGTGAATCGTTCAGATCTGAAGAGTTTTTGTTTTTGAGGAGGGGGGGGGGGGGGGGGTCTCGGCGTCTCAGGCTGACAGCCATGTTTCCATCCAAAGTGATTCGCATTACTGGGCAATGCGCATTAAAAGAAATTCGAATCATGTGGTGTTTTCCATCAAAAGAACGGACTTTGGTGAAAACGACAAATTCGCGCGAGTTGTCTAAGTCACGCGAGATTTTCCGCGGGTTGGCATGGCAACCAGCCGGTAAACATTCCGTCGTTCCGTCGAAGCAGTCGGGGTGAAAGTGCGCTACGTCACACTTGATTCGCATACAGCTGTTTCCATCCCATTCGAATCAACCAAAACCCGGCCATAGCGAGCGTGTTTCATTTTGTGCGAATCAGGGTATTTTAATGCGAATCACGGCGTTTCCATCATCATTTTCCGATGCGATACATCTAGATGCGCATCTAAACAGCTGATGGAAATGCACCTACTGATAACAGCCTCTTCCAATGTAGACGCGCGACATGCGCGCTCGTTAAAGCGGCGCGTATCCGCGTGCATCGGTGCGACGGCAACGCCGTTTTTCCCCCCGTGCGTGTCCGTGGAGCTGTGTGCCGCGGACATGCACGGTTCCCTACGTTGCTGTGTCAGGCAGGTGTCTCCCACGGAGCTCTGACCCGTTTCAGAGGTGAAGGAGAGACGTCGCCTCCGCGATGTAGAATATGTTCAATTCAAAAAGTGAAACCAACACATTATATAGGCCTATATGTCCATAACACAGTGAATGAAATGAAACATCCCATGTCTATATTTATTCAGTTTATTGTAATAGTAATAATTATGACTAACATTCAGTGAAGACCTAAAAATCTGTATCTCCAAAATGGAAATATTGCAAAGGATTTTTTTTTTTAAGCATTTTTAATATAGAAATGTTGGCCTTCTGAAAACTATGTCCATCTATATGCACTCAATACTTGGTTGGGGTTGAACTACTGGAAATTGACTTTTCCGTGATATTGTAATGTACTTATTTGTTAATGGTGAGCACCCCCCCCCCCCCCCCCCCCCCCTCCCGGGAAATTCCTCTCTTTTTTGGTCCTGACCAGTTTGCATCCCTGCACACAAGGGAAAAGTAACTCTCTTTTCAATGTGTCTGAGTTGTTCAATTCATTGCATGCACCTGCAGTTGTCCCCAGCACAAAATCATCCATTTTCCTCTGTTTATGCCTTGTCCTGGCACCTTGTTCAGGGATACTGTGGGTGTGGCACAGGGCTTTGGTTCTCTCATAAAGCTCTGTGGCAAATGCATCTGTGCGTTTGCCCTTAAGTGTGTCACACACTGCTTGTTTGCAGATGAAAGCTTCTGCCAGGTCTAAAGTCTCTTTCTGAAGGAGCTTGTGGAGTCTTTCGGTTGCAGACAGAAGTGACTGAAACATCAGTAGTGCATAAACTGCTGAGAACTTATAGAGCTTTGCTCTGAGACCAACAGGGATCTAATAGTAGAAAGGCACTCCAAAATGGCAGACAATGTGTCAAGAACTGCACTGATTGACCGCAGCTGACATGCCCAGCGAGTGTTTGAAAGTTGCACAAGTTCAACTGTTGTCAATCCAAGCCTTGTCTGAGCCTCCATGAACTTGTGATGATTCACTAGGGAGGTGCTGAAGAAAGAGTAAACACACTCCAACAAGCTGAAAAGCTCCACAGCCTCTGGGATGGCCTTGCAAGTATGGCATAACACCAGGTTGAGTTCATGAGCATAACAATGCACATAGATAGCTTCAGGATGGAGCCTTCTAAAGTGTGCTTGTACACCTCAAGTGGTCCAACTGCGCCATCATATGTTTGTGCTACACACTTAAGCTCTGCAAGACCGTTGTTTTGAATCTGCTGCTGCAGCTCATTTGCAATGGACTGGGCATCAAATGATCTCATCTCTGCAAGTGCTAGGAAACGTTCCTTCACTGACACATACCTGACACAAACGGCTAACTGCTCTGATTTGACATCTCTTGCCTCATCTGCCATGATGGCATAGAGTTTGGACTTTGTCATTTCAGTTACAATGACACTTGTCACTTCCTGGGCACAACACTCAATCATCTCATTCTGGGAGGTTGCTGAGGTATAATGATCATTTGATGAGGGGTTATGTTTTTGAAGAAAAGGATGAAATTCCTTCAAAAGCTCCACGCACGCAAGAAAATTCCCTCTGTTGGTGCTGTCTTTTCCTTCATCATGGCCACGAAAAGGGAGTCCCTGTCTCCCTAACATAGAAGTGATTGCAACAATTCGCCTGAGATATTCTCTTCTTTCTACTATCTCACTCACATTTGCAGAAGCTATCATCTGTGCAACGTCTCCCTGTTTTCTAGTTGCCTGGTAGCTTTTCCATGCAACAACACTGTCCTTATGTGTTTGTGCAATCTCATGTTTGCCAAAGATGACTAAAGCTTTCTTCCAGTTCTTGCAACCACTACTGACCAAACTATCATGTTTGATGCTTTTGCCGCACACTCTACATGGGAAGCAGAAAGCTGTATTCTGATTGACTGAATATTCTAACCAGTTGTGCTTTTCAAACCAGCTGTGGTGAAATGCTCGCTTCTGCGTACCAAAGCTATCTTGTGGGTAGCTCTTCAGCTTTACCTGTCTGGACCCTGTGTCTTTGTCACCTAAATCAAACCCTGTAGTCGAGTGAAATGTTGCATCTGCTTCATCAATTTCCCTCTCTTGGTCCGTTTGCTCTCCTTCTCTCTGTAATATCTTGATCTTCCTCTTGATCCATGTCTGGATCCCCTTGCTCTCTCTGCCTTGACCTTGCCTGTTGATCTTTTTCTCCCTCCGCATCTCCTTCTGCCTGACCCTTCAAGATACATTTAACACAATGATTTGAATTAATAACTGATCAACAAAGAGGGTAATGCCATGACTTTCACTCACAACACAATAATTGTTTACTCCCAAATATTTTGAAGTCACACAGAATATATTTTGGGCACATATGTGACTAAAATGGTTGTAATTTTAAGCCCTGAAAAAATATAACAATTACATAAATTACAGTTATATTAAGTTATATTAATCTTGAAAATATTTGGGCCAGGCTAATTTGGCTAATTTGGCTGTTTGACAATGCTGCTCTAGTCGGTTCTGTGTGCTCCGCTCCCGGTACACACAATAGGTACCCAGGTACAGAGTGCAACCTAGGTTGCAGGGAAAACGTGGACTGGATTTCAGTGATGTGGGCGTGCTCTATATGAACAAGTGGAATGGACTCGGTAACGACGCACTGACTCTGACTCTCTACTGCTTCCATAAGGGAAACTAAGATTTATGATCACATTTAAGTTAATAATAACTGGTTATATGATTATTTATCTAAACTCAAATTCTCGCCACATTATATTGAATTTGTCTGCACTTTTTTGTAAAAAAAAATAAATAAATAATAATAAAAAGTATATATTTATAAATGAACATAAAATTATTTAAGGGGGCTTAAGAATATTTTAGGGGGGCTGAAGCCCCCCTAATATAGGCCTAATGACGCCACTGCTTCCTACGTAGGAGGGGGCGCCGAAACTGACTCGCTCGTTTGGTAGCTGGAGGCGGGCTGCTTCCAGAAATGCCTATCTCACTCAAAAAAATCCTGTACAGACTTATTTCAAAGTTTGTATGCGTGTGGGAGCACCATCTACCCACAGCAACACCCCAACTCCCAGGAAAAGTGCTGTTTTTATAATAGGCCCCATTTAAGAAAGGTAGCGCTAACATACTCACACCAAGGAGTAACGTCCTAAGATTGATCCAGATTGGCGTGGTTGCAAATCCAAGATGGCAGCTTTGCGACACAAGATAAGACGGCGGGGGTAGACTACTGCTGACCAGCTCGCAGAAAGGCATTAAACGTTCATTCATGTCGCTTCGACCCCTAAGAAAACATTTTAAGTCCCATGCCATTTTCAGTCTGTCTTCAGTAAACCAAAGAAACACGACACCCCTGTGAATTAATACAATTAATACAGAAACCCACTTAATAATCTCCTGTGGTATCTGCGGCCGAGCCCCCACTCGTTAATGTCTACTTAAAAACCCATTAAAACTTCTAATGCTTCCCACGCACTCAAAACGCTCAGAGCACTTGATGCAGACTGTGGAATAAAAGACGCTGAAGAATCGCTGGGAGCACACGGAGCCAATCCCGGACAGAAACCAGCAAATCCGTCAGCGGATGTGCATGATTCAGTTGGAGGTCGCAAACTTATGTGAGGGGCAAGAGTTAAACACACACACTTCAAAGGCTCCTGGACCAGTAAATAAAAGAGATGGATTCTAAACTCGGGGCAATTAGAGGCTTGTTTACTTTCCTTCTCTATCTAATAAATGTCAATTGGTGTTTTTAATGGTTTGGGAGCGTGTTTCAGACCCTGCGGGTGACCGAGAGAGAATAACCATTATTCCTGGGGAGGGAATGCGATAATGGGAAATGGGAAGCTAAACATGATTTCTAATTATTAAACCAGATATCAAGATACAGACATTCATTCATTTTCCATTTGAATCAGTTAATATGCAAAGCAGCACAGTAAATAGCTGCGTTTGTTCTGAGCTTACCCAATGGTACGTAGCTGACTAAATTACCGCACCACCCACAGGGGATTCTTAAAAGTGGTGTCTCAAAATACCTATTCTTAAGAAGATATTATAAACCATATTTCATAGAACAATATGCCAAAACCGATGGCTTTCTGGCTGAGTTTGCTGGTTGTGTGTGTCTATGCAAATTCACTCTGAGCGCGCACCGTGGTGAATTTACATCATCTTAAATGTTACAAAATACTCTGTGGTGATTTACATAAATCTCAATGTTAATTCCACGTGTGTAAAGAATAAACTACAACTGTCTTAATTCCAATTTATAAAGGGGATTTACACTAAAGTGGGTTGTTTCTTCTCGGCTGGGTTTTGTTAAATTGGTCTTTAGATCGATGTTCTTGTAATGCTCGGGGCAGGATAGTCTGGTGGTTGTAATGTTTGACTCGTAGCCCGGGGGCAGCATGGGCGTTTCAAAGCCCGAAGTCCACAGTCTTACCTGTAGGCCAAATGTAATAGATTCACAAATAAGTTCCAAGACAGCGTTCTCTCTCATGGTCTGCATTGACCGATTGAGCTAAAGGAGCCGTCCAAACCGCTCCCTTCCAATGTCGTTCAAATGAGAGAAACTTCTAGAATACCGCTGACTTTTGGTCTTCTCTGGTCTTTTGAAATGGAGAGAGCCCAGGTCCTCGCTTTCCAGAGATGACAGATGTCCGCGAGTAAAACAGGATATTAGGATACAGGAACAGGATGTTAGGCCACCACCGTTTCCCCTCGGGGGCCGCCGGACGCGTATTGATCCGACTGGGTTTCATTTGCAGCCGCTTGGTTATGCTCGCCTGCACGCAACCTTACCACACACACACACACACACACACACACACACACACACACACACACACACACACACACACACACACACACACACACACACACACACACACACACACACACACACACACACACACACCTACCTCCCTGGCACACGGCACGTACACACACACACCTGCTGTCATCACGGAGAGAAGCCGGGGAAAAAGGTTGTCTGTTTCAGAGAAAATAAGCTGTCACGGTGAGAAAGTCAATTTCCATTCCGTGTTGTTTGTAATGAGTCCTGCAAGACCGCTTTAGACTTTCTCTCGCACCTCGCAGAAAACTGTTTGACTGAAGTCTCAATAAATGACGTGGGAGTCAATATAAACAGAAGCAGAGGAAAAAGGGCTGAACTCTGGAGGAGGAGACGGCCGGCCTGCCACGCCGACAGCCTCTCTATCGAGGCGTTACAATCCAACGGTTAAAGCCTGGAGACATGTTTCATGTGTCATAAATATTTTGCCTGTTAAGCCCTTTGAGACTGTACCGGTGATTAGGGGCTACACAAATACAATTGAATTTAAATTGAAATAAATGTTTAATTGAGACATCTCTTCATTTCTAATGACATGTAAAAATGGAAGCTTTTGTGTCATCGAATAAATGAAAGTTCACGTGAAGATATCGTCACTTTTTTACCATTTGACACCCACCTGTTAACCCTCCATTGCTGTGATGTCCACATTTACTCAGTTGAATTCCATTGTAACAAAAGCTTTGCACAGACACTCATTGTTCTGAACGACTGTATTGTATTTAACAGCATTGCATTGACCACTGCTTCGAGGCTGTAAAAGGTCATAGGTCATAGATGAGCCTCAGGATATTTCTACAGTTTGTAAACCTCTAGGGTTTTTAACTGGTTGTCGTTGTTAGCGACAAAGGCTACAAACAGCCGGGATGTTGACTCAGAGTGCCAATTAACTTTCCCCTCCGGAATATATCATGAGAAACAGTAAAGGGGTACTTGTGACATATATTTCCGATGGATGTCTGAGTTCCACCGCCAGCGTTTAATGAAATCACTTCCATTTGAGTCATCTGGGCACTTATGACTGGCTCACACTACCTCTTGTACAGTGGCAGTCAGTTCTCAGTTCAAGCTTTCATTAGGGACAGAACCCTCTATGGCTGATTAAACTGAAAATGGCTCCCAGACAATAACAGTAAGTGGTCTCTTTTCCTATAGGGTCTTAACTACAGGGTACAAATTACGAAAAGTGGTGCAAAACGACTGACGGGCTGTCGGCATATCAGTATCCATACATAGAGTTTTTATCCGGCTGTGAGTTTGTCTAATGGAGAAATAGCATAGGAGGATAGCACGTCAGGCCAGCGGCAATGTGCATCATTAAGATGGTGGTTGACATATTTACAAAGGTTAAATAGGTGCCACTGCCTCTAGAACCCTCACAGGTCCCATTTGCAACCATCAAACGTAATTTATATTCCCATCCATCCTTTATGCGCTGTTTGACCGAACAATGATTATTTCTATATGTAAAAAAGAATGTGTTGTGTACTTGGCTGAAAAATTACTACAAGATAGTTGTATCATGTTTACAGTATTCAACTGTAACCGGAATTGTTAAATTTTTTACTGATCTCTTCGGCGTGAACGGAAATTACTTTTTTACTTTTATGCTAACTGAAGCGTCGGTATGTGGTCTGTATTATGAACTAAGGGACGGCTCATTTAGAAGACCGTGAACCAAAGTGAAAGGCTTTATTCAGTTCATGAATTATAAACTGCCGATTGTGTTTTATCTTCTGGGCGTTATGTAGTTTTTTTTAAATATACAAAATAACTACAATGTCTGAGCTAGTCTTAGGAAAAATTTCTTTCAATGCTGATTCTGAAAATGAAAAATAAAATCGTGGATGGCTATCTCGTTGGGGAAAACTGAATAACAGTAACAACGTTACAGGAATACCAGTGAGAAAAAATGACAACACATTAGTTGTGTTGGTTTACATAACTGCTGAAATTGTACATTAAGGGTCAGGGTAAACCGAGAAGCTGGCCTTGTCTGTATTCTATTCTGTAAATCGGTGTATTATAATAAAACTTGAAACGATTCCAGTTTAAGTGTGTATATGTTGTTTATTTATCCTTTCACAGTGACTTTCAAGGACAAGGCAAGGAACGAAGATTTCTTAGCAGTTCTCTTTCGCTCGCTGATTCTAACTGTGTGTGTGTGTGTGTGTGTGTGTGTGTGTGTGTGTGTGTGTGTGTGTGTGTGTGTGTGTGTGTGTGTGTGTGTGTGTGTGTGTGTGTGTGGTGTGTGTGTGTGTGTGTGTGTGTGTGTGTGTGTGTGTGTGTGTGGGTGGGGGGGGGGGCCCTATGCTGCCCAGGTATCGTTCACCCTTTGAAACACGTTGTTAGGACTGCTCCCCCCGCGCCCCCGTATGATGTCTCATATTTAAACACACTCCAACACCACACTGAATGTGATTATGGACGATAAGCATGGTCAACAACTTCATCAGAAGTGTAATGATGTCCCGATGTAACACGTCTCAACTCAAAATGGATTTTATTTCCGGGCATAGCTTCAACCACCTTTGTGACACTAACATGAGACGGATTTTTACGTTCATCGATGGCCTTCCTCCAATTTAGAGCGACAAAAGCAAACCAATGCCATTAAAAAGCACAAAACTGCATATGAAGTCAGTTTCTGAGTAACTTTCTAGAACAGTGTTTGTTCTATGATATACCCGATTCGATTGAAACATCCATTACCAGGTTTTCTAAGAACGTGTGGGTGTGTATGTGTGTGTGAGAGAGCGAATGTAGAATAACAGTGTGTGTGTGTGTGTGTGTGTGTGCGGAGAGGTTGAAAGCAATTTCCCACTTGATCCAATAAGAACTAACTGCAGCGTTGGGAGCCCAGAGCTTTGATCAAGGCGTGTTAATAATACATGAACACGGCTGCTTCTGGATCAATTATCCCTCACAGATCACTAATCAATACCAGCGGCTGTCTGTCTGAGGGGACGGAATCCAGCGCTTCCCGCGGAAGGCACTGGAACTAACCGCGTCAGCTCCATGGAAACGTTGCATATGACGAATTACATCTGCGGTGTAAAGGCACGTATAATCAACTGTGATCATCGATAAAGGGATTTGGTTATTCTGGGATTTCTGAGTCACGGGATGATGGAGAGGGGTTTGCATATTGATGATGAAAGACTGAACACCCTGAGGAGACGTGATGAGTTGCCGGTTTCCTCTGCGATGCACGCACAAGTTTTAAAATGGATGCGACAAAGTCGACTGAGTAGGAGGAGGCGAATACAAAGTAATTTAGGAAGCACACAGTTTATGTTTAGATGAACGACCAAAATTTCAAGCCAATTGAAAAACAATATTTTGTCACATAACGCTTTCAATAATGAATTGACCTGCAGAAAATAAGAATCTCTTTTTCATCCCCTCTTTATTTCTATCTCTCGCACAATCATTTTTTCCTCTCTCTCTGTCTCTCACTGGATTTCGTTTTGTTTGCAGTCTCCTACACACTAATTAACTTGTATTCTCAGTAGGAATGCACCAAATTTTCGACCACCGAAGATTTTTCGCCGAAAATGGCCCAAAAGCGCATTTTCGGTTTTCCGAAATACTTTTATCACCGAAACAACACAGCCGAAACAGAAATTTGTGATGATGCAAACAAAAACCGCGGCCAGCACAGGCTTGCCTGGATAAGCGCCAATATGTCTGCGGTGTGGACGTTTTTCAATGATTCTGAGAAAGAGCCACGTATAGCGATTTGCAAAAAAAAAAAATAGCCATAAATGCAATGGTACTAGGGTTGCCGCGGTGTGGACATTTTCACACCGCCATCTTCTCCGTGAACTCCCCTCTCACACTCGGTGACAGCGTCTGGCAGCGCGCCAATTCTCGCTGACAGCGTCTTATAACGTTCTGTATATAATAGTATAATATAATTTTACATATAATATCACAGCCAAAAGCTATGTGCGCCTCCGGATGGCCGTAGCGAGAGGCACTGTCGTAGGGATTGGGCTTCGCGGGGTTTGTTTACCGGTGTTGCTATGGTTACTGGTCTTGTGCATTCCACACAAGACTGGATTTATTTTTTTATTACTGGAAAAAAAGAATACAAAATAACTCGGTGTTGGCCTCAACACCGATAACACCGGTAATACCGCATAGCGCGGCGACCCTAAATGGTACTCATAATTGGCATAATAATTTCTTTCGGTTTTCGGCCTTGGTTTCCTCATTTTCGGTTTTTGGTTTCGGCCAAGAATTTTCATTTCGGTGCATCCCTAATTCTCAGCAATCGGGATTCTGAGAACCTGAGAGAACCAACCAATCATCAGCTGTTTTAGAAAACCATCTTGAACTGAATGCCACAGTCCCGTTTAGAGCCAAGATGGTAGCTTGATATCTGAGCCTCCATTTCCTCTGAGAAACGACCTGTAGGTCAGTGGGGCTGTACTTGCCCCTCATCACCTATTCCTCTGCCACAACTCCCAGCATCAACACTTTGGAAATCGCTGATGAGCTGTGTGTTGAATATATGCTCGAGCTAGAGGGAATTGTAGAGTAAAATTCTCAAATCTAAATGCAAATTGGAAAAGCAGGCATATATATATATACACACATGCACTCACACACACACACAAAGTAAAAACTGTTGTCGTGGATGTGTGTATCTGGTTGTGTGTGTGTTTGTTTGGATATGTATTTGCGTGTCTATGTGGGTGTATGTAAAATATGTATGTAAGACGATTTTATGGTGGTGTATTTATATAGGTTTTTTTGTGTACGTGGTTTTTGTGAACGTGCGTGAGAAAGTGTTTGCATGTATGTGTGTATAAGAGTGTGTACATATGTCGGTGTGTTGTGCATCAGGGGACCTATAGCGTGTCTGTGTATGTGTGTGGCCACGCGTGTTCTTACATAAGCGTTCTGGTTGCAGGTGCTTGCTTTGTACTCAACTCAGTGGGAGTAAGTATGTGTGTTTGTGGGCTGGCTAAGGCTGATAAGGTGTGTGTGTGTGTGTGTGTGTGTGTGTGTGGTGTGTGTGTGTGTGTGTGTGTGTGTGTGTGTGTGTGTGTGTGTGTGTGTGTGTGTGTGTGTGTGTGTGTGTGTGTGTGTGTGTGTGTGTGTGTGTGTGTGTTCAGCAGGCTCCCAGGGACCTCCTGGGCTTGAGGCCCCCGTCATGAAAGGAGGATCATTACTGATCACACTCCTCTAATGGGGCAGTAGGACCACTTCTGGTGACGCCCCTGCCTCCTCCCTCTCCTTCTCCTCCTTCTGCACCACCTGCTCCACCTCCCTCTACTCCACCTCCCTCTCCACCTACTCCGCCTCCTCCTACTCCACCTCCTCCTTCACCTCCCTCTACTCCGCCGCCTCCTACTCCACCTCCCTCTCCTCCTTCTCCACCTCCCTCTACTCCACCTCCTCCTACTCCACCTCCCTCTCCACCTCCTCCTTCACCTCCCTCTAGTCCGCCGCCTCCTACTCCACCTCCCTCTCCTCCTTCTCCACCTCCCTCTACTCCGCCTCCTCTTACTCCACCTTTTTTCTGCTCCACCTCAGCTTCTGCTGAGGAAACAAAGATGTTCCAAAGTTCGAAGGAACCGTACAACATATTATTTCATCTTGCACGGTATTCATAACAACAACATTTTGAGGCTAAATATAGAAAACTTAAAGAGCAAAGAGCTAAACAAACCAAGGGGCAGTAGATGTTTTGTTCCCAGACTTTGCACGCTGAAATAACCTCATCATCCTCAAACAGAAATAGCACGGTTTGATTATTTTTTTTCCCACCTGATTATTAAAATTGGCTGGAATGGGCATGAGATCATGTCCCACGAGAGTAATACAACACCAGTTAGAATAAGGATTGGAGATGAGAGAATAAAAATATGGTTAAGTGAAAAGCGATTATCTGCTTTATTTCCTTTAGTTCCAAACATTCAGGTCTGGGCTGGCTGACTCCCATCTACACTTCTGCTGTTTCTACTCTTAATGTATATAGATACACTTTCTGCTGTGACACATTTCCTATCTTGGATTAATAACACTTCTATCTGATCTCTACATGTCTTACTATTTAATCATTTGAGTGGATGCTTTTAAGCTTATTTGAATGAATCCACATACGGTAACAACCAGGTACGCAGCATATTGTCTTTTTCTGTTTCTGTGCTTAATGATTTGTTTTTTTGTTTATGTGTTTGTGGCCTGTGGTTATGTCTCACTCTTACGCTACGGCTACACCAGACGCGGAAATTCACTCGTGCGGAAATAGAACGTTCACCAAGCGGAAATTTTAAATTAACCGGCTACACTGGACGCGTTAAAAATTGGCTCCTTTATCTTTTATGATCTCTTGTGTTTATATATTTTATAAACCACAGTTCATCGGCACCAGTTCATCTGGATCAGAGTAACATGGGTAAGTATTAAGTCTACAGCAACCCGTAAATCAAACTACATTCGTATAACGTTAAATTTGAGCTAGACATAGTTACCAAGCAACCATCAACGGACATAAACCATAAAACATTGATACAAAGTTACGTTGGTAAGTGACCAACTAACTAATTTGATACAAACGAATTAGTTGCAAATGAAATAGCTAGGGTAACCAGCTTCCACGTCAAAGATCAATATAATATTAGTCTGACTAAGTAGGTTTGATATATAGCAAGTTATGTAAAACTTCAGTATTGCAGACAGGCTAGTTGCAGACATATTTATAGTTTACCATATAGTTATAGTAGTATATAGTATATATATACATATACATATATATATATATGCACATATACATATATACATATAGTAGTACAGTATACCATATAGTTACATTTCATTGATTTATTACCATACTCTATGTTAAAAGGCCCACGCAAACCTCGCGGAAAATAATTAAAATAGAAACCAGTCTATGTCTTAATTTTCCACGCGGAAATGTCGGCGCGGTACGTTCAGTTTCAGCGTCTGGTGTAGCCACTCTCATTGCTTTCAACGGTTTCGAATTCTGCTGCGTTCATACCGCGTCCGCAAAACAAAATTTCCGCGTCTGGTGTAGCCGCGGCCTTAGAAAGTCCTTGGTTATCCACTCTGAAAGTTCTAGCATTGGTTCTTTCCCATGGTCATGTTTTCACATCACAATGCATGTCAGGCTTATTCAAAATCCCCCTGAATTGCCTAGACCAACTTCACTTTTTGGTGAAGCAGTTGGCAAAGTCTATCTTTATCAGCCAATATGGAACAAAACACTTATTGTTGCCATCGGGCGGAGCCGATCACAGCGGAACACACGATCACCGCGCTCCACTCTCGTGTTAATTAGATTTTTTATATATTGATCAGTAGTAATGGGTGTTATTTCTAGGTTTGATTAAAGTACTTTTCTTGCTTATTATCTTATTTATACGATAGCTGCACTATTTTCAGAATAGTACTTTTTTTAATTCGTCCCGTTAACATTTAACGGACCAAATTTACGATTAAATTCCCCTGCAGCACGGAGGAAATCCAAAAAGAAAAAAAACACACGAATAAATAAAATGTAGATATCAAAGTCAATCTTGTAGTGGCAGTGTTGAAGTGGCATTATAAATCAGCGTGTAGTTAAACCAAAGGATATATGTACGCGGTGGTCTGTTTGGAAGAGTTTAACAGCTTTGTTATTTTGGGTCTGTCTAGATAAATTCAGATTCAAACCATGGAGCTGAATGCTCGCAGTATTTTTTTAAGTTTCGTAAACAAGTCGCCATTAAACTTTCCCCCTCAACTTGAAGGTTCTGAGTCTACCTGTCTACCCCTGTCCTTACCTCTACCTGCTCCTTAAAGACATGGATGCAAATAAGAGACGTTGGATGATGGCGTCTGTTCAAATGTCTAAATAGTAAAACATACAGCTCAACATTTCCACAAGCAGAGCCTCGATTGGACTGGAATGTGTCGACCAACTCAACGATAGAAAATGAAATCAGCTGTTGGCACATTCCCTCTGGTAATGCATAATAAAACTACAATAATAACATTGCTTCGAGATTGCCTGTTGCACATATAGAGCCACGAGTGACAGTGTGGTGTGTGTGTTTGTGTGTATACAATTCAGTCCCCCTTCCCCAAGGGCACTGTTGGGGAGGGGGGGGGGGGGATGTAGGAGTCCACAAGTGTAATGATAAGCAGAGGCAGAGTGCCCAAACTCCTCTCTCATTCCCCCCACTGGCGCCTTGGCTCTCTTCCTGGAATACCGGAGTGGTTCTGTTCACCGGGTGACGGAGTGGACATTATCATAGCAGAGGGTCCTCTCCTGATGGGGCCCACCTATCTGCCTAATAGGATGAAGCGGTGAGAATGGAAGATAAAGTCATACTTAGAGAAGGGGGCGGGGGGGCGGGGCTGCAAAGGATGGAGAGAGTGGGAGAGGTAGAGGGGGGGGGGGGGGGTGCAAGAAAGAAAGAGGTAGAGGTAGACGAGAGGTTGAGACAAAAAGAGTAAGAGACATTGGGTGAGAGGCAGAGAAAGACAGAGAGGGGGAGAGGGAGAGAGGGAGAAAGAAAGGAGAGGGAGAGAGAGATTGACAGACAGAGAGACGGAGGGAAAGGGAGAGAGGGGGAAAGTGAGGAGAAACATGGGAGGTGTCCTTCTCGACCTTGGGAATTTAATTGCTGACCTCGCACATTGGCCAGGCATCAGCCCTGTTCTTCCCCCGGCTCAGGCGCTGAGCTGGGGGATGAGTGGTGCATTTGGTCAGGGCCTTCCTGGATCTTACCCCCATAAGCACCGGCTTCTCTTTCTGTCCCTGTCTCTTAAACACAGCCAGACAGAATTTGAGATTGGATTTGTAGAGCAGTGTGGGCTAAGGGAATGAGTTGTTAGATTTATTTGAGGTAAAAAAAAAAGTGTAACGGTGCTGACAATCTTTATCCCCACACATATGAGATTTTTGGGTTTTGATTAAATATACAGAGTTTTTTCACAACAAAACTGCTGCTACTAGCAATTAGAACACCTGGGCCTAATTTTTTTTATAGCTTGCAGATGCTAGTGCCAGTTAAAGCCAAACTATCATGTTTCCACAATGTTTGTGTAAAATAGATTAAGTCGTTCATATTCTTTTGGCAGATTCTTTCTAAAATTATAGCAACTATATAACACTTTCTTGTGCTAGAAAGAATTATATTTTTGATTACATAGAGTGCTTTATATTGGTATAGCCCTTAATCACTATTACACTCAAAGGGCTTTCCTCTCCAAATACTTGGACAACCCAAACACCTAAGACCCCAAAGGGTAACCCCCCCCCCCCCCCCCCCAAAAAAAAAAATGGAAGAAAGGAAGTAATCTTGAAAAGGAAAACAAAGATTGGCAGCCCTTCTTTCAAGGCTTGTTAGAAATGAAATGGATGCCACAGTATAACAAGCCATCATTTAAAAACAATGAAAATGTGTATTGTCCATGGTGATTGGGGCTGGCTGGTGAACATGCTGCTAGCCGTGGGTGGGTTGGCCAGCTGTCTGGTCACGATCACAGCAACACACTAAAACAGAGACAGCATAATGGCTATATGGGGCCCAGTGGACGAGGAACATGTAGGTAACCTGTAATCTAGTACCTGTCGGCTGCAGGTCTAGGAAGTGCTTGCTAACAGATCGATTAAGCTGTAATGAAGGCTGAGGGACACTCCAAGGAGCCAAATGAGAACATAAGGATGTGGGTTTTGAGTTTTGATTTGAATTGTTCAGCAGAGTCAGCGTCCCTGATTAGAGTTGGCAGACTGTTCCACTGATAGGGGCACTTGATTCCTTCTGATTTCTTTTTAACTTTTGGAATACACAGTCGCCTGGCTGCTAAAGACCAGAGGGGCTAGGGGATACTGAAATAACGCAAATATAGACTGCATCGTACATAAGTCGCACTAAGGCTTGAAAATAGGCCCCATGAACATAAAATTGATCTGAAGTTGCCCACGTTTTGCTGAAAGTTCCCAAGACTAATTTCTGATTTCTGAATCAGAAGCCAGGCTTCTTAGATGTGTTATAACAGCAGTCTCTGTCATGGTCTGTTTGATTCCGGTTTTACTTTGGTATCTGTCTTGTTTCTCCCCATGTCCGGTCAAGTTTCCCTCCTGTGTGATAACTGCTCCCTCCCCAAATGTGTTTCAGCTGTTACTCGTTGCGTGCCCTGTATGTTTGGTATTTAAGCCCATGTCTTTCCTTTGTTGCTTGTCGGATCATTGTAGTTTGTGGTGAGTTGTGTCCCGTGTGTTACCTGTGTTCCCGGTGTTCTCTGTTACCCGCGTCACCCGTGTTCCTTGTCTTTTGCGTTAATAAATTATCCTTTTACCTGAACTGTCTGCTATTGGGTCCTACCTACCTGCCTGCCTGCCACCCGCTAACCGTGACATTCTCGCAATTAGAGGGAACTGATCCCGTAGACAGGAAGAAGTTCATGATGTTGAGTATTGCAGATACAACCATATGGAAGAGTTCAAGGGCATTGTTAGGGAGAGGATACAGCCAACAGGTAGTGGGTTCAGATGCATTTTAGTTTAGCAAATTCATCAAAAGAGATTGTGCTTGACTGCAGGAATGTTGCTTTAGGGGTACCATGTGGTTCAACTTTTGTAAGAAGTTCAAGATGAATAGTAAGGGGAAACTTTCATTTCTTTTTGAATTGATTGAGATTTGTATTTGAAGAATTTCAAGAGGTTGCTCGCTGAGAGAGGACCCCATTTTCCGTGGTTTTGTTTTTGTGTCAGACAATTAACATTGTCAGAGAGTAGAAAAAAAAATGTTTTTGTTTAAATTACACTGAAGTCGGCATTTCCAAAATAGGTTATTATAGTTTTGTAGCTGAGCAGGCTGTCATGCCACACAAGATCATAGACTTCAAGTATAGTCAAACGCCATTTTCATCAAAGTTTTCTGCTGCTTCGTTTGAGGGTGCGAGTGTCATCTTCAAACCGTTGCGCTGGTCTTTTTGTAGTTTGCTTCTCAACAAAAAGAGGAGCAGCAAAGTCCACGACTTTGGATAAGGCAGTGTTGAAGTCATCATCAGCGAGGCCATCCACTACAATGTGAGGGAGGCGCCAGTGACGGGATAAGTTATCTTTCATACAGTTGGTGCCTGGGCGATGAGATGGCAGCTTTAAGTAGCCTGGCGGTCGCAGCGGGGCCAAAAACTGATGTTAGAGACAACTAAGTACGACATTTCAACAGCACGGGTCAAGGCATGGTCCGCTGGGCTTCCACAGCTGTGGGTATAGGGGGCTGGAAAAGCCGTCTGAAGCCTTGCATGTAAGTCTGGCTGCCAGACTGGAACTTCTGTTGTGTCTTTCTTCCTGTCCTGTTCGTTTTTAACATGGATAAATGCACTCAGTGGTGATAATTCTAACCCGTCCATTGCCATTGATGCACATCGCAAGATGTATGATGGAAACAAAATCAACAATAATACTGACAATAACAACAACAGTTAGATCAACAGATGTACAGTTACACTCAAAAATAATGCATTAAAAACATACATAAAAAAAAAATTCATATACACTTCACAAATGCCTGGATATTCCCTCCAAATGGGTTTTGAACACGTAAGAATATCCAATAAGAAAGACTTGGGCTAATGTGTTTTTTAACGAACCATTGTGACCAGCTCTCATCTGAAATGCATGACTCCATGAATATTTAAACGCTCCATCCAACAATTCACTCCTATCTCGCGCATGCCTAAATCGGCCAAAGAACAGCGGTTGCTTGGTTTCACAACAACAAAGAGAAAACCAAAAAAGCTAAAAAAGACCCAGCATGCTAGGCTTGGCTCAGACCTTGGGATCAGAAGAGGACACCATTAGTTGCCAGAATGAGGGAATCGCTGATGTGATTATAACAGGAAGAGTTTAGTTATCAACTATCTAGATCCACTATGTTGTTTCAAGTGAATTTTCTAAAATGCTGAGATGGAGTTTCCTTGCTATTCTCTTAGTATTGTATGCTAAGAGTGTATTGTTGTTTGCGCCAGGTCTGCTTTCTTAAGCCAGAAGGAATCAGTGCTTATTTTCTCCGGCCTCTTGGATGTTCACTTTTTGACGGGATTGTAGTTGCAAAAAAATCGAACAGTTCAATAACCAAATGAGCAGCAGCAACCTATGCATAGGTAACCCATATCACTCAGGGATTTATTTTTCTTAAACAGAGGGGACTGAGTTCGGTGTCTTGAGTAATCCAACCATGGTGCAGAAGAACACAGGCTTCATCCTGACCGCAACTTAGAGGAATAATTATAGAAATAGTAGAAAAGCTAGGGTCATTTCATCTCATTTGGTAAAACATTTTTAATTGTGGAGAGTTTGCCAGCAGTTTATGGGGTGAAATATAAAATGCCCATATAAAATAAAAGTCACATCTGTTGTTTTAAGAGAGACATCAAAATGGACACTTTTAACACAACACATTACAGTTTCTGTTGTTTTTGTATATACTTACTTTTACATCTCTTTAATTAGTTCCCAGACTTCCGCTGTGACAACGGCATATCCCATCTGGGATTAGAAAGTACATTGCATCGTGCTCTTCAATCAAACAATGGCCTATAAACTTTGACCCCTACACTCTTCCCCTTACAATCCACCCCAGCACCAGTCTCCACACCACTGCTCCCCTAAACCCCTTGACCCCAGCTCTGATAGGGTTCCCCCCTTCACTTCCGTCCCTCCCTCATTCTCCCCGGCCATGATCCCTCAGTCTGGGAGAGTGTGGCGGCGGGGGGTGGGGGGGGCACAGTGGGACCCTCCAGGTTTTAAGTGACTTTATCAATCAGGCTCAGAGGCCCTTCCAGCCCCCGTTGGTTGTGCAGGGAGGGAGAGCGAACTCACTCCTTCATACCTCGAGACAAGGTACAAGGAAAAATGCACAGTCATACTTGGTGACTGATGAATTCATTTTTCCTCATTATTCATCATCATCTGGGGTTAGGTAGTGCAGTCTTATGGTGAATAGGTTGTGTCGTATGTGTGGGTGTGTTAATGTCATATATGTCCCATACTGACATGCGATAACATGTGAGGGGTCATTACTTCGTACTGAAGTAATGACCCCTCTTTATTTACTTTTATCTTGTATTGTTACTGCTATGTGACTGGATCCAAGCTTATTTTTACTCTTCTGTACTTGTATAATTAGATGTAACAAAAGTAATTCTGATTCTGATTGTTGGAGGGGGAACTGGAAGCTGAAGTTTTCACCTTTTTTCCTGAACATCGACAACATCGGTGCCCTAAAGAGCCAGCAACAGCTGACTCAATTGTAACTGATGCGTAAAACCTAACAGGATATATCAAAGAGATTAGATGCAATTATTCTGAATTGATAACTAATCACCATTGAACTATTGTCATTGTCTGTATTGACGGACTGGGGTTGAGGGAGAAATTGGTGCCCTTACTATTGGAGTCCCAGAACACTTTGGACTCAAGTTCACATCACGCTCTTGAGTGTGTATATAATATTAGTGTTAACATTTGCAAAACACTGTGACTTTATAGTTTTTTTGGAAGTCCTCTGCTATATGTCTTTTTTATCTCTTTATCGTGTATAATTTATGAAGTGTTGAGTGCATAAAACTGAACCGGGTGGAGATTTCGCTATTTAAGTGTGTTCTGTTTATCTGAATGAACGGTGGCTCTAGCTGGCAGAATTTCAAATCTATTCAAAAGGAACAACGATTTTTGAGCCCTTTTTTTTGGAGAGAGAGAAGGGGAGAGGGAGAGGAAGAAATGTTAACGGGGGATTACGTACACAGAATTGCAACTATTTTTACCCTGCCACTTGTTCTAGATTAATGGCAGTGAATTACACTTACAAAGGTAGTATGACGTCACTCAACATTATTTATGTATATAAATATATATATATATATATATATATATATATATATATATATATATATTGGAACCATTGATTGGAGCTCAGGGCTTCACTTGTACACCACAGTAGCTCAGGCAACACCTGGCTCCTGTCACGGCTCTGAGGAGTTCCAGGTTTACTTTCGTTCCTAAGCACCACTACACAGTCTTACATTGAGAGCAGACAGTACAGCGATAATGTTGTTGTTCTGTATTGCCTTTTATGTCACTAATTCTCTGGCTGGCTGATGTAATTAAGATTCCCTGCTTAGTTAAAGAAGAGGCAGATAGCACACAACAGAAGCAGGTTTAATCTGTAAAAAAAAATAGATATTCAAAAAGATTATTAAGTCATAATTATGCGATCATTTGCCTAATCATGTGCAGAGAGGTAATGCCAGTGCTGCAATTGTTGGTATTTTTTATTTTCGCTGTCATTAGGCACTGCAATGAACGTGTATGCGCAGTATTGTAAAGAGTGTGTTTCTCTCACTGTTCTGTAGACCCTGGTTCGATCCCCTGCTGGGACGTTGTCTTCATGTCGTTTAAATGTACTCTCTCATGGTCATTGTTTTTAGCTGAAATGGATGAGGCATACACATAGGGCTTTGATTCACACTCTTATTAAACTGGTAGAGCAAGGCATACACTGCCAGGGTTAGGCGTTTGATTCATTGTCTAGCGTAACTGGTAGACCAAGGCATTAACACTGCCAGGGTAGGAGGTTGGTTCATTGTCTAGCGTAACTGGTAGACCAAGGCATTAACACTGCCAGGGTTAGGGGTTTGATTCCTTGTCTAGCGTAACTGGTAGACCAAGGCATTAACACTGCCAGGGTAGGGGGTTGGTTCCCCCTTGGGCCTCCAATAGTAAGAAAGGTTGGCCTAATGTGAGTAATAACTTATAAGACACTTTGGATAAAAGCATCCTCCAAACGCCAAATACTTATTTTCTATTTAAATTTCTACTTCTTAAAAACACTTCACTTGCTGCTAATTGCCAACAGTAAAATATGCTTAGCGTGCAGAAAAAATGCATAAAACATTGGCAGAAGAATGGATGTGTCCAATTTTACAATTGTCATGAATAGTGATCAACATTTTGGGGGGGGGGGGGGGGAGTACTTAGATTTCAGTCCTGTTTTAAAAGAGTGCAGAACTGGCGAAGGCCATAATCTTTGACAGCAGTAATTAGCAGCGTGTTACAATAACAGATATAATTCAGCCGAATCACATTTTATGAGCATTTTGTATTATTCCTATCCCAAACAAACAGTTGCTAATGCTGGCCTAAATCTGGACGGCTACTTTCTCGACGGGGCCATTCGCTAAGTAAATTCCCTCGTCTGGCAGGATTTCAATATTTTCTATAATTTTATTCATGAAATTTCCAATTGATTTGGACAGTCACCCATTAATGCTGCGGTTCAATACTGCAGTTATATGTGAACTAACGGTTGAAAGAAATCACAGTGGTCTTCCAGTGGTAATGTTTACAACTGATGCATTATGTAGCTAGACTAGAGCAATGCACACACACACACACACACACACACACACACACACACACACACACACACACACACACACACACACACACACACACACACACACACACACACACACACACACACACAGCTCAAACCATACACAAATTAACTACAATTATAAAAAGAATGTGAAGAAACATTATTTATTATCTATTAACAGCTTTTCCAGCTTTCACCATCCTGTACTGTGTTAATAAGACTTTATCTCAAGGTTTAATAACACAAAAGTCAACACAAAAGTGTTTGCAAAATAAATGTGATTATGATTTAGGTTATGATGTAGCCTATAATGATTTACAAAGTGGAGACCGGGACCCCCAATGTCCATGAACAGGTTTCCTTGTTTGCAGACTTGATCTGCATTAAGGGTGCAATACAACTTTTTTGTATTGCATTTTTCCTTGTAAATACTGTAAATATTACGATCGATTTGGGGGGGGAGAGAGCCTCTTTTTATATATTAGGTAAGAACATCTAATTTGCCGAAATTCAGTGATAGGTTATACAATTAAGAGAAAACAACGGTGGGCCTCTTCATAACTAATTTACTTTTTTTTTTAATTCAATTATGTAATCTTTATTTATTTTACAAACCTTTTTCCCCCCCCCCAGCTTCTACGCACTCTGCGTATAGGGAGTTGGGCCTGTCCATAGGTGAATGTGTCGCTTTGTTTTCTGTTACCTAGGTTATTCATTTGATGGAGCTAATGCTTGCCTGCAGTGTCATCCTAATTTCAGTAAGTGGCGTTTTGTCAATATCAACCATGATCATAAATGGTTAATGACATGTTTGGCTATTCAACACTTATAATGTCTATCTACACACCTTATATTATCTCAATAAGCAAGCTATGTTTTATGTTGGCCTTTCAAAACGCAATTCTATACATATTTTGAGGAAACAAGTATTCACATAAAACCTTATCTAAATGATTTGTTGGACGACTGAATCGGGTCCCAGTTAATGCCTTGTGCATTACCCACTATTCTTACCATAGTGTTTCCCAACCCCTCAATATTACTCTTATGGTGCATTTATAGAAAATCTATATGCACACAAATCATAAAATTATGACTCCCATCCATCCCTTTTAAAGACTTGGATCCATAACTTTCTTCTGTGTAATTAATGGGAGTGAGCCCTATGTTGTTTAAAATAAAAAAATTCCATCCCTGGCATAGCGATTAGCACAGTTAACGGCACAACACATCCTTGGCACCTTGACGGTTGTCTTTGTGCTGTCTAAATTTTCTGACACCCGGGTTGACTGTGCCTGTGACGTTTCCCAAGAAACCCGAAAGACCTGGCCAAAAATATAATACAGTATTCCAGTATCTCGTATGTATTATATTAGCAAGTGAATATAAGAGTTTATGTTTTTTTCTTTCCCTTAGAATGAGCCTTTAAATCTACAGAGGAGATGGGACGGTAGCCCACCATGTTGCACCACCATGTTCCTACAGTAGTCCACACAGGAAAAACAGCTCTAGAGAAAACAAGTTTTAATTCAATCAATTTTCAATTAAAGTGTAAGGGAACTCCCTGTCTTATCTTGAATTCAAACACCCATGAATGATATAATTGGTTTGATTGGAGAATGAAATAAATCATACACTTACAGCTTTGACCTACTTTAAAACGTGTTCATTAAATTTTTGCCCTGAAAAAAATCACATGAAGGTGTGTGTGTGTGTGTGTGTGTGTGTGTGTGTGTGTGTGTGTGTGTGTGTGTGTGTGTGTGTGTGTGTGTGTTGTGTGTGTGTGTGTGTGTGTGTGTGTGTGTGTGTGTGTGTGTGTGTGGTGTGTGTGTGTGTGTGTGTGTGTGTGAACATGTACAGTATGGTGCACGTGTGTTTAGTGTGTGTGAACATGTACAGTATGTGCACGTGTTAGTGCATGCATGTGTGTGTGTGTGTTTGTCGATGGGTGGTTTTCTTAATGGAAACGCCTACACAATATTTACAGCAGACAAATAAGCCATGTTTTTCCAATTGGTAATGAATTTGTTTTCTTGGTAGTGGTTGAGTGTTTTCCTCTGTTATCAGTGTACCTGGAAATCATGGTAAAGGTACAAAAGGTACAGTGTGATGCCGTTTGCCATTTAACATTGCTTTTAACTGGTTAAAACTGGTTGCATTGGTTGCTTCCCTCAATTGTTGCCTCCCTGACAAAAGCAAACGTAACATCAATCATGTGTCTCCTATGATTGTCTGCCAAACATCATTGAAACAAATGTACAAAAAGCACAACCCAAGAGTTAGTTGAAAGATCTCAACATGTACAGGAAACTCAGCAGATCAATAGATAAGTTTACCGTACAAAATTAACAGTATATATGTGGGTGGGATACAGTCTGGGCTTGAGTTTAAATCATACAAAAAAGTACAAGAAAATACAAGGATATTGTCTCAGTGTTTTTGAGGAATATTTTTTTGGGATGCATGAGTTTTCTAAAAGTCAGTTTCATATCCAAGCGATCTTAACAGTTTAATTCATAGTAAAGTAACGCTACAACAATACAAATGACAAGGTTTTTCCCCACCGGTCCAGACCAATCGGAACATATCTCTGTGCAGTTGAGAGAAACCCAGTGGAGCAATCAAAATTGTATATGACGTTGTGTTGTGGGGCTGACATTTATGGCTCGGTTAGGATGGCGGGGGGGGGAGTGAGGGGTGGAGTGGCTGTAGGGAGCTGGGGGGGAGGTGTGTGGGTGGTGTTGGTCCCCTAGCCACACCCTACCCTGGTCGCCCAGGAGTCCGCCTCCCGCTACATTAAGCCGCCAAAGCACGTCCAATATCCTGTCAGCATAAAACCTCTGCAGATTAATTGAGCTTGAAGGAATTTCATACAGAGCGCCAAACAAATCATATATTTCATATGGATCCCAGTCACCAGTATGGCTGGTAATGAAGTCCAGCTGCAGTATCTGAATGCTGCTGCTGCTGCCGATGTCTTAAAATACTTGTTTTTAACAATCATACTATTTATTATGTGTTTTAGCCGAATTTAGCTGACACTTTTATCCAAAGCGAGTCTGGCTGACGTTTTTTTTGGCACATGTCATTGATGATTACTTACATTGGTGATGGAACTCAGTTACTTTAAAAAAGGAGATGAAAACTAGACACTATAAGTGTGACCTCGAATCTTAGATGATTCGAATCTTTGAGAGATGGACATTTTGTCGATGTTATCTTAAAAAGTCAAATTGTTGCTTCGGGCAAATTGTGAGTGCGAAAAAGCCAGATATTCCATTGGGAGAATTGGGCTGCTCAATGATTGATACCACGATATTGCCTGGCTTCTAGAAGGAAAAGCTTTTAAGTTATCCAAGGTTTTTTTGTGGGGGTGGGGGATTATCTTCTGTGGGCAATTTGTTGTATTCTGTTTTGCTTTCAATAAATATCCTTATTGTTTTTTTGATAACCCCTTTGTGTAATGGCAGTGGCACAATCCAATCATTTATTTTCAAAACGGCACATTCTAGACCGTAAGTCTCGAAGAAATACATTAAAAATAAAACGTCTCAAGTGTGGCAGCATTTCGGAAGCATTAAAAATGACCCAAAATAAGTCAAAAGTAAACTTTGTCAACAGCCGTTGTCAAAACCTATTCTCTCCGTCGGAAATCGGTTGTGCATTTTGCTGTTCTGCTAATTTTTACACTTTCAATTTTTTACATGTAGTTAAGATTTCTAATCTAGTCGCATGTGAATACTGTGTGTGATCGTCCAGAACCGTCTCCATCTCCACAGAATTTGGCCACTGTTTGATTCAATAGATGTGTTACGGTATATTAATTATGGTATCCTACATTAGCCTTTATTATAGTATATTTGGCTAATAAAAGCCTATGTTGATTGTCAAATGAAATGCAGATGTTGACTGAAGGGCAAAATTGTCATCATAATTGGAGAAGTTGGTTTGTTTGTAGAGGCGGTTCTTTAGCGGAGACACTGCACCCGGCATAGAGACAGCAGTGGTATAACCCCAACCAGTCATTATCCCTGAGCCACATACACTCGAAGTGGAGGACAAGACTCGCCACTGCAACACTGCCCTGAACCCATACTGGTTGGATAATATATTTTCGGGCATGGAACTTTCCTCAGTGATAATTAGCGCTGACACACAGTGTCGTTAGCCTTCCCCCATATTACAGCCTTGTGCTGGCGCCATTGTGTTGGAGATCTTCATTTACAACCATAAGCTGGAACCTCGGTCCCTTGGGTCGGAACTAGGTCCCCCCAGGGCCCATCGAACACCAGACCTCCTCCACAGGGTCCGCCCGCATATCTGGCCCCCCAGAACGAAAGGTTTATAGAGCCATTAGCGAAGGTCTCATACCCCTCTGCCACTTTTAATTACCTCTCCTCCCGTACCAAGGTCCAGTACCGCAGGTGCAGAGGCGGGGGCCGGGACGGGGTGGGTGGGGGGTTGTGACGGCCGGTAATTAAAAATTTCCACTCCTGCACTGTTTTTTCAACTGAATTAAAACAGCACATGGTTTTTTTTGGGGTTTGAGGTTGAGGTTACATTGTCGGATGAAGGCATTGAAGTCCTATATTAGAGCTGACAAACAGCCCCCCGTCTAAAGCTTACTTGGATCCAAAATGTCAGCAGGTCATTTCAGAGAAAGGTTTTCTTTATTTTATAATATATGTATCGACAGTTTTTAATTAGACCTTCCAGATGGGAAGGTGGTCAGATTTGTCAATGTCTTGGTTTTCATGTTTTGAGCGCCTTGTCGTACACAATCAATACATGAATAAATTGTTCTATTCACCGTCTATTCAAGTCGTCTCAGCAGCATTGTTTGATTGTAATGTTGCCCATGCTCCATCGTCAATGCTTTTATTTAGCAAAAAGTCAGCAGCCACCCCACAGCGGCACATGAATTATTCACCATCGTTCTCAGCAAAGGACGTCATGTGATGTAAGACAAATCTGAAAGCATTATCATACATCTTAATTTTTACATCCTGGGCGGGCCACAACAAACATTGCGATGTCAGTGTTTTACATACATGGAATACAAAGGTTGTCAGCAGAGAACTCAAGGTCTAATTATCGCCCCCTGCTGGAAGACGTCCCTGTGGGGATTTAGAGTGGCGGTGGACTCAGACGATCCCCTGGTCGGCGGTTGTTTGCGCGGCTCTGATAAACATCTGATGTGTCTTTTGAACAGGGAAGTTTCCGTTGGCCACTAACAGCTGCTGTTTTCCCTCATTATTGCAATTTTTCCTTTCTGTTGTTGAGCAACGTGAACGTGCCGCCGGGAGACAACATGTCACGAATGGAAAGGCAACACTGCAAAATCGTCCCTATTGAATGTGTAAATTATGATACGCTTATCTGTGTCGCGTAAAGAACCACTCACAAAGCACCATTTCCTGTGGGCCACTCTCAGCCAATTAACAATGAGCCAGCTTAGAGCACAAAAGACAACAAAACGACAACAACCACAGTGTACAACCCCCCCCTCCCCCCAACCCATGTATCAAAACCGGATGAGATAACGGGTTCCATTATTTACCTTGTCGTTAATATGCACACGTTGGCAGGAAAGGCGTTTTGCTTCATTAGAACAAATTCCCGCCGTGGCTTCCGGCAGCGTTATGGTCAGTCGTTGCAATGGCTGAGAGAGGCTCCCATGGGTGATACGGGATGAACGCTATGTTCACAACGTCGTTCTATTGGCACATCCATCAGGAGTTAATAACAAGGGCCCCGTCTTTATCGGCCCGCTGCAGGCCTGCCGGGCGGTGGAGGTGGAGGGACCCTGACGGAGGTTTATTCTTATGAGGGATGTGGAACAGAGGGAGCATTGGAAGCTGCTACACAGGCCGATATTTCGGAAGCTGCTACATATGCGTGTTTTTTCGGAAGCTGCTACACAAGTGTGGGTCAAAGCAGCTGCGCAACTGCGGTTTGGAAGCCGCTACGTACACGCAGTTCAGAAGTGCCATGTGCGTAGCAGCTTTCATTCGTGTTGATACATTCATCGCCCCTTTTCTGTTCAGCGGGTTCGCCAATTCCTCTTTATTTTTGACGGTTCGCCTGGAGCTAAGCAGCCTGAATGTAGACCGGATAGGATTATACTGTAGGTGTTGCTGTGGCTATGGTCGTGACAACAAACGCTTTGTGCACGTAATATGTAAAAGAGAGGTGTCTAGTCACTTGGTTGAGTGCAATACGTTTATCTCATTTATTTTGGAATAAGTAATGTTGAATTCCTGGAGGATCAGTTACGGAAATAATTAACAGGATGTTTACGACAATAAGATATGAGATATGAACCCACACATCCTCCTCCTCTCTTGACTGTTGAGCATTCCAGCATTATGGGTTTGAGGGCGGAATTTCAATTTTAGAGATTAGAAACTCACTGGCCGATGCATTTGTGAAAACTGCACATTAATGGCAGGGTTTCAAAGACCTTAAAGTACACACTGACGTGTGATTGATCATGGATTGCAAAAGAATAAAATTGTTGCACTGTGTATTCTAGTACAGCCAAGTGAGAGGTTGTTATGACTGTTGATGATGTATGGTGACTATTGTCATTTGTAACGAATATAGTATTAAGTATCCATAAGTTGTTGGTTCGTTGTTTCCATAAACAACAAGAAACAATACATGACTCTTTATATTTTGCAAAGGAAAATATATCTATGCATAAGGGGGCAGGATGGTGTACTGGTAAGGGTGTTAGACTCCCAGCAGAAAGGTACTGGGATTAAATAAAGTTACAAATACATATTATATGACAGCTGGTGTTCAAACAAATCATAACACAGCTGAGACCACCGTCTTATTTAAAGGAGGAAAAAGTAAGGACTTGGCAATAATATCCTGGAAGTGCTGTTCAATGTTGGCTTTAAAGGGGCAATACAGCCTTAAACACCTTGACATTGTTATACAACATCTATTGGTGATGCACCCCAATACTTCACCGTTTTCTTTAGTATTTCAGATCGCTGTAGACTACTATGTCTTGCAGAAAAATTGCTGCAGAAGCTAGAATGGGGTTTAAAGGAATTATGTGTTCAAATCACAGTAGCATCAACCATCATTTCCATATGACAACAACTCATAATCGCTGCATAATACATTTCTGCAATGTTCCTGTGGCGAGTAATTAGTCATTTAGCAAGAGGATTCACGCATTTATGCTGGGTCAGTGGCCTCGTGCGTCCAGAAGGCCCTTTGCAGGCTTGGGGCGGGGCTATGATCTCTTCACCAAAGATGTCACTAGACTCCGTACAGCTACCGAGGCATAGCCCCGTCTGAAGAAGAAACTGCCTTATTTAACACTGCATCAGCAGCAGTGAGACCAGATACGGCCGATGCATCAAGGCTTCGAAAGACAATCCTGACCAGCCAGGCAGCCATTCATTTTATATCCCTTTTTCTTTTCTTTGAGCATTAACTTGACAGCTGCCCCCATGTCCGTCGCCAGATTTGAGGTCACCAAAGTCCTGACCGCGGTCATTAAGAAAAGTGTGGAAACGATATACAACTGTATAAAAAAAACTGGTGGTGGTGAACTTGATTAGCGCTGTGAGGCTAGTTCTCCCAGCAGACTCATCATCTCTATTCCCGCGTGCGTTCTCACAAAGGGATAGTCAGAATTTGATCGATCGCCTTTCTGGCATATTGCATAATCATAGCTTTCACAGTTAATAATAAAGCATGTTATACATATTGTTATGATACAGTAGATGCATTCTTACAATTTGCAAATGAACAATTAAAAAATTTTGCCTCCTGATGTTGAGAGGGGGGTAACAATCATTTTGGTTAATGAAGGGAAAAAAGAACATTGGAACAGATCGCGGGAAGCCTGAAATGACAGCCAGTGTTAAATTACAAATAACGATAAAAGTAAAAATACCAGAAAAATAGGAGTGTGTTCATCAACAAAAGTCGTTGCATATCGATGTGTTCTAGGCTATATTTCTACTAGAAACTATTCTGGTCTCATTTTGTGTTTGTCCCACACAATACATAAATACACAACATTGTGGTGGGTGCGTGAAGAGGAGGATAACTGAAATATGCCTGTGTTTGTGTGTGTGCGTCCCTGTTTGTGTGATTCACGAATGTGAAAATTAATACCAAAGCAATTTATTTATTATTATTTATTTAATATTGTCTGTATGAATGAATGTCCCGATGTTCACAGTACAACAGAGGAAATTACTTCCTCTTTTGATAGACCAAATAAAATAGCTGTCATACTGGCAGCACCTGGGATGACAACAAACAACCTTAGAGATTGGCCACGTAAACAAGTTATGCTGTGAAGTTTATACGTCAAATGTTACAAGGGAGTATTTATTTTGGCCCACACAATAAACAAAGGCAGTACAGTACAACGAAACCAGCACAGTGGTAGAACTACACTTTTGTTTGCTATACTGCCGGCATATGTTTGCAGAGATTGTGTAACAATCAGCATTTTAGCAGAGGCCACAACAGTTGCCAAAAAGTGTTCCACACAACAAGCTAAACTGATACATAAAGCCAATGAGATAATAAATTATGCATGCCAAGCAGAATTTTTTATTTTCCTCTAGACCTGTCGCAAAATTTAAGTGGTAACGTTAGAGAAATGCTAAATTGTGAAATTGTGTTAGCTTTTAACTAACTAACTGCTCACTCCTGACACTTGACATAGCTTTTGACAAAGCCTGATTTTTAATCCTCTGGGATCGTGGTTTGGGGGGTAGGTATGACTCGAAGAGTGGTAAAGGTGTGGTTTGTTCAGAGATACAAGGTAAACAGACATGCACTCTAGCGGTAGTTCATGAAGCATCTGCGGGATCCAGTTAAAAATTCGGTCTATATTGGTGTGGGCGGAATAGTGAAGAAGCTACGCATATGGGTCTGGCTTATCCAAGACCCATACAATTTGGTGTATTGGAGTGTAACTATTGAGAACTGGTGTTAGCACTGCAAATACTAACCACGCCCTGAAGGTGATCAAGAACAGCACCTTCAGTCAGAGACTAATTGCACCAACGTGCAAAACGGAGCGGTACAGGAAGTCCTGTATACCAACTGCCATACGGTTTTATAATGCACAAAAATAATTGCACTTTGTAGTATTTATTATTGTATTTATTGTTTAAGTATTTTAAGTATTTTAGCTACAGTATATGAGGGAATGTGTGTTTGTTATGTCTGTCCATACGCTGTTGTGACACTGTAATTTCCTGTAAAGGATTATTATATTAAAGGATCTATCTATCTATCTGTCTATCTATCTGTCTATCTGTCATTCTATCACTCTATCTCTCTATCTATCTATGGTCTGATGAGGTAATAATGTAAGCTTTAATATTGTTTGGTTTAATAAGCCATGGAATAAATTAATTTACATCACATTACCCCGAGGACGATAAACAGTAGAAACCCTCATGATCGTATAAACACCAAGAAGCGCCAGAAAATCATAACAGCGTTCTTTGAAGGCAGATTTACCAAATACACTGAAGGGGTTTAATAAATTAGCAAAAAAAAGTGTAGCGATGGATATATTTGCTTTATTTGCTGAGAAATAATGTGGTCTAAATGATATGGAAGAGCTGGGTTTACTGTAACAGGTGTACTTAAAGCTGTGTAGAATGATACACTGCATATCATAATTGAACACAGAACTAGATGGCCTTTTCTTAGCTTCAGAAACAAGCCGTATACAGACAAATTATGCCTAATCTCAATTTGCATACAATCCTATATAATTCAATTTTGTCCAACATTTTTTGTCTTTGTTTTTGTCTATGACCACTGAGTGTTGCATTTCCTTTTGTATTTCAACAGTACAGAAAGAGCATCATGACTACATGCACCATAATGAAGGTAACTGAGTACATTGTAAATCTCTTTGGATTAATGCTGAATAAAAAATCCAAAAAAAATTAAAAAAAACTTGAACTCTGACCGAACTGATCTGATGTGCATGAAATCGGACCAATTTCAGATAATTGATCTGATCATAAATTCACCTGTGATCATTATAACACATTTTCCCTTCGAACTCACAACATGCACACTTCTGGAATAATTCAAGTGAATGGCTTCTCAATGACAATCATACAACATATGCATGTAGCATGTTATATTTGGAGAATCTTACATAACACCCTTTAATCTATTATTCTATACCATGAAGAGCCCAAGTCACGGCGGGCTCAAGAGATAGCTTATTCCCGCTGTGTTCCCCTCTGCTTCACTTCCGAACACTGAATCTCCTCAGCCCTGGAACCCCGCAGCGTGAAGCTAAGGAATCCGACGGCTCTGACGGCGTTGTACCCTTTGATTAGCGTAGCGCTTATAAGGAGCTTGTGACATCAGCAGAAAGCCAATACAGATGTCTGTCACATTAAGTTAAGCGCCCCTGCCTTTTCTTACAATGGCTTTCGATTTCAAAGGCCTGTGTTTGTCCTTGGCGGGACCTCTCGTACGTCTTCAAACACGTGCGTTTGATACCCGCCACTGCTTTTTGCTTTTGTGTTTTGTTCTTAAAATGTCATTTATTCCGCCTCAAAGCGAGGCTAAGGTGCCTCCTGTGATGTGGCTGGTGGATTTGTTATAGTGCCAGGAGGCAGGCGGGGTGGCTCCTCCTCTACATGCGTACCTGCACAATGCCCTTCATGCCTCTCTCTGAGCCACCGTTTCAACGGCTGCTCAATCTGTTGCTGGCGGTGACACTAGGGGGCGCCCAGGGATGAGCCCTTTTGTGAACGGCGATCATCCTTTAATCGATGTGATTTTAATGCAATAATTGTGTTTACATAAATTGTATTATTGTTCAAACCACATCCTTTCCTTATCCTTCCCTTATTTCCTATTTTACCACTTCTGGCCAATGTTGGAACATTTTATCTACTTTTGGGGTTTCATAGGGTTGAGTAAGAAAGCCTTTTAATAAATTGATGTTTTTCAATTAATGTAGCTTTCAATAAATTGTCTATGCCTCCTCTGGATGGCTAGGCTACCAAAACAGGGCAATCATTCCCCATTATTATTGAACTACAAATTAAACACGAAGGTTAGCTTTAGCATTTTCCGCATGGGATGGGGGTGACGGAGGGCTTGGTATGAAACTTTGAGGACCCCTGGCCCTAACGCCCCAGCAGGCATGAAGGTAAAAAACGTCCCCAATTGTAATTGTCACTCAATCACAGCACTGTCCCAAGGGCTACCCTCGCTCTGCTTCTCATCCTGCTAAGTAATGTCAAAGCCCAACATCGCTGCTATATACTGTATATAGCCTCACATGGGTATGCCGGGGACTAATAGGAAATTAGCAATTTTATTTATTGTGGTTGCGTCTCCAAGCCCAAGTGGGCGGGGCCTGACAGCAGCTACTATCCAAAGGGAACAAAAAATGTGTTTGTGTGCCGTCATTAATATGCCGGTGAGTATGAGGGACAATCTTCCTCAATACAGGTTGCACCACGAATGTTGGGCTTCGAACCCACAACCTTTCAGCAGGGAGTCGTAAAAATCGTTATCGCTAAACTATCCTTCCCTGGATTAACAAACAAGTTGATACTAATATTAACAACCACCCAGTTCTCATCAGTCCTACATATCCATACAACGTTCTGTTTCTCTCAGAAGTGGTATTTTCTTCTGAATTATTGGGCTGGTCAAGCCCTTCTAATATAATTTTTGGTCTCCAAGGGCTTCACAAGCCTGTTTTATAGGACACTTCTTCACCCTTAGCCCTCGTTGGACCTCGAGTAACTCTCGAAACTCAGAGGGAAGAAATCTTGAGAAGGAACAAGAGGAGAGATCCTTCCTTCCAAAGAAGGCAAAACAAACATCCTTTCCTGGGTTTGACAGGCCTGTGAGTGGGGGCGAGTGAATCAGCTATTGTGATGAGGACTGGCACCCGGCTTGGCCGCCGAGCCGTTGAGAGAATAATCACCGTCATTTGACTCTGGGTGATGATTTGACAACGTTTTGTGAGAGAAGCCTAACACACACACACACACACACACACACACACACACACACACACACACACACACACACACACACACACACACACACACACACACACACACACACACACACACATATTTGGACAAAGACGGCAATGGATGGTGGGCACGCGCCACATGTCATCCCCATGCTCTCAAACAACTGTCCGGTCCCCTGGGTGGAGGCCTAGGAGGGGGTGGAGACGATGGCATCTCCTGCCTCATCCGAGGGTAATGATTCGTTATTCTCACATCTGTGGCAGCTTAAGTGTTCTGTGATTGGTCCAGTGGATAGAATGATTAGATGGCTCGTTAGGGTCCATGCGAGAGGGTGGGAGAAGCCAGAATTATCTGTGATGGAGCGTATAGCGTGCGGGGGTTGGGGGACACACCGTTTGTTGTTTGAGTTCATCACTCGCGGGGAGAGGACAGATGTCCTAGTGAAAATGCTAGTGTGTCGAGATGCTGTGGTGCTGTAAGAGCAGCTTAGAGTGGTTTCTCTTTTAGAAGTAATGTTATTTGAATTATTTTAACTTTTAACACTGTGTGAAAGATCTGTATCCATGCATAGTGTAAAGATATGTATACATATATCGTCATTCCTGTGTGTGGGGGGTTGTTTGTGTATGTGTGGGCCATTTAACATCCAAATGCTGTTTGACTAGTGTTAAATGCAATAAAAACAATTTCCCTATCCATAAAGCCATTCGGCAGTTATATTCCAAAAAACTAAAGTCGCAACGGAAGACTTCGTAATGAATCCTCCAGCAAGCTGTTGGCAGACGTTTGGCTGCAACCATATCTTGCAAAGCAATAATAACAACAATGAGAAAAAAAACTAGTAACGGCTACAGCGTATACAGCGGGGCTTATTTCTAACCCTACTCCATACATTACAATCCTTCAAGAGGTGCTCATAACATCCATGCCAAAGTACCCCGCATCTGAGGGCTGCTCTGGGGGATTTCGCCAAGCGTATGCTATCCCGCGAAGATTGAACATTGATGAACACCACTACTGCCTCAGTCCCACCAGTCTCTCAGAGCTTATTCCGTGTGTGTGTGTGTGTGTGTGTGTGTGTGTGTGTGTGTGTGTGTGTGTGTGTGTGTGTGTGTGTGTGTGTGTGTGTGTGTGTGTGTGTGTGTGTGTGTGTGTGTGTGTGTGTGTGTGTGTGTGTGTGTGTGTTCGCGTGCAGTTATCCCTTCTCTCATTCTCTCCTATCTATTTTCCTCCCACATCTCCCTACATTCTCTCTCTGCCTGGGCGTGTGTGTGTGTGTGTGTGTGTGTGTGTGTGTGTGTGTGTGTGTTCTATAAAAAGTGGTATTTTGTGATTGTCAGAGTGGCAAACAGTAGACTGAGAGGCGGATACAGAGAGAGACTGCGAGGGAGTGAGCTGAAAGAAAAAGAAAGAGAGAAGGAAACGGAGAGGGGCGGAGAGAGTATAGAAAGAGGGAGACTAAGAGAGGGGTAGTGAGAGCATGGAAAAGAAGGAGAGGGCCAAGCGAGCATAGAACGAGAGAGAGCGAGAGATGCAGGGTGAGAGAGAGAGAGCAGTATTGAGTGAGACATCAGGACTCTGAAGTGATCATATCTTTAACGTCACCGTTGACTCCCCAGTCGAACCAGAACTGTCATCATCCCTCCCCCCCGCCCCCAACCTACTTCTTCAGCCCGCGACCTCTGACCCTTGACGTTAACACATCCATCACGTCCCTTGCTGGGTCGAGGACTGGCCGACCCCTCTCTCTCTGCTCAGCTGCGTCTCCGGGCAAGACACAGCTGCTCAGGTAGAGGTAGGCCGGCCAAGAGGGATTGGGTATCAAATCCGGGGATGACCTTTCAACTGAACTCCACTTCAGATCTCTCCAAACGTCTCCATATTTAGACCGTTTTTATAGCCCTGTATCTATGATAAAGAAATGCGTTGGCTCACTAAAAACCATCACAAAGGGAGAGGGACAGTAGGGATTAAAACCAGAGAGAGAGATATATCCTAGCCCAGTTTTCATTTGGGCTTGCTTTGTTCTTTTTGGATGTCTTAATAGTTTGGGAGATACGTTTTAGCGCTTTGATCTCACAGGGCAGCGCAGAATGAACTGGTATCATAAATGAAAGGGGAAATGAGGGAAGATAGAAAGATAACTTACTTTACATTATGTTGTCTGTACAATACAAATTGGTTGCACTGCGTTGCAGAACTATTATGTCTCTAGTTGTTTTTTTAATAATTAATAGCAAAATGTCAAAGGAAGCATGTGATACAATGTTTATGATAACAGCCAAAAGAGACTGCTTTTATGCCGTTTTTTTTGTTATCTTCAATTTTTGTTTGAACTATAATTAATGGCAAATGCCCTGCTGGGATATAAAACTGCTAAAGCCAAACATTGTATTAACCTTTGCCTCACCTGCCATTCTGCTGGTCCTATTTCTAAGTATTATCTCAAATCTAGGTTTTTTATCGTTTAAACTCAGCCGTTATCCTCATAAAATCCCCTCTGAAATGTCAAAAAACATTGTTCAGTCTGACAAATATAAAATGTCACAAAGTCATTTCAAAACTGTCACTCCTTTGTTTACCGATATCTCAGAGCTAGCCGAGGAGAGACGAGAAAAATATGAATTCCAGGAGACAAGCGGCGAGCCCCTCTCCGTCATCCAAATGAGCATTTAGAGCTTTTAAGTCCGACGTTTGCTGATCCGGGAACGAGCAAATATGAATAAGACGGAGAAATAGCCCAGCGAGAGTGTTCTTGTCCGGATTCGCAGTCTATCAAATGGCGGGGAAGAAATATATGAGAAAGTTGCTAGCCCTCCTGCAACAACACTGAACTGGCTCCCTGTACGGCAGCATTGAATCCAGTTCAAATCATTACTGATACTTTATCAAGTACAGAACAGCAGAATATCTGGATGATGTGAATCTGTGTTACGGCCCCATACATAGCTCTCAGGTCCTCAGGGAGCAGCCGGCTCTCTGTTCCCGGGTTTCGTACCAAGCATGGTGAGGCAGTTTTTGGTTTTATCTACCACCACCACCACCACCACCACCACCATTTCTGGAACAAACTTCCAAAACATCTGCCTCAATATATACCTTATACTTTTTAACCGGTGAGCATAGCGTTTCCGTTTGCCTCATTTTGTATTAAACTTTTACATATACTCTTTGTTCCTTCATCTTTTATACATCTTCTTCTCTATTTAAACGATTGTCTTTTAATTACGGTCAATTTAAATGTATTTGAAATTGATTTCTTGCCTATCTGAAGCACCAAAGACAAAAGTCTTTGGTGTTGTGCAGAACACCACGTAAATGAATGGGCCTTGCCTCGTGACTCCTTTTAGAAGCCATCCATCGCATGTGCCTGGCATCTGTCCACGAGATTGGTGGAGACACGTCGGATTACTACGATGCAAATGCGTTTAAAAACCAACCAGACATCACATAGTTTGCCAGGAAACAGGACAAGTATATGAAATAGCAGGGACGCAATAGATTTGTTATGTTTGCTTCTGGATGTGGACAGATTTATCCACGGTAGCAGAAGTTGATTTAATGAACTTTAGATGATACATGAGACAGTATATCTACGACCAACAGATAGTTGTTCAACAGGACATGCATGACATGGCCCATGTATGGCAGCAAAAACAAGATGAATGTTCTTAGGTCTTATTTCAGATTCGATTGCAAACTTTAGTGTACAATGTTATTTCTGAGGAGATTGGCTAATGGGAGGAGATGTAAAATGGTAAAAAAGATTTTGAGTGATGTTAGAAGCTATAGATGCTGATGAAAACGGGGGTTGGTGTAACGGCCTCATTAAAAACAATATTTTCAAATCTGTGTAGGAAGTTATCATCTACGTGTCTCATCTTCAACCTTAAGTACGTCCCATTGGTGTGTGAAGACGGACAAACCAGGATATCCTGCACTGTTGCTTAGATTTCTTTGCACTCTCCTGAGGATCCTCACAGCCTGTTTCACTAGGTGAGCCTGAGTATTAGGATATGTCGTTGTTTACGTAGATATTCAAATCTCAATCCAGTATTTATTTGATTTTGTTTCGATAGCAAAATATATATGTTTTATTTCATGTCATTGCATATTTACGAACTGCAGGTTGGTCAAGTTACATTTGCCTTAATATACAAATTATATAAGAGGGATAAAATAAAAAGGATCACCAAATTAACCTTTTAGAGACATACTCTAAACTAACTGGTTGTAATGACAATAATAATTATAATATATATAAAATGTTCGATGGTTTGGTCATTTGTAGTCATAGAAATACGATGTTACGGCATACAGGAGGTGGGGGGTTAATGATTTTAGAAGGTGTGGAAATGTATTGATGATTGTTGGTTTAAGCAACCTCACCTGGCCCGAATCACACTGATTGGACTCTGGGTTATGGGTGAGGCTGCACACCTGTTGTGCATTGAGCAATCAGTGTGCACAGGTTAAACCAGCCATCACCGCACCACACACTCAGGCCCCGTCCACACGAACCCGGTTTTTTTTAAACCGTGTGTTTCTCTACACGGTTTCGCCGTTCGTCCACACGTAACCGCAGTTGTCGGCTCCTGAAACCGGAGTTTTTTGTAACCGGAGTCCAGGGTGAACTTTTCGAAAACTCCGGTTTCAGCAGTCACGTGTGGACAGGGAAACACACAGTTTTTTGGTTCCTTGTCGACATTGTTTGACGTCACACTGTGCGACGGTAAACACTATTAGTATCATAGAAGGGTTTTGATAATCAGGGTATTTTCAGCATAGAGAATTAGGAGATGGCCGCCTCTGTCCAATTCCGTGTCGCCTCCAGCTCTCGACCATGCCCTGACCGATGTCTTCATTGAAAACATGCTTTACTCATGAACAGTAGCTCTGACTCGTATGTCTGTCCATCGAAGGAATCTGTCCGGCCTCGGTTCGCCATTGTTGTTTTTCCGGTATGAATTTTTCCCAGCCTTGTGATTGGCTAAATGGCCTTCCTGTTTGGAGTGCTATCGCCACCTACTGCTTTGGAATGCACGTTTGAGGCGGATTTGCGGTCTCGTGTGGACGGAGTTATTTTTTATGAAACCGGTGGTGTGGACGCAAATATTTTTTTAACCGCGGTTCATAAAAGTTCGGTTTCAAAAATACCCGGGTTCGTGTGGACAGGGCCTCAGTGAGAGATCTCCAGCATTGCCACATGGTGCACCGCTGCCATGTACCATTATCTGGGAACCTTACAAAAAACAAGATTTCAAACACCACTGCCCAGCGTCCTTGTCTGCAGGAACACAATAAAAGTTTTCTAGGTGGAGTGTGGCAGCCGCCAAGGTGGCGTGTACCTTTTGTTATAGAAGGGTTTTGATAATCAGGGTATTTTCAGCATAGAGAATTAGGAGATGGCCGCCTCTGTCCAATTCCGTGTCGCCTCCAGCTCTCGACCATGCCCTGACCGATGTCTTCATTGAAAACACTTTTTTCAAACAATAGTTGCACTCTGTGGATTTCTGTAATTTGTGCCTGAAATTGGGGCATCTCTGATGCTGTGTTGTAACCAGTACAGCGCACCGGGCAATGTGCAGCCCAAATCGCCAGAGAGCGGCAATTTCTATCAGGGAATTTGCGCCACGCTTGCTCTATACCCAAAAACGGGAACCTGTCAAGACTGCAACCTGAAATTTTAATTTACAGGTAACTATTCTCACAACAGTACAACCCATCGTTGTGGCTCCATTCACACATCTTTTTGTGTTTTTGTGGCCTACTAACTACTGTTCATACCGCCTCAAAGCAAAGAGCACTTTGGCTTACCTTGTGATGGTCTGAGAAAAAAAAAGGTGTAGGGTAGCAATAATTTCCTTAGAATAAAGAATCATCAAACGACAGATTTGTCTCACCTGTTCTGTGTCATCTGCGTCCATGATGCTTGGTAAGACTACCCCTGTTTATCCTTCATGTGTTCATGCTGTCTGACTTTTGCGGTACCTAGTTCTAAATATATAAGCCCGCAAGCTCTAGCCCTCTCCTTCAGACCAGTTTTTAGCAATTTCAAGACACCCAGGTATTGTTTTTACACACTGTCGTATTTCTCTTAATAAAACATGCGCCTCCGAATGAGCCCAAACATTGTCCACTTTCTCTGCAAAAACCTAAATTTGAACCAGGAGAAACTTTGATGAAGAACATCTTTAGCCGCTATTTTCATGTTGAAATAGATCATTGGAGGTGGGCCTTCTCTCATTGTATGGAAGCTGCGTGTCTTAGGATCTGAAAGCCGCAATCCTACGTAATGTTTTAGTTTTGATTTTTGCTTTTATAAAATAACATTAGGAATTCAAAGGAAAATAATCAGTTGATAAATAAGCTGTTTCTGCAAGAGGGTTCTTCCGCCGGCTTCGAATTCAGAAGGGAAATGTACGCAGTGTGAATAGACTTATTCTGCGAATATTCAAATTTCGTTTGGAGAAAACCAAATGAATATTCAAAGCTTGAAATGATAAATCAAGGCAACCCTTATAAATCACAAAAAGAAAAGCATTGTGTAGCGTGGTGGATGGTTACCAGAGCGTGTAAATAAGCCGCCTCACCCTGAGTACCATCCAGAATATAATAGGTTTTCGCAGCCAGGTGAAATAAGAGTAACCGCGGTGGAGATTGGACTTCATTTCTGGCTCTGATAGAAAGTGTTTCTGGCCTCCCTTACCGTCGGAGAGGACTCTTGTACCTTAATGTGGTGTTCAAATGCGGGCTGCTGATGGAGTGTCAGACCACTCTGACACTGAGGACCTGAGAGCAGCCAGGGGAGGGAACATGTAACCAGTGGTAACGTCAGACTGACAGGTTGGGTCTGTGTCATCATCCAGGATCAAGGAAGTTGTTTTCGCTGAAAGGAGAGGCTTTGAGTGGCCGCAAACAAATTGTATGGATGGAATAAATAAAGCAATGAAGCCAAACAGAGTTGAAGAGCGGGGTTCCGCTGGCCTTGGACGACTTGTATTTGATCAGAGATGGGCTGAAGGATTTTTTTATTACGCATTTGAGGAGGAGGGGGGGGTGGTCACATAGTACAGCTCTTCAGAGATGAGCACAAATTGGCCACAGGCAGCAGAGAGACCGGTCCGCTCTGTCACTGACTTTATTTTAGAGACGTTTTCTGAATGAAGCGGCAGACCCTACGGCACACATTTCCTGTCTGTTAGGTATTTCATGCAGTACCTCTTATCTCAACATATCCTATATTAAACACAAAACATGACTTGCTTTTAAATAGCCTAGACTTAAGATCAATTTAGCTATTGAAATGGATAGAGTATAAATGATTAACAACCAACGTTGTCCATATGGACACTTTAATGCAAGGAATGCAGCTCTATGGGTGGTAAAGACTCACATGTCATTCAAAACACAAACATGCTACTTCCAAATCCAAAGGCCAAAACAAGCTTATTAGTGGCCTTAAAAGAGTCAGATGGGTCATTTAAAAATCTATTGGTGTAGTTTTGCTCTTCCTTCTCTAGGCGACCTGCTTTGGGTTGCACTGACCTGCTTCCCCTAGGTGACCTTTGACCCCACTCTGTTTACAGCATCCATCTTCCACAACAAAGAGCCCAGTTAAGGTCAACTCCGAATCCTTTCTCTCGCTCTCTTGCTCTCTACCATTCTCTGGCTCGCTCTCTTGCTCTCTACCATTCTCTCTCTCTCTCTCTCTCTCGCTCTCTTGCTCTCTACCATTCTCTCTCTCTCTCTCGCTCTCGCTCTCTTGCTCTCTACCATTCTCTCTCTCGCTCTCTCGCTCTCTCTTGCTCTCTTGCTCTCTACCATTCTCTCTCTCGCTCTCTTGCTCTCTCTCTTCTCTCTCTCTCTCTCTCTCTCTCTCTCTCTCTCTCTCTCTCTCTCTCTCTCTCTCTCTCTCTCTCTCTCTCTCTCGTCCACACAATCTGGAGATTAAAAGGTTGATAGAGAGAGCTGGACGGAGAGAAAATAGTGTTAGTCGCTTGCTCTCCCCACTATATCAAAGTCAGGTGTCTCGTCCTGGTCTATTTCTGCTTTTCATCTCCTGATTCTCTCTCTCTCTGTCTCTCTCCCTTTGAGGGTTATGACTTTTTATTGATTTTATTTGTCACTTCTGGGCAATGCAGGGAATGGAATACAATCCATTGTTGTTTTTTTAGGTTTCCCCATCCGAAAATACCTTTTGTTGATGTCTGTCTTTGTCACGCACCACAGATGGGCACCCCATTGTCCACAGCCAAACCTGTACACATCCTTGAGCAAGACAAAAAATGAAAAGTAATTTATTTTTTTCCAGACACTTCTATTCTATCCAAAGCTTCTCACTGTGCATTCATTTAAATGTCACGAAGAATCCGGTTTGGGTAAGGAGCTATCTTGCTCAAGGATGCCTTCAGAAACACTGCACAGTTCTATATATTACAACTCTTCATGTAATATAAAGGGTGATGTTAGGACATGAAACCTGACGAAAAATTACGGATGTTTCGGACACAGCAGAAGCCATCACCCCATCCCCTCACGTCCTCTGATATGAAAACCACGTTGCCTTGACAACCTTGAGTCCCGCCTTAGGGGACGTGGGACCACCCCCCCTCCCCATGGGGAGTTTGGTCTGAACCGGTCCCTGTGTGTTGATTAATCCCTGTCCAAATCTCCCTGCCTCGTCAGCGGCGCTCACAGCAGAGATTAATCAGATCCCTTACACTCTTTAACGAGCAGTCCTTAACGAGCGGCCTCTTTAACGAGGGGCCGGCCACTTAAGTCTGCCTCTAACCTCATTAACCTGCCGGAGGGGGGAAGGACACAGAGAGGTAGGCCATTGATTGGCCGCTTTGATCTTTCACTCCCAATACACTCCCAATGCAGTACGCCTAATTTACGAGGGTATGTTTACTTTTTTTCTTAATAATGGCCCTCATTAATCCATTGTCCAAAATGCTTTTTAAATGTTTTTCTGGAATGCTGTAAAACGCAGGTAGGATAGGCCCTGGTGTTAGTCATTGAGATTAGTAACACAGGTGTCACGCCTTGACTCAGGGACTCAGAAGCAAAACTCAAAAGACGGCAGTATGCTTAAACCAAAAATGCTTTACTAGAAAATGGTAACAAAAACAATCTCATGGAGGATACAAAACTAATAAAAGGTGCTCGCTAAGGAGTATACAAGACACAATGAAATGCAGTAGTATCTGCAAGTATCTGGGCACAAATAACTAGCAAATACTGAGGCTTGACAATACCCAGGGGACGCAAGACGAACTGACATTAGACAAAGGGAAACACAGGCTATTTATACATGAGGGAGGGGAACACAGGTGAGACGAATCAGGGACCGGGGAGGAAGTCAAGTGCCTGAAACAAGAGGGAAAAGGGAACTACAAAAAAAAACAGGAAGTGAACGACAAGACATGAGTGATTTTAACTTGACCTGAAAGTGCTCAACAGAATTAACTAACTTTACAACAACAGGTCATGTCAGGGGAGCCACTTTGGCCGTTATGTGTGCTTCTGTATCGTATATTTTTGAGTTATTCCTTTATTCCTGTATCTTAAAAGTTGTTATTTTGCTGTATTGTTACTTTTCATTCGATTCATTGTTATTGAATGCACACACACACACACACACACACACACACACCACACACACACACATCACACACACACACACACACACACACACACACACACACACACACACACACACACACACACACACACACACACAGCCACAGCTGTAACATATATTCTCCTAGTCCAAAGACACATAAACAACAACCTTGGAGTTATGCATGCAGAGATATGGACACTCTTTCCATGCACAGCAGAAGATGTTCTTCAGAGTAAACAGCCGAAAGACATCTGAACAAATACAGTTCCACACCACCTCGAAATCCATCACGTCTGCACCATTTTGCTGGTGACTCCTCAGTGTTGCTGAATAATACTGCAACAACTCGAAACTACTGTGTCAACACATCCACACATATATCTAAGAATCACAACACGGCCTTACTCTGGAAAACATTCATACAGGCTTGCTTAGGATAAGACTCATGTACTTTATCAGTTTACAAAGAGATAAAAATAAAATGGAAATAAAATATGTCTACAATATGAGAGGTGGAAAACGGTGAAGACAGTGGAGGGTAGACATTGTTTTGACCACAGCTGTCTGCTGGTTTAGCATAGTATGAAGACTGCCTCTCTCCTCCAGTTTATAGAAATGACCATCAGCTTGTGTCAAGTCCTCTTTGGAAACCACCTCAAAAAGGTCGTGAACAATTTTAAAGAAGGAAAGAATGTGAGTGGAAAGAAACGAGAAAGATTGAGCAAGTTTCCCAACTTCCCTGTCTGTGTATAAAGGTCAGCAGCCACACCACTGGTATTGACAATAAATCACAACGGACGAAAGTGTCTCAAAGTGTAAATAAGTTATGCGTCATGTTGTAAAGGATGGCTGACTTGGACACGGAGCAGCAATGTATGACCAACAGAAATCTGTTTTCAAAAAGTTCTACTACTCTATTTCTAACATGTAGTTTCTGTGACCCAATCATCATGTGACCTAGTGACCTTCTGTTCGGCCCCTTCCTAACCTTCCCTGTTATTTAATTGGTTACCCTGGCCTGTCAAGCCCCCTTGCTTTGCTTAACCCGATTGTGTACTCAATCACATGCCTGAGGGAGAGGATTCACCTGTCCATGTGTACCCCTGCTTTTGGCAACCGTTTTGTTTGTCGTTCCCTTGAGATTTCAACATGAATATTGCAATTCACCAGAGCTGTTTTGTTGTTACATTGTTGATTGACAGTTTGTTTAGCTCTGTATTTTTTAGATGCTGAAAAACACACCACAAATGAAGCCAATTTTCCCCTACAATATTGTATATAGCTATCAGCCAAAGAGTAATATGGTTCCTTTACCTCAGCCTGTCAGGATGAGACTCCATACCTAGCTGGGCTTTGGGGATTATCTTAATCCACAGCCTTCAGTGGAACTGAGAAGCTTTCCAACGATTTAAGAGAGGGACATTAGAGGTGACTTTACACTCCGTCTTGACCTGTGGGGTCAGTAGAGGTGATACACAACTTGTCTTGACCTTTGAGGACAGTGGAGGTGATCTGATGACATGTGGGACAGTAGAGGTGATCTGATCACCTGTGGGACAGTAGAGGTGATATGATGAGCTCTGTTGACACTAGAGGTGATATGATGAGCTGTTGGGGACAGTAGAGGTGATATGATGAGCTGTCGGGAGAGAGTAGGTGATACGATCACCTGTGGGACAGTAGAGATAATTTGATGAGCTCTGTTGACAGTAGAGGTGATATGATGACCTGTGGAGAGAGTAAACGTGATATGATGAGCTGTGGGAGAATAAAGGTTGTGTACGCCCTATAGGGAACTTTGAGGACATTGGAGTCGATACACATCCTATCTTGACAAAACAAGCTGATGTATTGAACTGGGGGGACAGTATGGGACTAGTAATGATATCTGCACATTTTGTGTGTATATATACTGTATATTAGTACGTATATTTATATAGTACGACCATAAATGTGCAGAATATTCATACTAGTCCCCTTTCTCACTTTTTTCCCAACAAAAAAGTTCAGATTTAATAGTAATGGGTACTATAATGATATCGCACACATTGTGTGTGTCTGTATATACAGTATATATATAGATCTATAGTAGATAGTATTATTATATTTTGTCATAGATTGATAGTTCATTTACTAGTCCTGCTTTATCAGCTTTTTCACAAAAATACAGATTGAATGTGGTTTATAAAATAGGAGATGTGATCGCTCTCACAGGGTTGTGTGGTACACGGTAGTGAGAGTAGGAGAAGTTCGGTAGACAGAGGGAGGATGAGATCGAGAGGAATGCAATAGAGAGTGGTTTTATTTGTGTGTGTGTGTGTGTGTGTGTGGGGTGGTAGTTGTGTGTGTAAGTTTAACCGTGTCATAGTTATGCGCTCATGTGGTTGTCTGCGCTGAGCGAGTGATCAGACCTTTCGGAGCATCGGGATTAAGACCAGAGCCCTGTTGGGTAGCTCCGGCCGTGTCCTCGTCCTCCGCCACAATGGGCCTAGGTGCCCGGGGCCCGGGGCGGGGGCGGTGGGGAAATTGGTCACGCGAGCTCCATAAATGGATTTATGCTGCGTATTAAAACAGGCCAATAAGACGCAACAAAGGCTGTAAACCAACGAAACACAGAGACTCGTGGAAGGGGCTTACATTCTCAATGCAGTTGGGCGTGTCGTCTTGAGAAGTGTTAGAAAGGCATTAGATGGCTCTTTCCTCTCGACGTGTTTCTTCACAGTGTTTGCACAACCATCTTAGATTAAGAATAGCGGCTGTTCCTTCTTGGCTTAGTGTTTCACTCGCTCGTTTTGGGAGGTCTTGTCCACCCCTGACCCGCGACATATTGTCGTTCCACTGCGAGGCGTCGTTCTGCTGCTGTGTTTCGTCAGGTGTGTGTGCAGGTTGGAGAGAGGGAGGGATATCAACATATGTCTGGCCGTGTTGAGGTGCTGGAGTTGTGGTGGTTTAATGACAGAACTCCAACTCATTAGTAACTCATGGATAATTTCACTAGTGTAGCATATACTTGACACTTAAGTCACGTAGCCACTTGAAACTAATGTTCAATAATGTAAAGCTTCGATAATGTGTAATGTAATGTCAATAATGTTTACCTCAACTGAACTCTTAAATCAACTAATTAAGTCGTTTGCTCCTGCTTACTACCTAACCAATTGTCACTAATTCTATACAATGATGCTAAGGATGAGCATAGTTCTTAAAACATGACTTAATCATGACTAAATACATTTGATAGTCACACGATCGAGTACTTCCTTACCACAACACGATTTGCCTTTCTGATTTTAAGTAGAGGGGAAACCAATGAGAATGAGAGTATGAATATTTAATTGTGCGCGGGACCACCTCCTAAACAATATGAGTCAATCGGTTGTTTATTATGAACAATGAGTGAGATCAACTTTGGCATATCCATTCAATAGTGCACCACCAATGCTCTTTATTACCATAAATCTTCTATTCAATTAGTAGTCATTATATGTTTTTTTTGTATTGCCCTGTTACGGCCCTAATGATTTGTTTGTTTTAAATTAAATCAATTCTTCAAGCAATACCTAGCAGACAGCAAGCCAGTTTGTTCAATGCAACACAATATATACATTCATCGCCTCTTTATCTGTTGAAACAACCGTACCACACTTTGTTATCCCTCTACTGAGGCCTATATTGTGTATTCTGGGATGTGAGCAATTGTGTGATGTTATGCATTGCAAGCATTGGCTTGCAATGGCATTTTACTATCTACCCGTTTGTGGAGACATCACAAGAGGGAAAGTCCAACCCCCGATGCATGATGGATGGATCAACCGACAGCTGACCTGTGGACTGTGACCAATGACGTGGGGGGCGATCCACATCCATCAATATAAGGACCATTTGAATGTGTGCTGTTATCATGCATAAGAGACGAGTGACGTTAACCTCATACAACTAAACACTGCGGTGCTATTAGTCATGTTATTATAATGTCGGCGTTTAAATCCCTGGGCCTGAGGACTTTATTAATTTGCCAGATTGTATGTGGGAAAGCAAAGTCTGAAATCTGGGCTAATAAATGGAACAATTGCCTGCGCCACAGAGAGGTAATAGCCAGGTTAGTGAGCGCGTGCAGTGCCAGTTTGATGCCGGTCATCCATGGCAGATTTAAATGACTCCTGCAGCTATACACACAAGCGCCTGCAAACACTGTTCTGGGAATCTAATCTTGTTGTTGTCCAATAAATGGATCCTCCTACACACTTCACAATAAGATATTATATACAAACACACAGCCTAGGACTCACTACATCTTTCTCACTGAACTGAAAAACACTCTGATCCACTGGAACCTTCGTCGTTCATGTTAGTGCAAATCAAGTGTTGATATAAAGAACATATCGCTCACTGGCTATAAGTTGAAGCTTATCTTTATTGGCTATTTGCCTGTACAGGGTATTTTGGATGTAAACTGTGACATGCAATAACATGTGCCCTGCACATTTTTTCCTTGCTAAATTAGTAATATAAATTTTAACATTTCCTGGTACGAGCATAAGTGCAAAACCTAGTTTCTAGAAATCACTTTTTGCCTCTCCACGGAACATCAAGTCGTGGGTGAAAACATAGAACTTTCAAACAGGTGTGCACAGGTGAATGGGAAAAACGATATTATAACACACCTATCTATATTAAAGAACGTTTAGTTGATTGTTTAGTTCTCTTTTAAGAGCACTACCCTTTTCAAGTGTGGTGTGTGTGTTGTGTGTGTGTGCTGTGTGTGTGTGTGTTCTGTGTGTGTGTGGGTGTGTGGTGGTGTGGTGTGTGTGTGTGGTGTGTGTGTGTGTGTGTGTGTGTTTGTGTGGTGTGTGGTGTGAGAAAAAGGAAGCTTTTACATCAATCACAGTGCAGCCCAAGAATAAATTGAATTTGGCTCTGCACTCTGTTTTTGTGTGTCCCAACCCCTTGACTACACAACACAACTTTGGGTGTTGTTTTATTCACATCAAAACTTGTAGCGTTGACCTAAAGATGAATGTATTGTGCAAGGCATGATTCTGATGTAAGACATTTTGATTGAGTCTCTCTTTGATTCCAAAAGTTTCCATGCCATCATAGTATTGTCCCGTTCAATTCCAAGTTATAAAGTTACATACCTAGTCATAAACAATGCGGGGTCTGGAATATGCGAATAATAGTGTTTTTGACTCCATCTCTTCCTGCTTGGTTCAGAATTGTCCAGGATGCAAGCAGGCAGCCCATCATTGACTCCGATTCAATTTGCTCTCTCTCTCTCTTCTCTCTCTCTGCCCTCTCTCGTCTCCTCCGACTCTCTCCTCTCTCTCTCTCTCTCTCTCTCTCATACTCTCTCTCTCCATCTCTCTCTCTCTTATCCTTCTCTCTCTCTCTCTCTCTCTCTCGTCGTTCTCTCTGCGTCCTCCTCTCTCTCTCTCCGTCTCTCTCTCTCTCCTCTCTCTTCTTTACTCTCTTCCAGATGAATTCAGTATTTCCCTCTTGTATAAAACTTGGAGTGGAATGGGTTTTGCCTCCCCCCGACAGGGGAAAGAGATTATAGCATATTAAGTATTATCGGGTTAATTGTGGGTAAATTGCTTAATTTGTCATGTTAATTACATGTTTTAATCATGTGAATCCATATTTCTCAACCAATGGCAGGAAAGAGCTTTCATGTATGGTGTTACAGTTAATATTTTAAAACATGTACTAACACCTCATTGAGACGACGAAGCATCACTCAGAAGATACTGATTTTATTTACGATGATGATTATTTTGATGAATTGGAATAATGTGGCTCGGTGAAAAACACTGTGATACATCAAGTAATTACTGTCGGTGGAGAGACATCTTCCTCTTGGTACACTCTTCTCATCGTTGGTGTTAGAGGGAACATCTTCATCTGTTGCTACGATAAGTAGGTGTTTCAGTCTGAGTAGTTTGTAAGTGCAGTACCCAATCCGTTTCTCCATTTGAGAAGATTGGAAGGGATGATTGAAGTCAAATTTGAATAAGATTGCTCGTTTTTTTAATCAGCTATTCTTATTTGTCTCGACTGTATTATTTATATGATATATGAAGTGTTGTTTTGTTGTTGAACCGTCGTTTAGTTATCTTCATGTGTGTGTTCTTTTATTGTGTGTCTCTAACATCATGAGTAGATTGATAAACAGTAATGGCTGGGAGTACAGAACTTCAAACCTAGCAGCACCACCTGTAGACAGAATAACCCTACAAGATGCTGCAGTAGACTGGGCACATTTGGGAGTGAACTCGGTTCACCTCAGCTGAGAGTTGAAAGATCATCTCCTCGCGTGACACTATCCCGCCAAACAAGACCTTTGAGCAGCATGGAAAAGTCTCAAGTGTAACGTGCTGAACCCGATGTTGTACTATAAATCCCGACGTGGCTCGAGGGGATTTCTATGAACTCGCTCCCTTTCTCTTCGTTAGGTTCTAAATATGGCCGCCTCTCCTTCCGTGTGATCTGCTGAGAGACGGGAGCGGCGGGAATCAAAGCAGATGCAGTTGCGCTCAGATTTCCGCAGTATACCTTCTACTCCAAACGCCGCCAACGCACGCGGCACACACACACACACACACACACACACACACACCAACACACGCAACACACACACGCACCACACCACACCAACACACACAGTTACCCACACACACACACCAGGTACACACCACACACAACACGAACCCGGTTTGGAAGCCACGTCTTCTGCTTTAAAATCTCTCCTTGTTCCTTCATCAGCTGAGTTGTCATTTCAATCACTGGATACGACGGAGTAAGGGAAGATAGAAAACAGGGTCTTGAGGCGTCCCACTTCTCTGGGGACGACGGAAACCAGCCTCCAACCCTCCCACTCCACCCATTACACTCACTGCTACAGCCCAGCAGTGGCAGAGAATGAATGGGGAAACAAGTTGGCCTGAACTTTGTCCCTTCTTTTGGCAATCGTCTAGGTTTGATTTGCTCACCAAAGCCCAAAGGGCTGCGTTACTCTTTTTAGTTATTTATTTCAGATCATCCTTGAAGCCAATCTCAAGGCCGCTTCCCACACAACCCCGAACCACACTCACAAACACACACCGGCTCCTAGACAGGGGGACAAAGGAGGCTTGTAAAGCGCTAGTGTAAGGAGAGTAATTAGCGCCTCCGGGACAGAGGAGCCGCGACAGTCAAGCACATCTCTTCATGACAGACACAAATGCGTTGCCAGTCAACTGTCAGGGCCACGCGCGCCCCTCGTCCTTGTTTGGTTCTTGAGGAATGAGTTTCCCGCCTTCCACGACCAAATGTATTTTTTGCTTCTCGGTTTTTATTATCCCGTCTGTTTGACTGTTTCAGATGTTTACCTGGAGCTGGCTGAGTATTTCTCATCAAGGATTTTCATCCAGCGTATCGATCCATCCAAAAATAAACTGGCTACACTGATCGAACTCACTGATTAAAGATGCAACCTTCCACATGTATTCTCCCCATACCCCCCAGCAAAACCGTTTAGAGGATGAGGTTGTTCTCTTGGATTCTGTTTTATAATTAGACCATGATGTCGTGAGTACAGGAATTGGCTGCACCCTGGCCACATGTTTCCAGTTGAGATGACAGAAAACGGCAGATTTTTAGTGGCCTGTGATGGATAACCAACATTACACCGTAAACCAGGAACCCTATAGCACAACATCCCAACCAGATACGTCAAGGTGATATTTTTTGTTAACCTAAACCTAATGTGAGACATCTTTGGACTGATGTTTATCGATGGAACCTTTCATCACATGAATAACTATACTAGACAACACATTGTTGCAAGTACAGACTTAATTGAAATATGCTTTATGGAATATATAAGTCTGCGTGTTCTTTGCTGTTATCTATTTATATATTATGAATCTGTGTTTATTGTCTGTGCAGATGTTTTTAACGATTTACTGCCAAGGATTTACTTTTCCAGTGGTTATGGTGCTCAGCTCCCAAACAAAAAGTACTGGGTTCAATCTTCAATGTCGACAGCCTAAACTGAAGGCATGCAAGAACAAAACGCTTGAACCCTACCTGCTCCTTAATGGCATGTTTCTCAATTAATTCTTCTCAATTAACCATATTCAGCGATTTGGATTAAACCAGTGGACTAAATCGTCAGAGGATTAGTTTTGCACTAAGACGGAAAACCAGCTATTGTCTTTTGTACACCAACAGCTCTCGACATGCTTTGGTCTCTAAAATAGTATTTTGTGCTTAGTTAGTAATTAGTAATTAACATTTATTCGAGGCCAGTATCACCGCAACAAGTCATTGGCATGAACCAAAGCTTAAAAATGGATTCAGTCGTGATATTGGATAATAAATCGAGAAACTGTTACCGTCTGTAATCTGTATTCGCCAATTACTAATTCTACAAGTGCCTCTGGTTTCCGCGTGAGAGCGTCCAGTGCCACAGTTTGAGCTTTCCGTTTGACATTACGCCGCTGTTGGCACCCCCACTTCTTAGACGTTGGCTTGCTTCCCAGGAGCAAAGCGAAGCCCCTTCACTCAGCACTGGACCGCCTCTGAAGAACGTTTAGTCCCCACGAGTAAATCCTCTGTCCCCATATAAATATTAATACCAAAGCAGTGTTCAATTCTTGTTTTCCGATTGGTCAATAACATTCCGAGGGTGTCCATTATTTTTCAATAACGGGACAACTCTGCCTTTTACCGTTTCTGAATAAATGCACTACCAATCCTACATGTACTGCCCAAATACTTCAAAACCCCCAAAACAACATGCTCAAAGCACCATGGAAGAGCATTTTTAATTCAGCGGATTAACATTGATTAAAAGAAAAATGTAAAAAGAATAACGTTAAAGATGAAAGTAGCCAATATCTAATTATGGTATAAGCGGAATAAACCCCTACAGGGTTTCCTGTTAGTGTAAGGTGCCTTCGCCGTGTCGCTGAGGTTATATCTTTGCTCTAGAACACTCTTTCTAGAAACTCCTAGACCACCAAATATTCTAGTCTTCTAATCTTCAAAAGAAACACAGTATCGGCGATTTAAATCCACAATCATTATACCGACACATATTTTCTAACAAATATCGTAGAATACTTTTCTATTCTACAACAGGGCTATGTTCCTAATACAAAACAATCATCTATTTAGTTGTTGTTCCTCCATTGAGTGCTGTCGTCATTCCACGTTTCCTTCCCTTTTCCTGTTGCCAGAGACAGTTGTAATCCTGCGACGCGTGTGATGGGGCTCCACCTTCACAGCGACCGCTTCTTTAAACATCCTCATCTTGTCTACGTTTCTTTGCGTTTTTTCTCTGCAGTTTTTTCTCATCGTCGCTCATGCATGCCGGCAGCTTTAAGTGCTGCGTTCCTGTCAATTGTTACCCGTAGCAATCACAACCCCACTGCAAAATCCACAGATGCGATAACCAGGTCCATCCTCTTCTATAGCAACCCATGGTTGACAGATGATGACAGACCCCCATTTATCCTTTCAATCCATTTCTCAATAGATCTCCTTTTCTTATGTTGCAAAATGCTGGCCTTATCTGGCAAACAGCCTCTGAGTGCGGATCGGTGTGTATTTTCATGCTCTCTGACAGGAGTACCCGTCTATGGCGGCATTAAGGTCGGTCGGATGTGTAGAAGGTTTTGTATGGCGGTTGTTGTCAATGTATGCAGGGGTTTTATGTTTTGATGAAAAAAGGTACAGTCATACTTGAATTGAAAAGATTATTGTGTGTGTGTGTGTGTGTGTGTGTGTGTGTGTGTGTGCGCGTGTGTGAAAGGAAGACCCACTTTGAGATAACTGCATATGCAGAACACAAAGGTGTCCCCCACCGAGGGAACCGTTTGGGTTTGATACTTTCAAAAAATTACATATTTCGTGGTTCTACTAATTTCTATCAGGAAAATATAAATCTGTTCTGACATGCTATAGCTATCCTAAAGAAGCATTGTTAGAAAGTAACATTGCAAATCAGTGGCCACCATCAACATAACAACCATTGCTATTTGATGTTGAATTATCTTGGGTTTTATGTAATGACTCCCCCTATTGTCTTTTCTTATGTTTTGTGTCTTCTTATCTCTACTGTATAAAACTCATATAAAACTTCATAAACTTCTTTGATGAAGCTTTATATGATCTGACCTGGTGAAGGCCGTCTCCACATTCAGAGAGTCTGGGGAAGAACAAACAAACACAGGTTATAGAAGTCTGAAATAGAGGTCTGAACTGAGAGGTAAACACAGAGTACGTAGTAAACATTGATCAGATCACAATAGTACTGCACTTTATTGCTACTAGAAATTAAGGTCAAACCTCAATTTTCTTAAGCTTTTAATGTGATCCATCGATGTTTAGATGAGACCGTTAAAAACAGTGTGATTGCAGTTAATACAAGTCGAAACTAGGTGGTTATTTTAAACCGATGCGTTTGGCTCTAAGGTAATATATTATTCTGAATAGGATGCACCACTCAACAAAGTTTCTCCTGTGAGTTCAGAAAGAGATGATAAGGTTTAATAAAATGAGTCAGGGGGTGTGAAATGAAGTAAATTGTATTTTTATTTGTCAATGCTTTGCTCAAACCAACTTGCCTGAGGACATTGAGTTTGGAGCAAGTTTCGCCCATTCACCCTGGCTGTTTTCTCCAAAAACTGTCAAAACTAAAACTAAAACTTAGACTAATTTATAATTCATTGTTTGGCAAATGAGAATCTCCAGTCTCCATGGAGATAGCCATGAAGGAAAAACTGACACATCTTTGTGTTTGTTTGGAGAAAAGGAGCAAGTATGTTGTTCCCATCTCAACAGATCTTCTACTGACCAACGCGAGACAATTAAAACGGTTGTTCAGTTGCTCCTTGAGGGTATGATGAAAACTCACCGCTACCAACAGCAGACCCAATCGAGGGAAACGGATATATAGACATATTTAAGCAATATCACACGAGAGGGAGTGCTGTTGTACTGTATATCAGCACGGCTGTGATTCGGTCGTAGGCACGAGGCCGCAGGCCCGAGTGCCTGCAGATAATCACAGCCCGTGCTCATATACTCTCTAGCACGCACGACTCTCCGATATGACTCTTGTTAGCGAATACATCTAGTGCAACGAGCGCAGAGAGAGAGAGAGAGAGACTTTTATGAGAAGTTGAAAGGGGCTAGAGAGAGGTTTTCTGCCCCACAGAAACACTCTCCCCCTGGGCCTGATTAGCCAACGTTGAGACGTTTAAGAACAGCCAAAACGCGTAGTGCAGATATGATCTGTGAAAAGTCCCAGTCTGTTATACTGTATATCAGCACTATGGAATGTCTCGTTGTCCAATCAAATTGCTCGGTTGGGACCGGTCGGAACTAACTGTTGTATAAAAAGATATAATCTCTCTCTCTCTCTCTCTCTCTCTCTCTCTCTCTCTCCCTCTCCGCTCCTCCCGCCTTCTCACTTATTATATCGTCATACAGTATCATATCTCTCGATATGAAGCCTTCTGATCTTCAGAATTGATTTTTCAAGGACGCACCAGAGAGAGATTGCGGCCTCCTCCTGACCAGTGTCTGCGGCTAGAGTGCGGTTTCAGGCTTCACCATTCACTCTGCCCTGGCCTGAGTAGCCACGTTGAGGACGTTGTAAGAAACCAAACCTAGATAGACGAGACGCATATATATATATATATATATTATATAGCGATATAGATTTATTATTATATCGATACAGATATAAATAGATATGAAGCTCTGATCTTCAGATGATTTTCAGGACCACCACAGAGATTCGGCCCCCTCCCAGTGTCTGCCTTCGTTCAGGTTCACCATTCTGGCCCCTCAGGGTGGTTGGGAAGAGGGGTTGTGGCGGCATATATCTTTATATATGAATGTATGGGATTCATAACACCGTAAGGTCTTCATTCATTTTGATTTAACAAGGAGATATTTGATTGTATGTGTGTGTAGCTTGTAGGTTTGCCTTGGGAGGTGAGTGAAGAACAGAAACACTTGCATTGGTGAGGACACAGATGTCAGTGAGTTGTGACGTCGCTGTACAATTGCTCCCTCTTGACTTGAAGGTATCATATTTTCCAACAGTGTTCAAACCAGAAATTCGCAGTTTTATTCACGTCAACTTGTTACATTTCAATGGCGTAACATACCCTTTACCATTAACTTCCGTCTAATCATGCAAAAACAGTAATACAGAGGAGACATCATTTATTGATACTATTTTCAATATCGATCCGGCTTACAACAATGTGCTACTTTGACAAGTTGCTCGTGCCAGCCACAAGGTAGTGCAGTGTTTCCTACACAAATACTTTCGTGGGCGGGGTCATTTTTATTTTGTATTTGTTTATCCGTCCGAGAGACTGTCGCTATCTGCGATCGATAGTGTTTGCAATACTTGAATCATGTTTCATTGTAGAGCTGTGCGCAACACATTGATTTGCGCTCTCTCTCTCTCTCTCTCTCTCTCTCTCTCTCTCTCTCTCTCTCTCTCTCTCTCTCTCTCTCTCTCTCTCTCTCTCTCTCTCTCTCTCTCTCTCTCTCTCTCTCTCTCTCTCTCTCTCTCTCTCTCTCTCTCTCTCTCTCTCTCTCTCTCTCTCTCTCAGCAGCACTCTCTGACCGTCTGTGAATAGCCCCTCCTTTCCCTGCAACACTGAACCAAAACATGCACATCCCTCGTATTCTTTTGATCAAGAGTGTAGAAGGATTGTTGTCAGCTTTTCCCGTATGAGAAGATGGCTGGTTGAAATCCTTAATAGATTAAGTCTGGGGTTCGCTAATCAGTGTGAGTCACTGTTCTCTTGCCATTTCTTCAGGGGTATTTTCCCAAAGTCCAAGAAGAGTGATTGCAACAGAAACCGGCCCCTTTTTTCTTTGTTAAAACATTTTACTAAACATGATAAAATTCTGCTAGCTGCTGCCACCAGACCCCGGCTAAGCCGTTGCAGATGAGTGAGTGATGATGAAATTCAAAATATTTCAAAGAACTAGGGCCACAGTTTAAGTATATACAGAAGGAAGTGGGCGACCTGATGAGGTGTTCGATAAGGGGTTTGAGGAGCCAACGCCAGTTGTTGAGTTTAAGCCAACGTCTCATCCTAGCATGAGGGCCCCTCAGAGGGGGTCTCCCACTCTAGTCAAGGGCCGGTCAGAGCCGAGATACTGAGCCCTTCTGACAAAGGCTGAAAGGGCTTCTGCAGCAATGAAGAGTCTGAGAATAACAAGGTGTATTTTTTTTAACATTAAAGCATGTGAACCTATTCTAGTAGTACTGCAAAATGTAATTATTAACCAAAAAGAGTGCATTACACGACCCCTTTAAAACAGAACTCTGAAGCTGCACCCTGACCTTTCATGAAGTCAAAGAGGACCCTTCAGCAGGTATTCAGATGACAATCAGACCACTGGACCTGTCTCCCACCCCCCCACTCTCGCTGGGACTTTAGATGGAGCATTAATGTTGGATGAGGTTGGCAGGTTAATCCAATCTTATTTCAAAGCGGTGACGACCGCCATCATCTTGTGTCGTGGAGGAGAAGTCCATTTCATTTCATCAGAGGAATCGCCTATCACCCCCCCCCCCCCCCACCCCCACATCCCATAATAAAAAGTTGTTATCCTTATTCTCATCGTGATTGGATCACGTGAGCAGCATTTCACCCTCAGACTCTCCATGTTCAATTTTGCCGATGTCAATATTCTGGAGTCCCAAGTCGAACGAGGCAGGATTTATTGAGTTGTCGCGTCCCGATCCAAAGGGTGGTGGAGGCCTCCTTTCTAGACAGGAAGTGAATCGGTCTACCCTATGTTACGGCAATCGCATTATTTTAGAATCTCAAATTATGTGGTGAGTGGTGTGGAGATAAATTAGTCATCAGTGCTTATTGAATTCAATGACCAAGAGACACGGCCAACTGAAATGACATGACGTCCATGTTAATGAAGAAGTTTTGAATTCTCATTATTTGGCGAGATGGTCAGGAAGTTCAGGCTATATCCAGTGTTTGCCCATTTCCTGCAGGCTTGAGAGAGTCAAATACGTTATTGAAGTGATAGGAGAAGGTAACCTTTGTAAAGAGAATAAAATAATAATAAACCATGGAGAAAAAAAATGTAGTTATACATTTATAAAGCACACCAAGTTAAATATATGCCGTTAGTCTAGGGAGTGCTCGTAGCTAAAGATAAAGGTTGAATTATTCTGGTCCCTGTGTGTTTGGTCAGGTCCATCCACACCACCAACCCTGTAATGTCCGTCCTTCGTTTTCAATTTGTTCAATTTTCGCATGCTCCTTTAATATCCTAAGGTTGGTTTGCTGTTCAAACAGATGCAGCTGCAAGCACCAGCCCCGTCCTAGCCTACCCACAATGCACTGGGGAGAAGCTCTATTTAATTTCTTCCACTCTGAACTAGAGGAAGAATAACCAAAGGTTACTATTTTGGACACTTTTGGACACAATTCAGGTATAAGGAGAACAAAAGATATATATATATATATATATATATAACCGTATATATATACTGTATATATTTATATATAACCGTATATATCCAATTAGTTAATACAAAATTGCTTTTCACGGGTTGAATCAGACGCAACAAATTGACATTTTCTTCCTGTTGAATCACTTTGATCTGCTCATTTTAGGTTACAACATTCATTTTCTTTTCTACTGTTTACACATTACAGTAAGCAAAAAATGCCAGTTGCTGTCCTCTTGGGAAATTAAAACCCTAGCTCCCTGTTCCAAATCTGACAGGTAGCCTTTGCCAGCACATCACGCAAGATAACATTTAGTAATGACGAAAAACACAAACAAAAAAAACGCATGATCAACTACAAATCGATGGATTCATTATTGATGTATTCCTGTATTTATTTATGTTCTGTGGAAGTGCAATGGGCAGTATGGAATAATGAAGTGTGTCTGCACATATCCATCAAAGCCGGTTGGGGGGGCATAAATATAACTTATGTCCCAGAGTTGTGCTGCATTATAGACCTATGCATCAACTGTCTCTTTATTGTTCTTATTGTGTTTATAATGTGAATATATACAAACATATACTGTTTGTAGTTCTTGAACATTCCTATGTTACCTATGTTCCTATCCTATGTCCATACAGTAAACATGTCGTACGAAAAAAAATTGAAAATCCATGTTACACTATGTTCCTATCCTATGTCCATACAGTAAACATGTCGTAAGCTAGGAATGGGAATGGGAATGTCTAATCTTTTTCTTGTATTCCTGCACCAATAAATGTCAACATGTCTCTTGTACTCTGCAATAAAACTCTGTGATTCTGATGCTAGACATTTAGATTTAGCATTCAGAGATCATAATCAACCATGTTGTTATACTTTACAAATTCCTCCACAAGCCGACAGACAAACACACACACACACGGATGAGAGTGTAATCGTGATTTGCTGAGTGTTTGTTCAGTGGCGGTCATGTTGTGCTCCTGGGTTTCAATCAGGCTGGATTGTGTGCAGAGGTTTGTGTTTCTGTAGCGATGGGTTATTTTCATACACAACTCTATTCCTCTCAGAGCTTGGATCTCTGCCGCCTACACAGAGGTGTGCACATGCAAACGCACACGCATGCTCACAATCATGAACACGCACACACAGGTACATAGATGGGTACACACGCACAAACCCATGCACATACTCATGCACACAAATACATGATATATGTCCATGTCCTGAGCCTATCATTTAGAATTGACAGTGAATTTGCTTAGCCAGGGTTGGAGTCTCATATCAAACACAATAAATAACCTGCTTATAGAACACTATAAATAATACCCATAACATATATTTATATGTTAATAAATATCTAGAAATTACTCTTGGCAGCACACCAGGAGAGGCCTGCAAAAGAACTAGCCTCGCATTTAATAATACCATCTGAGACATGGGGCCAAAGACACAAACCTTAAGAGGACAAAAACAGGATTTCAGAGTTTTTTTTCTTTTTGCTGACGTCATGTTTATGTGATGTCATGAGCTGATGACCTTCCTGGGGCCTGTGTGTATATTTGCTTGTTTGTCTTCATCTCCCCTGTGTGTCTATACTGTGGACCGTTCAGACTGTGTCAAAGGAAATTACCGTCTTTATTTTTCAATGTCACATATAGTGTCGGTGGTCAAAGCCTCTGATTATGCTGAAACCACACAACAGCGGCACAGAGGAAATCTAACCCTGATAAACCGCGGGTCAAAGACAGCAGAAATGTCAGGGAAATGTTCCACTTTTTATTTATTTTTTTTACCAGTTTTCAATGTCAGCTAAACATCTGCCGGTCTGTTCTGCATTATTTACTGCCAAGTATTAAAGGGGTTCTGTTTAACCACCAGGTGAGATGTTGATTAGCTATTACTAGCCATTTCAAAAGCTGCCCAACTCGTGATCGCAACGCTTCAGGAACCAGACTCCGAAGAACCACAAAACAGCGTACAGAGAAGCCCTATAGGGAGTCATAATTGTGTTTCACTGTTAGTGGCAACTAAGTGCAATTTACTCATAACCTCACAGCTCATTGCACTGCAAAACTTTCTCACCATATTTGAATTTCAATGCGTTTCCAATATGGCCCCCATTTGCACTCCTCACCCTCGCTAGAATGTGGAGGTTCCTGGCTGTTAGCTGGAGCCGTGGACCGCTGTGGTAGCAGCCTGTGAGGGCCTTTGACTTGAGCTGGGATTAAGGGCTGTACGAATACAAGCACGATTGACTTCTCTTCACTTTTGATGTGGGGGAACTGAAATTTGCTTCAGTTAAGTGCCTCAACTTCACAGAGGTCAGCTGCAGTGCGCGCTGCTTGAAACCCATGTTGTTGATTTTTTTTATTAATCTTTGAGAGGTGGAGGTAGGGGAGGGATGGAGGGCCGTTGTTTACTTGCTTTTCCTGTTTAGTTTTTTTTTTTAAATCCAGGTCGGAAGCGCATTCAGGATGCAGCTCAGTAAGAAGGTCTCCCAGTTTAAAGATGTACAAATTGTAAGGAAAAACACGAAAATAAACAAACACACACATACACACACACAATCAAACAACCCCCACTCTTTCCCCACCCCCAACATTTTGAATAATTAATTTGCATTATGTTTATTGCCTTCCACCATACATCATCCACCCTACAGTATCATGTTCACATTCAGCCCCATCTCACGTGCTAATGAGGAACCCAAAATGAGCCAAACTCACCCCTCTGCTGCCACACCCCAATAGCACCACACATTGCCCCCCCCCCCCAGTCACACACTAGTCCCAGTGGCAGAGTTATGACCCGGACCCTGTTTGAATCTGGGGTCTCTGGTGGCGACAAGCTGGAGGAATACCCACCAGATGAAGTACTCGGTACGCAGTGAATGGCAGGGCCGGGAGTGCTTGCATCAGGCGCCAGTTTGTAATTGAGGCGTTTAGGCAGATAAAGATAAATGGGTGCATTAGTGACATTGTTGCAAATGATATGCGCACTGCAGATATGGTGTGTGTGTGTGTGTGTGTGTGTGTGTGTGTGTGTGTGTGTGTGTGTGCGCGCGCGTGTGTGTGTGTGCGAGAGATTAGATGGGGAGAGATATGTGTGTGTGCAGAACCCGTTTTCTTCCTTATAATCCTATAATCCCTCCTACCTGATTTCCAATACACCTTCTCTACTTCCTTCCTTTGTTTCCTTTCTGCCATCCCCTACTCCATACCTAGATAGCTAATCTATCTTGACATCAACGTGGTTGTGAATTCAAACAAGCTAAATATGTATATCTTTTAGCATAATTTATATAATTTGGTTGTCAAGACTTTCCCTCTGCCAATGTCTGGGAGGCATGTGCACTACACACACATCCACATTATTCACCCACACACACACACACACACACACACACACACACACACACACACACACACACACACACACACACACGCATACACATTATGCACACACCACACACACACACACCAACATTATGCAAACACACGCACACACACACTTTATGTACACACACACATTATGCACACACACACAAACACATAGAGCCCGGCTCCAGATTAAACACAGATGCTACATTGAAAAGCTGCAGAAACATGCATTCTCTTCTTCTCGTTCTGTCCACAGGAGATGCAGTGCAGTCTGACGCACAGCAGGGCTGTGCTCACTGCGTGGGCGTGTGTGTGTGGGGGGGGGGGGGGTGTAGGGGTTGAGTGTAGGGGTTTGTGTGTGCATGTCAGTGCATGTGTGTGTGTCTCTCCATATAAACTGTGTGAATGTGCATGTTTGTACATGCATTTGAGTGTGTCTTTATGTGTGTGTGTGTGTGTGTGTGTGTGTGTGTCCTCATGCCTGCGTGTGTGAGTGTGACTGCAAATTCCTTTATCTACATCTGAAAGGCGTGTGTGTGTGTGTGTGTGGTATTAAACCTGTGCTCAGGAGAATTGCCAGTGTGTGGTGTTTGACGATGACAGATCAATGGAAGCCCTGTAGAGAGAGAGAGACACACACACACACACACACACACACACACACACACACACACACACACACACACACACACCTCCAGGGAATAGACCTAGAATACATAGAATATGAGATCAGGTAATTAAAGCACCCGTCCTGATGTGGTTTGTCTCGCTGTGGTGCCAATGTGTTTTATCTCTCAGTTTTCCCCCATCCTTGAGAACCAGAGGTAGTGATGGTGAAAAACACACACACTATTCTCTGTGCATCTCTTGTGAAGCAGAAGTGTTTTTCATCTTGTCACACTGTTTGACATTTTTGTTCATTTATACTCGCAACACCGAGTAATGAATACACGCTACAGCTTCTACAGTAGCATTTAGAACCAAACTGAATTAAAACACAATGGCTGACTCAAGTTTGGCATTCATCATATATTCCTTTTATCACCGATCCACATTTACTTATGCCTCGTTTCCCCCGAGCGATGCGGTACGGTGTGGCACGGTTTGCTTATACACGCGTTTCCACCGCCAGTTGTGCAGGGTCCCAAAATAATCGTGCAGAGCCGCTCCTATTATCGGTACTCCTCCGTTGGGGTACCAAGCGGTCTGTTAAGTGTGCCAAAAAGGTGGAGCTATACAGAGCAACACATTCAGCATGCAGCCAGGCCAAATACCGGTTGGAGATCTTTGGCCCAACAGAATTGTTACTATCAATGGAAAACAAAGGGATCCTTAATCCCTTAAGACCATTTAAAGGAGACATCTTACATTAAACTATTCTGGGTTTATTCCCAGACTTCAAACCCTGAGGGCCCTGTGTTCCCCCAGGGGCCACAGTACTATAAAGGGCCGTCCATTTCAAGAAAGAATACCAAAACGGGGCCTCATTCTTGTTCTCGTTTCAGAATCACTGTTCTTTTGCACTTCCTCTGTCTGTCAAATGCCACGGCAGCTTTTTGGCCGGCACATCATTTTTTTTTTCTTCCCCAAAGTGTATGCTAACCACTAGTCATGCATTCCACTAAAATATAGATCCTTTCACTTATTCAGCATTCTGTCAGTGAGAGGGAGCGACGCGCCCAAATTCAATTTACTGCTCGGCGAAGGCAGCTCAAGTCAAAAGAAAAGTCACCCGGCTCTTGCTTATAAATATGGATTTGCTATCAGGGCTTTTTTTTTGTTTTAGCGATGTGCCCCCAATCCTTCTGCTTTCTCCTCTTAAAGGGCCAGTGAACTCCAACCCTTTTCTTTTTTTTACGTGGAAATGTCCTGATGGTTATCGATGCCTTTTTTTTCCCACAGCTACTAAAATAAAACCGTTATTTAGAGAAAGCAGGATTCAAAGCCTTTAAAAGTTTTGGCTTTTATCTGCCAAACAATTTGTGATTGTTCAAACAGTTGTACCGTTCGTTCCAACCAGCTCTGAACTCCGGCAGACTTTGCTCGCGACGTCAAAGGACACCTCGTATACTCTCCGACGTCTCGATGACGAAGGGACACCTGTGGCCAGGTGTGTGTGTGTGTGGGTGTGTGGAGCTTCATGTTGATGGCCTTGTTGGCCTCAAATAATCACAGTTGGATAGCGCATTCAGTACATGTTGAGTCATTCACCGGGCCGATGTTTTCATTGGCCACCATCCAAACCGAAACTCACCTGAAGCTTCAACAACAGCACAAATTATCTTACAAATGTTGTCTTTCGTTAAATCGTCCTTGTTGTCCTTGTACAACCCACTGTCTTTCAATTAAATTAGATTAAAAAAAGTGTGTTGCTATGAGAATCAACCATTTACATTGCCAAAGCAGGTGAACAATAAAAAGTGCAAAGTTGAAAAAGATGCGAAGTAAACAAGAGGGGCATGCAGTGTTGTGTGGTCAGGGGGCGAACACATTTCCTTTTAACCGAGGGCCCTGTGTAGCTCCAGTTATTTCATTGTATATTATATGGGGGTGTCTCCCGAACCCACCACGGGGTCTCCCGCATGCAACTGCCTGCTGGAGATGTCAAACAGGACTGCTTGATAAGATATTTATTGACGCATTTGACAAGAGGGCATTTCCTCCTTCTGCAAAATGCAACTACTCATCTTTGAATGATTGAATGAATTGACGTACAGACATATGTGCTTCCTTCGTAAACACATTGTTGATTCAGAGAGGGAATAAACGATAGCGTTGGTATTGCATCGGACTGGCTCGGTACAGCAGCTTTTCCAGAGTGGGAGCGTGTTTTATAGTATTCTAGAATGACGCCATTTCATGTAAAAAATGGCTCATAAAGCCCACACGCACAATGACTGTACTATGAAAGTATAAGAAAGTTGGTGTGGGTTATAATAATGGAGATGAACAGCCCTCCCCCCAACTCTCAGCCCAAAAGGCTTTGGAGGGTGAACTCGGTAGTGTTTGAATTGAACACTCACACGTGCACGTGAGTGCACGGGACAAGCCCATGAGGCGAAGCCTGGACTGCGTAGCCAACATAAAATAGAACAGGATTTCCAAACAAAACCTTTAATGCTGGGAGAGCGATGACCTGACCCTAGGATCTGTTAATTGTGTTCTGCGGAACACCTGGTGCAGGGGGGGCGGGGCTGAGAGGATCCTCCGCTGATAGGGTGCACCTGTGCTATACAGGTGCGGCCCCTGTGAAGGCTTCCTAAGGTTGTCCACGTCAGCCGTTTCTCTTCCCCCACACATGCTGGTTGGCACTTGGGTCCATATGTGTTTTGTAAACCGTACAACATTCCCACATACACACACACACACACACACACACACACACACAACACACACACACACGGTCCTGATTAAACAGACATACCTACAGACATGTAGGTTAGATAAAGAGATACCGTATGAGTGCTTTTTGTTATGCTAGGTATCCACTGTACTTTTACTGTACTTTTCACTTTCGGTCTAAAACCTTTTTATTTTGGCCCCCATCTCTACCCTGGTTGGTTTGGAGAACCCATCATGCCTAGCACAGCTGCATGAAATGTAACACTACACAATGGCAGAGAAACAAAGGGAGGGAGGCAGCAGAGAGGAGAATGGACTTTCTTGGATGCGTAGCCCCAAATTCTGCAGCTTTTCTGCAGTCTTTTCACCTCCTAAATCCTCTCTACGGAACATTGCCTCTTTCCTGAATCTTTTTGTCCTGATCACAGAGCCCGGTCCTTAAACCTAGGACTCACCGGCCCCGTCGTCACCCAAACCGCTAACACACACACACACACACACACACACACACACACACACACACACACACACACACACACACACACACACACACACACACACACACAATATAAAATACACAAGCAGACACACACATTCAGACACACACACACACAAACAATAAAATACACATGCAGACACACACTCAGAAAATCAGACCCCCAAATGCAGACACACAAAAAAATCACACACACACACACACACACACACACACACACACAATCGGACACAGACACACCTTAAAAGCCGCCTGGCGCCGGGTCCGTTGAATCCCCCGCTGGGCGCGGTGCCAGCAGCGGGCCGTACATGATCACTTTGTCCCGGCCGCCGGCGTCTGTCGCCGCCGTCTCCCCTGGACGCGCGCCCACCACCTGGCCATGCCTGAGCAGATGGGTGAGGGTAGCGCGCTCACTGAGGGGGGGGGGGGGGGGGAATCACACACACACACACACACACAGACACTCATCAGGGGTCACCGCCAGACAATGCAAACAGCCACCTAGACATCAGACCTTCAAGGTGGGAAAGGTCGCTGACATCACAGCCTTGGGGGGGGGGGTGGGGGGGGGCGGTTACACTGAGGGGGGTGGTGGGGTGGCGGAGGCGATGGGAGATGTAGAGGGTGTCAGACAGGTGAGACAGGTCATTTTGCCATCAATGGGGGGAGAGGGGAGGAGAGCGAGTGGGGGGGGGGGGTGACGTTGAGATGGTGGGAGGACGAGAGAGGGGTGAGGGGGTGAGCAGGAGGGAAGAGAGGTGAGATGGGAGCAGACGGGAAGGGGAGAGGCTTGGAGGTGCGGGGTTGGGACTCGGGAGGGGAGGGGGAGATGGGGGTGGAGAGGAGAGGGAGGGTGTGGAGGGGCGGGGAGAGCAGGGGGGAGAGCTGGGGGGGGAGAGAGCAGGAATGGTGGCGAGGAGGGGTTGGAAGGGGAGGAGAGGTGAGGATGGTTTGGGAGCAGGTGGGAAAGGGAGGTGGAAGGACAGAAGAGGGCTGGACATGGGGGAAGGAGGCCAGGGGAGGGAAGGGGGAGGGTGAACATTAGGTCAGCAGTCCTCGTGGGACAATGTAGCTCCTCCTCCTCTTCCTCTTCCTCTTCCTCTTCCTCTTCCTCTTCCTCCTCCTCTTCCTCCTCCTCCTCACCTGACGCTCAGGGGGGAAATCACTGCCTCTCTCCCACCTCTACCGGCGGTGCCGAAGGGAAGCGTATTACCATCGGAGAGCGAGAGAATAGTCCCCTTGTGGCGCTTAACAATATCTTAATATTACAGTTCTTCACGTGGCACCCGAAGGGAAAATAAACCAAATTTGACCCCCTAGACTTACCCCCTACCTCTTTTCCTCTGGCTTTTCTACTCTCTCCCCCCCTCTCTCTCTGTCTCTCACCCCTCCCTTCCTGTCTCTCTTTCTCATAAAAAACGAACCCTAGAAATATAGAAAAGGGATAAATATGAGAGTGTAGCGGCAGGTATATAAAGGCTACACAAAGACACATCTACTCCCCGATGATGTCCTACAGCATAGGCGAGAGAGATATTGCGATTCTCTATGGCTGTGGAGTATTTTCTTTTCCTTTGAAGAAAATTAAAAAACAAAACATCCACACAAAGGCCAAAAAAAGTCCAATAGCTGCACTTTGTGATTAATGATGCACACACACGCGGAGAACCAGAGTCCTCAGAGGAAGCCTCCGTTCTTTGGAATTCTTTGCCCAGGAACTACAAAAGAAGAAAAGAAAATGTGTTTGTCGTTTCCATGAAACTGCTCTCTAGCGCTCCTTCTTATCTCTCCTTTTCCCGCTCTCTCTCTCTCTCTGTCTAGAAATAGGTCAGCTCTAATAACTGCAGATTAGATGAATCATTTGTCTTTTTATTACGCCGTGTCGCTTCGTCCTGTGAATGACAGCGATGATGATGGAGGTACGATACGATCCGACGATTGTGTTTGAGAAGAATGTGTGTGTGAGGATGGGGGATGGATTCAATCCTCATACCCCGGGACTCTGGCTTTCATTTGACGCGTTCGTGTGTGTGTGTTTGTGTGTGTGTGTGTGTGTGTGTGTGTGTGTGTGTGGTGTGTGTGTGTGTGTGTGTGGTGGGCGTGTGGGCGTGTGCGGGTGCGGGAAGGGAAGAAAAGGGAATGACAGGAGTCTTGGATTGATGTGAGAGAATAAGAGGAGAAGGTGATGGGGATTGAAGAGAGAAGGGGAGTGATGGGCATGACAGAGTAACAGAGGGATGGGAGTGAGTGAGGGAGCGATGGGACAGAGTGAGAGAGAGAGAGTGATGGCAGTGAGAGAGGGTTGAGAGAGAGAGAGAGAGATGGAGAGAGGGAGCAATAGGAGTGAGAGACTGATTGGCGTAATGGTAGCGAGAGTGAGGGAGTGAGAGAGGGAGTGATGGGGGTGACATCCCAAGCAGCCTCCTGGACTGAGCTCATGTGGCATGGGGGGGCCGGACGGTCTCACTCCTCCTGTGCGTTCTCCCTCACCTCACCTTCCCCGCTGCCTGACCTTCCCGCCCTTTTTAGCTGATTTGATTTGTGTCAACTCCTCCTCAACTCTCCCCCTCAACCACGCTGGCCCCCTCTCCACTCCTCCTCTCCATCGCCCGCTCTGCCTGCCAACTGGCAGCCATCGTGGAGCGTTCCGCTTCTTCAATCACTAAAGCTGTGAATGGGTTTCATAAGAGGAGAGCCAGGGTGTTAGGCCGAGTGTTGGACTCCCTGCCGTAAGGTACCCGGTTCGATCCCCCCCCCGATGTCCTCAGTGGAACTCGAAGGCATCTTGAAGGCAAGATGTCCTCTCACCTTGGAGCCAGCAGTCCCGCTTTGTTACCGAAGAACTTCTGTTACAGGAGACCTGAGAGCCCCGGCTGCAAACCAACGACTGCAAGGGCTGGAGTTACACCATGTGTAACTGTGTGGATTTATTCTACTAAAGAAAAGTGTTCAGTGTTGGCAAACAACGTGTTTGTGTTCGCCAATTACTCGCTTACACATCCTTAGACAGCCTCCAGCAAGCAGTGATTGGTTGAAACGAAAGCGAAACGTGGATCTAAAGTCGGAAACTAAAGTCTGACGTGTGAGACTAGATGCCCTCCCACCTCTATCTCCTCCTTAAAGGAGATGGCTGATTTGTAAGACCTGTGCGTGTACCTGTACCTTGTAAGGTTAACTGCTCACATTGTCTATGTCAAGATGTGAAGCAGCCGTGACTTAATTCAACTCATCCCCTTCAGTTTGTGGAAGGTTGGAGAGCCATTACCATCCATCATATCCCAAACTATTATGATAGCTGTATCTTTGGTTTTGTCAAACACAAGTTAGCACACACAAGCTGTCGGGTCGAGGTAGTTTTCTCGAATAGGGCCCGCGAACGAAGAGGGTTGATTCTGTGTTTACACGCCACTCTGCATTATCACAGACTCTAAAAACAAAGAGGCTTTTACAATTTACATTCACATTCACTAAGCCGGGAACCGAACACTTCATTTTGATTCTGAATTGAGGCTGCATTCGATCAGTTAAAAGACACCACCTCCTTCACTTACCCTCGCAACGTGTTCAAATGTTGCTGTGCACTATTCAGAATTGAGCGCCTGAAGCACAGCCATCCTCTTCACTCAGGATTCTCCCTGCATGCCTCTCAGTCCATCTCCGTGAGCATGGAGTGTAAACACAGACTCCAAACGGGTGGATTTGTTCATTTGTGTGCGCTATTGGATACAATTACCCAGTCACAGAGGTTTGTGTGTGCTTACTTGTGCTGGACAAAAAAAAAAGACCGCTATGGGAGCTGCTTTATACTTGTTTGGAACAGAATGGATGTCAATGGATCGGCCAACTGCCCAATTTGGGAAGACACACGCACCGCAGGAATCAGTTGAACACAATGGATGGCTGATTTGGAGGGCAACTTGACATTGACAATATCGGAAATGTACCTGAGGTCTCTGAGCAGACCCGGCCAAATCCTTTAATGACATGCAATCTCAGTCTGCCTTGGACGTGGCTTTGGACTTGGTCCCAGCTGACCCAAGAGGACTTGTTCATGTTCAGGTGGCTTTTGTTTCCGTACTCACTCCTCAAAGTGGATTTATCAATGTCACTGAAAGAGTTTTACTCACTCAAATCGGTTTGGAGTTTTATCTGTGGGTTTGCTCTCTGAGCTTCCTGTTTATTTTGATAGTGTTGCTTTACTGCCCGCTAACTGCTTCTCTTCGAGGGTTACACCGAGGTGACTCAACCTCACAGTTGCAAAAAAGTTTTACAGTTGAAAACAGAGTCCCGGGCGTTCAAAAAGAGGAGCCAATTAAGTTTGACGATTCGGAAACAGAAACGTGACAGCGCAGACGCACGGAACACAAAAAAAAAAAAACAGAAAAAAAACCCACAACCAGTGGAGATGTTACCTTAAATAAATTTCACTTTAGACCCCGAGCGGAGAACGTGAGCAGATGTTTTGTTTTAGTATTCTTCTCGCAACACATTAACTCACCGTAGCCTTCAACCCGGGGTGTCATCTTGAATTAGAGACGTGCACACACACATCTCGAGAACCCCTCGCCTGCCGTCTCCATGGAGACCGAGGGGAAGGAGAAAGGAGGTGGGAATCCTGCCCCACAGCAATTCACATTATGTCAGCCTCTCACAGCGCCGTCCCGGTGGACGATATGAATCTGAAGTGTGTTATTAAGCCGAGCGGAGTTAATAAACACGATGAACTCTGCATGAAGCCGTTAAGCTCCTCACTGGCCCCGCGGAGGGCCACAGGGAATGCAAGCCCCTCGCCACACCCAAGCTTTTCTCCACGCAAATGATTGTGCTTGTGTGTGTGTTTGGTGTGTGTGTGTGTGTGTGTGTGTGTGTGTGTGTGTGTGTGTGTGTGTGTGTGTGTGTGTGTGTGTGTGTGTGTGTGTGTGTGTGTGTGTGTGTGTGTGTGTGTGTGTGTGTGGGTAAGATAGAGTTTGATGTGTGTGTTTGTGTTTGTGTAAGAGAAGTTTGTTGTGTGTGTTTTTGTTTGTGTAAGAGAGTTTGATGCGTGTGTGCGTGTTTGTGTAAGGGAGAGTTTGATGTGTGTGTTTGTGTAAGAGAGAGTTGGTTGTGTGTGTTGCTGTGTGATTGTGTTTGTGTAAGTGAATTTGGTGCGTGTGTTTCCGTGTGTCTGTGTTTGTAAGAGAGAGTTTGGTGTGTGTGTGTGTTTCCTGTGAGTGTATGTGAGTTTAAGAGAGAGTTTGGTGTGTGTGTGTGTGTGTGTGTTTCCGTGAGTGTATGTGAGTTTAACAGAGAGTTTGGTGTAGGTACCAAAACAGTAAATCCTGTTAAGCTGGTTCTTAAACTCAGAGGTTTCCATTTACTTCCTATAAAAACAACTTTGGTGTTGTGTAGTACAACAGGATATGCAATATTTAGCATTAAAATGTTGACTATGAAAACATGGTATGATCAAAATCAAATTACGTCGAGTGTGAATCTATCTGTGTGTACTCCCATGTGTGTGTTTATGTGTGTAGGATAGTGTTTGGTTTGTGCGTGTATGTGTATGTGTGTGCGTGTGTGTGTGTGTGTGTGTGTGTGTGTGTGTGTGTGGGCCGGGGTCTATTTAAACGTGTTTTTGTGCGCATCGTTGTGTTTGCGTGGGTCTGTTTGAGCAGGAGTTGGGAGTTTCCGGCTTTTTTTTTCTTTCTTTTTTTTTGCTGATACATAACTATAAATTACACCCAACTTTAATTAGTGCGGAGAGCGTTTACACTCTGTGCTTTTTACCGACGGGGGTCCCTGCGTGTCGTCGGAGGGGCCCCCTTCCCCTCCCGTAGCACCTCCAGCAACTCCGATAAATTAGGGGAAACAATAAAGGGTGATTTGTCTTCACCTCGTACCGCGTCAGCGCGGCACTTCCTCCCGTGATGGACGAAGAGGAATGACCTCTCGTAAAACCCGAATTACACTAATGTGTGAACGCCCAGCCTCGTGCCGGGTTGTGGGGGGGGCGGGGGTGATGATGGACGACCGGCCCCTCGCCGTAGTGGATGCGGGGGCGTTGTTGCCGCCACGTTTGTGTGTGTTTTCCGATTGCGTCCCTCTGGGTCTTGCTAACGTGCTCCTGAACATTTTTAAGAGAGAGCTGAAACAGGTTCCTCTCTCTGAGTCGTTAACTTGCTTCTAAACATCTTGAAAAGCACTAGTTGGTGTGTGTGTGTGCGTGCGTGCGTGCGTGCGTGCGTGCGTGCGTGCGTGCGTGCGTGCGTGCGTGCGTGCGTGCGTGCGTGCGTGCGTGCGTGCGTGCGTGCGTGCGTGCGTTGAAGAGAGAGGGGAGAGAGAGAGAGTAGAGAGAGAGATAGATTAATTCAAGTGTTATCTCGTGGCCATACTAAGCCTGGATTGGATGTAGCCTCTTGTGATTCCTAATCAGAGATTACCAGGCTCAGAACACGTAGAACACACATGTAACATACATGTACGAAATATCTAAACGTGTGTGGACAGATATAGGCCACCTCACAGAGATAAGCTATTGCGTTACCTCGCTTCCCTTGATAGAAAGCTTCATATTTCCCGGGACAATGTTTAATGATATGTAAGGAAGGTTTTTTGTTCCAACCGAAAGTGTTTTACGGGAAAACTCTGGGGAAGTCAGTTTGACATGCCATTGTCTCTCAAAAAGTTCAGGTCTGATTTTTTTTCCCTGCCGTTTTTGGGGGCTTTTTGGGTTGTGTTTGTACTTTTGCATCCAGACAATGAATAAAAGCACTGTATTCAGAAGAAGACTTTATCTAATTCAACCATTTCAACCGCATTACACTCAAACTCAAAAAGCAATCTGGCTTGAAAGTGTTAAGGCAGTTAAGGCTTTCTCTCCTCCGCTGTTGAAGAAAAGTACAAAATATATGTTGTCCACAGTGCTGGAAACAAGCACCGTTTGGCTGTGTCATGGCGACATGCTGCTGGTCACTAATGGGCCGTGTAGACTTCAAAACACCAGGTAACAAAGCGCCAGCGGCTTTGTGACGGGTGCGTTAACCTATGCTCACACACAACATACTTCTCACACAAGCACCACATACACACAATTAGAGAACAGACTGCCTTCAATCAAAGACAATTTTATAATATGGCAACATGTTGGACAAACAAAGCTTTTGAACTTGAACTTGCTGGTGAGCATATCTGTCACGTTTGAGAAGGACTGGAACAATTACTTAACTTTGGTTCACTTTATGTATAATATAATGAGCAGGTTGTTGGCGTCATTTGATTGGACGATTGGCTAACTTCTGTCAACAGCATTGTGGTTAAAGGTGCATCTGGTGGGGCCACAAAGTCATAGTGTGGTTGTTTCTTCAGCCAGGTCCAGCCGACTTGATTTATATAGCCCTTTGTCTCGAGGTCGACCCTGGCTAGGCACTTTTCAAGGGAGGAACCTTGAGAAGGAAAGCAGAAAGAGTTTTGTTATGTATTGACCCAGTTCAGGCCTTCATTTCCAGATATTGTGAATTCAGTTTTCTGGTAATGTAGAAATGGTCACGATGTTTTTAGTTAACGACTATATTTTACACAACTTTCACTTGCTGGCTTCATGGTAAGTACATGTTGGGTTATTTGTGCGTTATTTATGAGCTCCTTCTTCGACTTCTTCACATTAGAGTTAACTGGGTCGGTCGCTCCGGAAATATGTTAATATCAGTCATTTTTATTGGTAGGATAAGATGGCGGTAGTGGAGATCAATGTGTATAATACTATTTAACACAATGGAAAATGTGTGTGTCTGTCTGTCTGTCTGTCTGTCTGTCTGTCTGTCTGTCTGTCTGTCTGTCTGTCTGTCTGTCTGTCTGTCTGTCTGTCTGTCTGTCTGTCTGTCTGTCTGTGTCGTCTGTCTGTCTGTCTGTCTGTCTGTCTGTCTGTCTGTCTGTCTGTCTGTCTGTCTGTCTGTGTAAACAGTGCGATATACATTTCCTACAGTTGAACATTCATGAGGAGAAAAACACAGATAAGCAAAACTATCCACTCAACTGAAAAAGAAACATCTACCCCATATAAGTGTCCTTAAATAGTCCCGTAATACACAACATTGAGAGTGCTTTCTTAACGATAAAAAATCCAGACTTACCATTCTGAAAATGCAGTGACGGCACATTTAGATAATTTGCATACGGAGATACGAGAGGGCCTCACAGTTATGACGGCAGAATAAATATGAATATTAATCAATGGAAAACGGCCCAAATGGCGTACTCTGCTCAGCCTCCCACACTAATCTGTTTAATATTTCGGGGTCTCACGAGGATGCTGCAAGGACACAACGCTTGTGATGAGAACAGGATAAAGCACACCATCTCATCACATCTTCCTCGTCTCTCCGCTTCCCGCGCTGTTATTATTGAACTTTGGGCAAACTTTCCCTCGCTCTGCCATCTGACTTCTTACTTTGCATTCATTAGTTTCCCTGTTGACTTTTAATTATCATTCGACCTTGTTATTACCTGCTCTCGTGTTTTCCTCCCGTCTCCCCTCCCTCCCTCCCTTCCCTCCCTCCCTCCCTCCCTCCCTCCCTCCCTCCCTCCTTTTTGTCTTTGAGCATACCTCACCTTCAAATGTGCCTCTGTGTTGTATTTCATCACATTTCTTTATTTCTTAAATTATTAATTGAATGCTATAAAAAAAAGATTTTTAACACTTTTACCCAAAGTGACTCGTAGTTTGAAAGTATTTCAGCAGGGAGTAGAACACGGTGGTCACTGCCCTGCAATATATTTGTAATTTGCGTATTTATTTGAAGGCACAACGCGTTGTTCTGAAGCTGTATGAATAAAGATTGAACGATTACGACTAGTGGAGTTGTTAATTAATGATTTGGTGGTTAATTGGTTAATTGATTTACATCTGCCACAATTCTCTCTGCAGAGATTATCTCGATGCTAGCGACACCACACACACACACACACACACACACACACACACACACACACACACACACACACACACACACACACACACACACACACACACACACACACACACACACACACACATTGTAGTCTCCCAGATCCCTTCAGCCCTGCCCCCGTCGTGATCAGCAGCTTGCGGTCTCTTTGTTCCGGGCTAATTAACGGGGGATTCTCCCTGGCTGGGCGTATCACGGGGCCGGCGGAGGAACAACACCTCTGGTCGGCCGTGGGTCGGTCCATCTCTTATCTCCACAACGACGAAGGATGAATTCCATGATGTGGAGATCACGTGAGTTGGAGAGCTGTGTGATTGGAGTTCAGAGCCCTCAGTGAAGTTGAGGAGAGGGAGGAGGTTTGGTGAGACAAATAGCAGTTTGGTTTTCGACATTTCCCATTTGCATATCTCTGAAAGAAGATGATAAGAACATCCACGATAACAAGCGACTCCGTCTCGGTGTTCATTCATTGATCCGCACGTTGTTGATGAACCCCGTCTGCTAATTAAAGCAAACAGCGTTCAGAGCGGTGCTAAAGCCGCCCTCGTTTAATTAGTCGCGGTGTCGTCGCAACTTTTTGTTGAGCAGAACATTCAGCGTACATTTCGGCAACTTTAATACACCAGAGCCGTTTTTTTATATAACCTACGCTTTATTCAAATAATACCCTTAATAACTAATTATAATTTTGTTGTTGTTTACAAAAGGTCCAACCACGAGAGATGACACCCTGTTGTTTTTTTGTTATTTGATTAACGCTGGATGTCAGCAGCAATGCAAAAAATAATCTGTTAAAAAAGGTTTACATTACCGGCCTTCCACTAGCATCCATTAATTGCTGGGATAATTTGAACTGATTAAATTAGGATACAATTAATTTCTGGCGGTTGGTGGTTTGATTTATTCGTGCAGAGATAGCCTTTCTGCCTCAGTAGCACTCTGTCCGGTATTAATGTATTATGTTGACTGAAGGTCACTTTCCTTCACTTGTACGGGAGAGGTTTTTTCCATTTGCATTCAAACTACCAGACATTAGTACTCCTCTGCTTACCAGTATATTTTTCTTTAATAACTGAATATATTATGTTTTGTTTTATTTTTGGTTAATTTGTGTATTTTTGAATATATCGGAAATGCAAAATACCAAATAGACGATGTGACCAATACTGTACATTTGTGACCTTTTAATATGTATACATAAAATCTATATTTATATGATAATTTATGTGTGTCAGTAGTACAGGAGGTGGAGCAGGATGCTGGTTGAATCTCTGACTCCTTAGCTGAACGTTGTAGTGTCCCTGAGCAAGACACCCTATGCAAATTGCTTTCAACTAGCTGGCTGTTGCCTTGCATTGTTGACCCCGCTGTCAGTTTATGAACGTGTATGGATCTTTGTATGACTAATAATACTAATGAGAGCCAATAAGAGCCTTGAGTGGCAGCAGGTTAGGAATGCACTTCATAAATACAGTCCATTTACCAATTATTTTATACCTTGCCTACAACCTTCAAAATATATATTTTCATTCATACCGCTGTTTGTGTTCTGTAATTGCATATAAAGAACACCCATGCCGTGTTGTAAGTAATTATCTTCCCATACTGACTGTGTTACACCACACATTGATAACCACTCTGACCTGAGACCTGTTGCTTTGTTCACTTTGCTGCACTCCATTCATCTAGCGGCGAACGTCAACCAGATCACCTGGGATTCAAGCTAATGTCTGGGGTTGACAGTTGGAGCGGAAACACTTCAACATTCTGATTAGAGAACTGTGCGCTTCATCTAACAGTGGGATAACATGGCAACATGTATTTAAGAATTTTCGTCTTCTTTTGTTTTGTCACAGCTCATTAGAGACGTGCTGAAAGTAGTGGTCTGTTAGCCGGATCTGTTTTTTTTATGACAGCTGTGCTGGTGTCCGTGGGCTTCCAACGACGTTGTCATATAAAATGGTTTGCATTTAGTAGACCTTAGAATCACGCTATTAATGTGAAAGCTCAGAAAATACTTAATTTACAACGTTGTGTTGTGGTTCAATCAATGGGCACATCAAAAGATTAACCCTGCCTTAGTGTTGAGGTAGGAAAAAAACTAGGACAACGCACTGAAGGCCCTAATTGTTTTCAATAGTTGCATTGGCTGGTATTTGAGCTTTACCACCCCAAAGCTTTTATGTTGACTGTTAGCCAAACCCGATATATCAGAAGACATAGGAACCAGAGTTCCCGATCTTTCCAGTCTTATGTATGCCTGCAGGCCAACAGCCCCTTCAGTACTGCTTGATTCACACCAAACTCCAAATGTTAGCCCTTAAAATAAAATAACATATGAAACTGCTCATCATTTAGCAACACTATTAATATTGCAGTGGCCTGGAGGCATTTTAAATGGTAGAAGCTGACGCAAACTTGTAACTTTATTGAATCAGCAATCAAATGGAGACCAAGTATATAAATATTTCTGAGAAATAAAATAGCCACAAAACAAGCAACAATAACCTCAATCTGTTAGTAAACATGCACAAAGGAGCTTAATAAGAACCATAATTTCAGTTGTATGAATAATTGTGTTATGCTTTGTTATGGTTGTGCGTGTAACAGGTTTTGTTGGCTCCACAAATTAACCATAGCGCCCACTCCACGATTATATTGTCTAGTTATAATTCAGGTAATTTAGTTTGCCCTGCTCATGACAAACAAAGTAATTTAGCGAATTAAAATTTAAATCCATTTAAAATGTTTTGGATTCATTAAACCAATATGTTTAATACAATAGAAATAACCATTTTACCAACGGATAATGACCGTTACGAGACAACACACGGGTTTGGTGAATAAATGTATTGGTGTCTTTTTGAAACCCGATTACCCAATACAACTTATTGATTGCTCTGTGTATGTTTCCAATCTCATAAACAGTTATTATGTCCTAGGAAAAGGTCAAATGTTAACAGATGCAGCCGCTAACCTTTTCAAAACCCAATTGATCTGCCAGACCGTCTTGTCCATCTTTTCACTCCTTTCCTTTTGTACCCACGGTTGCTACACACATTAATGCAAACAACAAGTCCTTTCCGGCTACCTGAGGTAAAGTAATTAAGAGTAAGCCACTCGTTGCCTGTGAGACGTTGTTCAGAATGTGTCAGCTTTTATTTGTTCTTAATGGCTGCCAAAGGATTAAAGCCTCTAGTCTATTAGCCACATTAAGACCACTTAGATACCCATTAGGCCCAAATGATACAACCTTCTCTTCAAGTCTCCTCTCCCAGCCTCTTCCTCAGCACCCCGCCTAGTGGAAACACCCCAGAGCATCAACACACCCTCCCCCAACTGCGTCTCGCAGTGAGAGTTTTACACTGCTGGTACAACACACCCTGTCCACCCACAGAGCAGGATCGATGAACAACCTCAAAACAACCAGGGGAGGTGGAGGAGGAAGGGTGTGAAGAAGACGAGGGAAAACAGGAGTAGGAAGAGGAGGTAAAGTAGGAGGAGGAGGAAGAGGAGGAAGAGGAGGAGGAAGATGAGGAGGAGGAAGATGAGAAGGAGGAGGAAGAAGAAGGGTGTGAAGAGGATGAGGGAAAACAGGAGTAGGAAGAGGAGGTAAAGTAGGAGGAGGAGGAAGAGGAGGAGGAGGAAGAGGAGAGAGGAGATGAAGGAGGAGGAGGAGGAGAGAGGAGAGGAGGAGGAAGCGGAGTAGGAGGAGGAGGAGGGTTCAGGAGGAGGAGGAAAAGAAGGAGGAGGAGGAGGAGCTAGAGTCAGAGTAGCAGGAAGTGGAAGCAGACGAATAAGAGGATGAAGAGGATGACAAGGAGGATGAAGAGGGAGGGAAAGAATGAGGGGATGACGAAGAGGAGGTGGAGGCAGAGGTGGGAGTGTGTTAGAGAAACACCTTAAGGAAGAGGAGCGGAGGAGGAAAGGTCACATGGCTAGCCGGTGTGGATTCAGACCCCATCACAGAAGGTGCCCTCACCCTCTCGTTACGGGTCACCTGGGGGAGAGAGGATGCGTGTGGCAGCGCGACAGTCAGCCATTTATTCAAAGGTCACTTGAAGGTGAAGTGTGGAGGAATTGGAGAAATGTGTCCATCGCCCTCCACACAAACAGGGGGGGGGGGGGGGCTACCTATTACCAGGAGGCCGTTGTGTCCACCCCGTAGTGCATTGTCATCGGTCTGACGCTGCCTTCATATGATATCGCTCCATAGCCAATGTTGGCCATAATAGCTGTTTACTAACCAGTCTAAAAGAAATGTTGTGAGTTCAGTTTCAAACCTTATTCCTTTTCTCGTAAAGAGCAGTGATGCAAAGCAATGGCAAGGTTAAATCTTCATTTCTGTCATTTACTTTTTTTTTTCAGCGATTGATAGGAGGCCCCTCACAGTGCAAAGTGGCATTACAAAAATGAAAAGGCATTAAACTATTATGTATAGTTTAATACTAAGTCCAACTATATCCAACTATGTAGGGTGTACATTTATGTACTTGATATAAGTATACACACACACACACACACACACACACACACACACACACACACACACACACACACACACACACACACACACACACACACACACACACACACATCCTTTGGTCCTGTTTATAAAACACCTACATCTGGGGTCTGCTTGTTTTGGCAGTTGGCCAGCCTCTAGGAGAAAAAAATGTCACAGAAAGACAGGAAGTATTCAACGACATCACAGATGCTGTTTCCTTCATTAATTTATGAAAAGATAAAATAATCTTTGTTAATTTATTAGAAATGTGTTCATTAATAATAATAAGCGTAGTTTCTGAACCCCCCAATCAAATTATCACCCAACGCTTTGATCTGCATTTTTTCCATTTTCTGCTAGTAACAGCAATAGCAAATGCATCCAAGCAATCTTTTTTCTCTAGTTATTATTTATGAAAATAACAAATCTGACTCAAGTGCGTCATCTTTTTTATTAAATTCTAGTTATTATTATTGCCCTTGCTAAAATTAAATCTGAAGAGGGAGAGGGCAGCCATTTTGTCCTGTTTTCACCACAACAAATTAGGCATTGTTGAAAACCCCTTTAATGTGCTCTGGGTTTCCACACAGAAACACTGAAGTACCAGTAGGTTACAGAAGAAAAGAAAATGTCCCCAGAGACCACATGAAAAGCTCAGTCTCTCATGGGGATTCAAACCAACAATATCAAGGTATCTTACATTCAGACGCCTCATTTAATACAACATAGCATGTTTGACACAGATATTCACCGTATACATACAACATGCTATTACAGATGTAACCATAATCAGGTGGCATGAGTCATGAGCAGCGGACCATGAGAGGCTTTTTGCATGTGTGTGTAGTTGAGTCATTCGCTAGGCTCACCGCGGTAGACTTTGCTTGAAGATGAACGTTGTAGAGAGAAAACAGTTAGATTCTATTTTTTTGTATTTTGTTGATACTTATGTGGATTAAAAATAAGACAGAGTAGCAGTTATATGTTGACAGTTTAAAAAGGGGGTTGATAAAGTAATCTTATTACATTGTGGTGTGCGTAGGGGTGCAACAGGCAGTTTACCATGCATAATCCTACTTAGTTCCACATTATGTCTAGCCTATATATGGCAGGAAGTGTAGGCCTATTGTGAGGGAACGTGTCTGAGAAGGCCAATTACATCTTGACAGTGTGATGGGAATAATTCAGCACTGTTTTATTTGCTTGTGCTCGAATGTGTTTGTGATATCGGTTTTCAGTTATGGGCTCTTCTTGTGTGGTTAATTTTCCATTCACACATGAATTCTAATATTATCATTTCGGCACAAGAATCTCATTTAATCTAGTGATACCACTGGCAAGTGAATCCTGGTTGAACCATCTTCATCTGTAAAGCAAGGTCTTCATTAAAAAAAGCAAGAAAACAATTCCAAAACGTACATGCCACTTTTCAAGGGCATTATTCGCAAAGTGCTTAAAGGGCCCCCATTTTACCACCAGGTGTGCGTGCGATTGGCCAATTACAAGCCGTTTCAAAACCTATTCTGCCCTGCTACTTATGTATCACAAGTGGCCGTGTCCTCCTAGATGATGGATAGAAGAGCCTACCATTTGCTAAAGTCCACTCGGTAGCATGGTATTCAGCATGCATCTGAGTGGACACTCCCACTTGCGATGTCACTAGGCAGGAAACATTTTGAAATGGCTTGACAATGGATACTGTATAGCAGTGGCGGCTGGTGGTTTTTAAAGTGAGGGAGGAAGGACTGCGCGCTTGGTTGCCATTTACCTGCTTGCACTGTTAGTGGCGTATGGTGGCATAAGTATGTGAGACCAAAGTTGTTTCAGGGTGTTTTGGTGAACTACAAAATAGCAGGGAGTTTTATAATTATGTGAATACAATTGATGCAAATCCACCATTGGCAGCATTGTACTTTGAAAGCTGGTGGTGATGTCAATTATTTTAGTCTGTGCTATTTCTGATGTCATGTTTCAAGCTAACCACAGTTATGAATGGTTTCTTCATCATGTAATGGACAACACCGTATTAGGTTTTAATGATTTTGTAGTTAATTAAAGACTACAAACATGGCCACTTGCCATTTCTGTTTTATTCAAGACAGACCAAAGGTTTACCTGGGTAAATTAGAACGTGAAGGCGTGGCTTATTTAGCATTCCACCCACTCCCAATGTAAACTGTTTGTTTACCTGTGTTCGAGAGATGCTTCATGAGATGCTTTGTTTATCTTGTGTCTGTAGGAATAAACCACCTGCTGAACATTTACCACTCTCCGAATCATACCTAGCCCGACAGGGCCATACCACATAGGATCCAAATAGTTTTTCATCAGTGGGCAGCATGTATTGGACTACAAGGGCAGAAGGAAAGGATACAAAGCCAATTAGTCAAATCAGGTCTACTCTTGATTTCTGAAACTAATTTAAAAAATCTAGGCCTGGGACAAGACACAAGACCAAATATGATGCCATTAAAAATGCATCAAGCTCTGAATCATTCACTAACATCCTTTCCACATTGTCAAACAGAACAGTCAGCTAAGAAACAATTAAAAGAACAATTATAACATTATTTCAACACTATTTACATGGGCTGTAAGCCTTAACATTGTTTGAGGCAAATGTGGATGTTAAAGGATATGTTTCAGAATGTTGGTCATGGTGTTAAACCAATTAAGGTTGAAGGACTTCATTTACAGATCAACTCCTCGCTGTTTGTGTTGCAAAGACATCAGTGACCTGGTCATACCAAACGGGATAAGTGATTACAGAACAATAGCGCCCTCCACATTTTCGCCACCCTTTCAGATGGCTTGGTAACCCAACCGTGTCGAACCGCAGTGCACCGAACCGAACCGCACCGTTCGGCGGAAAGGCCAATATAAGGGAACAGAGCCGCACTGTACCGCAACGAACAGTAGCGCACCGCTCGTTGGGAAGCAAGGCAGGCGACTGAGTGCGGGTTGGTGGGTTCTCGTAGGCTGGACTTGAGGGGATAACCCCTCCCTCTATTGGTTCACAGCGCAGCCAGGGCTCAAGCCTATTCGTGAATAGATGTTGACACGATTCAGATCCCTTAGCTAGTCACACCCACTCAGAGGACCACTGTCCTCCTCAAGCCCATTGAACCCCATGTTATTCACCGGCCGCCAACACTTTTGGGGAAATGAATGGGAGTCAATGCAGGCTGAGGAAGGAAGGTCCTCCCTGAAGTAAAGTTCAGTAGGCGATAGTGGGTGCTAATGTCCCTTTACCCAGGGAAACGAGTATTACATATACAAAGGCATTAAAGTAGTCATATTTAAGGGCATTAATTCATTACAATAGTCTGGGCAATCTACATTTTTTTTATTCCCAACAATGTTAAGGAGGATCTTTCTCCTTCTCCTCACTGTAGAAGCCTCCACTGCTATATATAGTATCCAACAACACAGTTCACAATTACTTTCAAACACAAACCAAATTTTTTGATGTAGAAAGAATTCCAAAGCAATACACTCAAATTATTGAAGGATGAACTCTGTACCCAATTTAATTTGTGCCACAAGTTTTAAGAGAAAGGTGCGATATCAATAAAGTTTATTTTTATTACGACAGCATGTTCGACAATATGAAATCCTGAAGCGAAGCACATTGAAGAGGCCACATTTTGAACTTAAAATAACGATGCTTTAAATAATGTTTGATTATAATGACCTATGGTGCATTGGAGCTTGGGCGGCGTACCACAATGCAAATGTTCTCAACTGTGGGTCAAGTAGTTTTGAAGAAGCTCATTAGAACAGGACGATAATCATGTAAATGTATCCAAAAGAAGTCTGTTATGAAACATAATTAGCGCTTTCGAATTCTTCTACTCGTGTGCTTTCAAGGCTTCACCTCAGTCCCCGGCCTGACAGTGAGGGGAAACAACCTTCCCCGGGCGTAGTGGGAGGGTGAGTCTGCGGTTTGTCAGCGGCCAGGCTATTTCCCCGGGCGTAGACGGAGGTTGATCTCTAGAGTGTCAACAAAGCGACAATATTTAGCACAGATTCCGCCAAAACTGTGTCTAATGTTTTTTTTTCCATTAAAGCAATTAGCTTCTGTTTTGATTTCAGTGAAATATTGAGCTAGAAATGCTTTTTCTTCAAGCAAAAGATTTTCTAAACTCACGACACGACACGAGGAATCCATTCGTAACGATTAGGCAAAGGTCACACCACCGGAAGCGATCAAGTATTTCTTATACTACCGCTGACAAACCGCATACTCACCCTCCCACCACAAAATTGTTTCCCGACAGTGAGGGCTTTTCAACCAGAATGCATTGTACAGATGGACATTGTTTTCGCTGATTGTGTGGGAGTCCATCTTGTCACGATTTATACTGTATTGTATGAAACTACCAGACAGAGAGGAAAATCAAATAAAACACCCATTGTAACACTCTAATAAGGCTGCTCTTCAATTTAACTCTGCATCCAAACGACAGTAGTGAATTTGGTTGGCAGATGTCAGAATACCAGAAGAGGTAAAAGCACGAAAAACGACGCGTAGAAAGTGGGCTTTGCCGATTTTTGAGCTCTTGTGAGCTTATGTGGCTTTGCTTAATTTCCTACCACAGTTGTTAGTCCTGCACAAACCAGTATAATTGTTATTCAAGGTGAATTCATCAAGCAAGCAAACCAAATGCATCTCAGATCATTTGTTAAATAAAAATAAATTGGTAAACCGATGTCACATCCTTTTCATCTCTTATCAGAGATCAACAAATGCCAGGCGGTATAAAATGTACTGGCCCTGAAACAGTGAAGGAACTCAACACAATGGCGTTACATAAACATGCATCCCCTTGAAGGAATTCAAAGGGGAAGCATTTTAAAAGACACACTGTACCATCTTAGATAAACGATATCCGGTGTGGTCTGATATGAGTATGTTCATGTGATCGCTTCAGGGTTAACGTCATTGGAGAGGTTTCTCTTTTAGCGCTCATGCTTCCGTTGAAAGAAGAAGATGTGTTCCCAAAGCTGCGATGAACTTGAAAAAAAACGGAGCTGTACTCTGGAAAATATGTTAATGTATACAGCCCCGGAATCCACAACCTGAGCTCTGGGCTAGCCTCGCCAAGTTTGAAAAATAAAAGTTTTCACCAGTTCTAATCGTATACAGGGACCCGTTTTTCAGAGTGAATCCAGGATAAGTGTACCTAATACGTTGGAGACTGCTGGCCCTAATACACCTCCTATGTCTCCAAAATTACCCCTAAATTGGCTTACTCTAGACAGGCTCGCATGTCTTCGCTGTAAGAGGTTTAAGGGCTTGTGTTTTGGACTACTGGGTTCCTCTACGCCAGGAGTCTCCGCGGATCTCGTCGGCATATTACACGGATAATCAATGGCCGGTTTGGGTATCCTCATTTTGAATCCAACCAATCTCAATCTGTGTCTCCCTTAAGTGCCAGCACACACTGCGGATCAGCGAAGGCTGAACAATTGGACGGAGCCGCCGCCATGCATAATGGATGAAGCCCGTTAGCTTGTTAGCTGCTAGCCAGACGAGGAAGGGAGCTCAATCGCTGGAGAGCAAGATTTGTATGATGGGCCTCCAGAAGGCGGGCCAGTTTACATTCACATTAAGTCCCCATAAAGGGGTTTAATCTCACATTAGGGTCTTCATAATGGTGGGAGGGTTATTTCCCCTTGTAATGAACCTCATTATGGCAAACGACCTTACAAGCACGTTCAAGCATAACAAACCAATTTAGAAAAGGAGCCTCAATGATTATCAAGCCCACTACCGTTTGTTTACACTGCGAACACAACCTTAAACACATGTGAATATATTTGTGTGTGTCTATTGTTCACGTGTTTGTGTGTGTCAGTGTGCATGTTTGTGTGCATATCTGCACACATGTGAGTGTGGCCAATCATAGGCCTATGTACCAATATAGGAGCTTGCAATCAACATTATTCTTTTGCTATTTTGGGTTTGTTTCTGAGACTTTTTCTTTGTTGGATTTTGTCGACCAGTCAGAAAACATGCAGGCATTGGACTGAGGTTTTATGGAGTCTGTTTGCCTTTCAGATACGGGTGACTGCATGAGATGTTTCCTGTGCAAGTATTTTGGTCCTCTCCCCAAACCCCCCCCCCCCCCCCCCCCCCCGAACACTCCAGATCTGGCTGCCAGTCAAGCCCTCTGCATTTCAAAGGCTAGAGGCCATGATGACACTCTGAACACTGGCCAGAGCCACTCTCTCTCTGATCCCCCCCCCTCTCCCATCACTTGAATGGAGAGAGAGAGAGAGAGAGAGAGAGAGAGAGAGAGAGAGAGAGAGAGAGAGAGAGAGAGAGAGAGAGAGAGAGAGAGAGAGAGAGAGAGAGAGAGAGAGAGAGAGAGAGAGAGAGAGAGAGAGAGAGAGAGAGAGAGAGAGAGAGAGAGAGAGATGGATGGATGGATGGAGAGGAAGGGGGTGCATTGTCAGGGAGAACAGCGGATGTATGGATTAAAGAGTATTTCATAAAAACATGCAGGCAAAACTTCCTGTTTCAGATGTGTGGTTATGAAGTGAACGTAGCTGTAAGGTGGATGTGGTTGTCTAGTGGATGTGGTTGTCTAGTGGATGTGGTTGTCTAGTGGATGTGGTTGTCTAGTGAATGTGGTTGTAAAATGGTTTGTGGTTGTGTAGTAGATGTTGTCACGTTGAGATTATTTTGTGGATGGGCTTGTGTGCTGTATGTTGTTGTGTATGTTGTGTGTGCGCGTGTGTGCGCGGTAGCACCATGCTAGCCCTCAACATCTGCTCCAGAGGAGTCCCCAGTGAACTATCGTTGCGTAGTGTTCCACCACTACGAGGCTCTCCTCTCGGCCCATCACCGAGCCCACAAGCTGCTGTTTCACTCCCTCTCCTTCTCCTCCTCAAACTCTCACGCTCTTGTAAGTCTTCTGAAATTGTAATGTTGGTGTAATTTCCAACACTAATCCCTCTGCTCCTTAACCACGTTGGAAGTGAACTCACAGCCAGGCGTGGGGGGGATTAACAAGGGCCTGCCATCCAACCCACTTTTCTTCTTTCAGCAAGGAACAAGAGCTAATGAAATCACCAAGTAACGTTTTAATTGGGCTAGGATATTCCGGTATAATGTGATGAGTCCCAGCATAACGGCTATGGGAGCACACCGATGTCCACCGATCTGTGTCTACCTGGGGCATCCCCGGGAGAGATGTCCCTTAAACCCCAGCCGCTCCTTAATGACATGTATCTCAGCTCGCAGTCAGTCCGTCAAGGACAATATGTTCATCATATGTTCTACTTTTTTCTTTAGGGCACCGTGTGATTATTGCTTTTGGAGATCTGACATTAATGTCAGAATTCTGACTTTAAAGTCAGAATCAAAAGGTTAAAGTCATAATACTGGGAATAATGACTGACTTTAAACTCAGAACTCCAAAAAAAATGTCACATGTGGACCTTAATTCTCTTCCATGCTTTCTTGACCCTTGAACTGTCCTGCTAAAAATTCTGCTAAATAACAAATACAACGAAGGCTGTATGAGATCTCTGGCCATGCCCCGCCCTCTATTTAAAAGTTGTGCTTGACCCTTCAGGGGGCGCCTGCGTTGTGCGGAGGCTTCCACTACTTAGAGGGATCGCTATGAATTCCCCGCATTACTGCTTATCAACCACCGTTGCTATGGGGGCCGTGAAAATCTGTGTGTGTGTGTGTGTGTGTGTGTGTGTGTGTGTGTGTGTGTGTGTGTGTGTGTGTGTGTGTGTGTGTGTGTGTGTGTGTGTGTGTGTGTGTGTGTGTGTGTGTGTGTGTGTGTGTGTGTGTGTGTGTGTGTGTGTGTGTGTGTGTGTGTGTGTGTGTGTGTGTGTGTGTGTGTGTGTGTGTGTGTGTGTGTGGGGGGTAGGGGGAGGCGGACGATGAAAAACAGACATCAAACGTCCCGGATACGGCGCCGGGCGTCGGACCTTATCCGCCCGCGTGTTCTCGCTCGCTCGCTATCTCGCCCAAAAAACACGCTCTATCTCTCGGGGGGGCACGGGACCATCAGAGTGCGCTAACCTGCGGCCGGAAGATAAAGAAGAAATGGCGGCAATTTTTGGGGGGGGCCCCATCTGAGAAAGTGCGCTTGTTAGAGCGGAGAATCTATCTATTCCCATTTCCTTTCGGACCTTTGATCTGGGATTACACAGGAAGTTGGGGAGAGAGAGAGAGAGAGAGAGAGAGCGGGCCGGCCGAATGGCGCCATGCTTACGAATGCGGGCGCCGCCGCCTGAGGTGTTGTGCGGGCCTCTGAAGTGAAACCCACTGCTGAGTCCACTGTCTCACCAGACCGCGCGCACACATAAGTGGATCATTACTCCGCGGGCTGCACTCACTCATGGAGAGAGGAGGGAAAGTGAGGGAGAGGGGGAAAGGGAAAATAGAGGTGAAAAAAAGGGAATAAACGCCAACAGAAGCGATCTGAACTTTTTTGAATTCGGTGGACGATTCTGATTCAATGTCAGCCGATGGAATATGATGATGAGCATTGATTTGATCGATTTTCTTATCGGTTTCATTTAATTTCCCTGTATGGTGGATTCTGGGCCCTGTTTCTGACTCCCTGCGACTTGTACACCGAGGTGTTCAGAGGAATTCAAACCCATTCTTTGCTTTCACTCAGGGAGGGTGAGACGTGTAAATGGGTTGCATCGCTTCCGCACCAAAACCAGTCAGGAGCGACAGGGCTGCCATGCTGTCCTACACCGGACCAGAACCTATTCCCGCTCCTTTACACCAGGAGCCCTCCCGGGAGGGGGCCTGCCTTCAGTCAGGGGCACTGGGGTGGGGGGATCGGGGGGCTAAAGCCACTCGGCTGGTGGTTCTGTCGGCGTGATGACACAGACCTTCAGCTGAGGAACCAAGCAGAGAGAAGATAGAGGGGAGCACCTGCAGCAAACCACTGGCAGGAATCCAACCTGGGTCGCTGCGATCTGGACTGAGCCTTAATGGTAGGTGCTCTACCCAGTGAGCCACCGGGACACCCCCTCTTTGATCATTTTGCTGCGACTCTGGGGGACGTTGCAGCAAACTCCCCAGTTTTCCCCCCTGACTGAATTGCCAATGCCAAGTTTAAGTTATTCCCTCTTCCCTCTCAGAGTTGATTGGTTCAAATCCCCCATAGCCATTTTCTGCTCCGTTCTTCCTGTCTGTCTGTCTGTCTGTCTGTCTGTCTGTCTGTCTGTCTGTCTGTCTGTCTGGCTGGCTGGCTGGCTGGCTGGCTGGCTGGCTGGCTGGCTGGCTGGCTGGCTGGCTGGCCTGGCTTGGCTGTCTGGCTCTCACTCTCTCTCCTGGCTCTCTACTCTCTCTGGCTCTCTCTCTCTTTCTCTCGCTCTCTCTCTCTCTCTCTCTCTCGCTCTCTCTGGCTCTCTCTCTCTCTCACTCTCTGGCTCTCTCACTCTCTCTGGCTCTCTCACTCTCTCTGGCTCTCTCACTCTCTCTCACTCTCTCTGGCTCTCTCTCTCTCTCTGGCTCTCTCTCTCTCTCTCTCACTCTCTCTGGCTCTCTCTCTTCTCTGTCTCACTCTCTCTGGCTCTCTCTCTCTCTCTCTCTCTCTCTCTCTCTCTCTCTCCTCTCTCTCCTCTCTCTCTCTCTCTCTCTCTCTCTCTCTCTCTCTCCTCTCTCTCTCTCTCTCTCTCTCTCTCTCTCTCTCTCTCTCTCTCTCTCTCTCTCTCTCTCTCTCTCTCTCTCTCTCTCTCCATTCCGGTGGAATGAGATTTGTTTCTATGAGATGCCTCTGCTCTAAATGTGCTCTGATGGCTTGTTTCCCTGATGAATGTCCCCCCAGTCCCTGCTCCCCCCCCCCCATCCTCTCGCCCTGTCCACAGCCAATTGGGACATCCCTCCCCATAAACTCGCTCCTCAACAGGGGCGGAGGTCTCTCGAATCCTCCCCTCTCAATCCATACCCCGCCCATCCTACTCCTCGAATGAAGGTTATCTGTGTGCTCAGACAGCCACACAATCCAGGATAATACACACACACACACACACACACACACACACACACACACACACACACACACACACACACACACACACACACACACACACACACACACACACACTGATGCCAATTTTAGCGGACCAAGCACAAAACTCTTTAAGGCACCACCTCCCATCCAGCATGCGCTGCTCTGACACCTTCCACACTTGCAGGACCTCACTCTAGACCGCCCTCTGTTCCTCTTCGGGGGACTCCGTGCGACACACTGGACCGGGGTCCAACGACAGCAGTATCTCAGGGGGTTGAGCGGGTTGGCTGGTAACCGGACGGTTGCTAGTTCGATCTCCCGGAGTGTCGAGTTGTCCCTGAGCAAGTCTCCTCACCCATACTGCTCCCGACGGGCTGGCTGTCGGTGTGTGAATATGTGACTGAATGGTTACAAGTCACTTTGGATAAAAACGTCAGCAAAAATCCCCCTAAATGTAAGTGGAATGACCTCGTGGAAGTTCAAGTCCCCCGCTGCTCAATCACATTTTAAGTTGATTGTTTTTGGTTTACTTTTAAACTCGGTGGAGCCTGAATGTACGGCGTCTTTGAGTCTGAGAAAGAGAAAGCAGTGACCCAGGGTTGGATTCCGACCTGGGAATCCTAGCATTCATGTCATTCACTCCATGCCTCAACCCCACCTCACTGTCTCTCCTCACTGTCATGTCCACAAAGACACAAAATAAGACGCACTATCATTATGTCTGTTCTACCCACGGATATAATGAGCTTTCACACCCTGACTGTGTTTGCACATATGGTGGCGGCGTGTTTGGCAGGGGGGTGATTGGCAGCTGATTGATACGTGTGTGTCCGCGTCCCGAGGGTGGATGTGGGGGCTGGGGGGGACGGAGTGTTTAATGCATATTACATTAGTACAGAGGGAGAAGTATCGATCAGCCGGACGGCCATCTTGTTTTTTTTTTGGTCCTTCTCAGCCCGGGGATCGTCGCTGGTACTCTCCGCTGCTTCTGGGATCAAATGTCATTATCGTTTGTCTTGCTCCGCCGGCGTATTGTAAAGCCCTGTCTCGCGTGGCAGGAGCAGCTGGGGCCGGCGGGAGTTTATCATCATACAGATGAAGGGAGAAGAAGAACGAATCCTCCATCTTGGATTAAATAGCCTCATGCAGAGGGGACGTTGGGGGGGGGGGGCGACAGATGAGGTGGATCTAATGAGATGAGGTTGTTCAAGGTGTAACGGGTCGTGTTTGGATGAGTGTGGGTAGAGGTTTGTGTACAGCACAGGGTTGAGCTTGAGTTTGTTTTTTAGTTTGTTGGCTTTCTCTGTCCTTGAGGTCGGTTTTTGCGCAGAAGGCACGAAAACCTCCCCTGATAAAAAACCCTCTGAAAACGCAGGTCAGCTGTTTACAGAAAGTTAACTGAATAAGCATAATGTGCATACTATATGTATGGGTGTATATCTATGTGCATATATGTATACAGATATGCACATCAGACTTATTGGGTTAGGTTATTGTAAACAGCCCATTTGCATCGAAGGCGATCAGACAAGGTTGCGTGTGAACACAGCGTTTATGGGAAAAAGTATGAACGCACAAATAAAAATAAGAGATCTCCCACCTCCGTCGATGAGGATAAAGTAAACACACTGCAGGCGCTCTGTCGCCGCCATGGCAACTAGCAGACAATGTCATTACATCTTGTTCAAACACAAAACAAACTGTTCAAATCAAAGAGGCAATCCCTCGCTCGGCGAGCACTAACGCTCCCTTAAGAAAGATAAAAATGGGAAGAAAATGTACCCAAATATAAAAAATAAAAGCTACAAAGCACAAGGTGAGAAAAACGCGCCTTTGATGAAGCTTAGTGGGGTACGATGAGGCAGTTTTTGTGTCTTTCTTTTCCAATGGAAATCAGCCGAGCAGGATATAACGTGTGTGCGTGTGATGGGATGAAACTGAGCATGGTGCATGTGTAGCGTGTCGGAGATGATTTACTCGTGTTTAGAGTTATGGCGGGGAATAGATAAGGAGACAGTTGGCTGTCCTAATGGATCCGTCTGTAGTCAACGTGGGCCGCTAATTACCCGTTTTGGACCAGTGGAAGCGCAAAAAAAATAGGTAGTTCTACTATCCTGATATCGTATTCATTTCAGCGTTTAAATATTTAGCTTTCGCAAGAGTCATCAAACCGCCCGGTTGTTATTATTATTATTTTATTATTTTCAATATTTCCTTGGAACGAGTTCCGTGTGGTTAAAGTCTTTTCAAAAGAGAACCGGAAAAGATCATTTCAGCATTCATTTGCAGTTGTTCCACTTTCCACTGAATGACTGGTTCTTCATCGCTGCACATCTGTCCGTGGGTGTGCGGCTCCGGCGCGCCATTGATTCATTAAAAAATAATAATAACTAAAAACACAGTAAAAAGGAAACTTTAAAACGCCTACTGGGTCCTCACTCTCCTTAACAGCAAGATTGGTAAAAAAATGAGGGATTGGACAGATCCTGCCCATGACAGAGCGAGCACAGTACTGAGGGTCTACAGGTGGGGGCTGTGGACACTGGGAATGGAGCCCAGCATGTTTGGGCTGGAAGTCAACCACCGCGGCCAGCTGTTATCGGATGCACTTGATCTTTTCCCTCGTGATTAATGTTCATCTCCTCCTCGCAAAGACTAACCTTTACCTCCACTCCTGCTCCTGCTGTCTGTCGTTATAGCACTGCAGCGTTTAAGGTGCGACGCAAACCCAACCCAGTCATGAACAATGACAACAATGACAACAACAGCATTGTTATTTCCAAAACAAAAGGTGTGTCTTGTGTGATTAATTAGACAGCTGTTTGCTAAATCAAAGTGTTTAGCATTCATTATACTTCCCACGTCGTTAATTGGTCTTTCTCTCATGTGCCCACACGGCTATCATATCTCATGCACACACATTTCACTCACACATTACACACACGCATAAACACACAATAAAACGCACACACACCTTTGTAGATGTGTGTGTTACATGTTAATCTGCATAAACAGACGTCTCACGTACACAAAAAATACTCAGAGACACAAACACACACCTGCCACTTATTTTGCATGCACATGTTTAACGCGCGCGCGCGCGCACACACACACACACACACACACACACACACACACACACACACACACACACACACACACACACACACACACACACACACACACACACACACACACAGTATATCCCAGACAGATAAACAGAGGGCATGCGTCTGGTTTTATGTCCTGAAGGCATCCCAGGGAGCTTCTATAATTTTTCTCATCTTATTTCCTCATCATCCCCTTGAGGAAGTCATTTTAACAAATATCGAGAACAGCTTTTCATTTGGGGGAGTCTGATCTCAAAATGAAGGAAGGGAACCATTGGCTTATATTTTAAATCCCCAGGAAATTTCTGAACACAGAATCTTGAACCGATCGATTTGTTTGTTGGATTATTTCAAATTGTTCTTCTGGTTCCACTTTCAGTTGTTATTAACTAAAAGCAAAAGGTTTTGTCAGGTATTTTCTATGTTACCCAGTGCACTAGTCGTCGTTTATAATACATACAATTAATGGTTGCTTTAAATGCTGTTTGGTGACTCTGTTTTTTGTTGCTGTTGCTTTATGTGAAAGATTCCCAAACAATGTTCAACTGCCACCCCACAACTGATTTTGGGCTTGTCTCCACAACTTATGGTCTAACTTTAACAATTCTGACAGTTTGCTAAGATTGGTGAAAACCGCCCTTGATCTCGGAGGAATGTAGAGAGAGCAAGCAGTGCTGTCTTCTCAGTGGCCTCATTAGCTCCAGTGCCGGCTAGCTCGGTCACTTGCCCTAGCATGCTAGCTCGACGGAGACTAGTCTCACAACATAGATCCTCGAACATCCACACACACACACACACACACATCCACCCACACACACACACACACACACACACACACACACACACACACACACACACACACACACACACACACACACACACACACACACACACACACACACACATACACACACACACACAACACACACACACACACACACACACACACACACACACACACACACACACACACACACACACACACACAACATAGACAACTCACACACAAACAGCAGAGCTCGGGGGGCAAAGATAGCAGGAGGACAATAAAAAAAGCACCCCTCTGAGAGGGGACATCAGAGGCCTCGATGACAGGCACAGTGACGGGTCAGCCCAGACAATCATAGATCATTCTTCACCTGTTTCCAACCAATTGGTTGTTGGTGGTGGGGACAGCTGCTCCCTTCTCTGTACACCCCAGTCCCCCCGTCCCCCTCCCCATGCAACCATGATAACAGCTAGATCCGTACCCCCCCCCCCCCCCCAGTTCGCCATGGCAGATTTTGACTCTATAATCCTTAATCCTAGTCTTTTCAACCACTTGCCAAATAACTTTGAAAGCATGTCATACACACAGAATAAGCCTTTTTTTTATATATATATACACATAGAACTGGTAAGAATAAAGTAGTTAGCATAATCCATCAAATCCAGTCAACGAAGAGTTTTTCTTATTCTATTTTCCACGATGGAAGACGTCGTGTCGAGTTGAGTAAGCTATTGTTCCGATCGCTGCACAATAGACGGTTTCCAAGAATAACGTGGTGTGTTTTAGCGCTCCGGTTGCAGAAGTCATGGCACACCTGTTCCCTGATGGCATGCTTCTATTGCATGAAGTGCTAGGCTCTTAACATAATGCATCACATATAATATGCAAAACAGGCCATACTAATGCACACACGTGCTACCCTATAGGAACCAGCCGGTGAACTAAACTCACCACACGAGATCCCCATATCTTTATCCTGTTAACGTTTGTGTAAGATTGCTAAAAAAGTTTGGCTATGAAGCACCATCTATCTATGTAGCAACATCTAGCAATGTAGCGCAATCGAGCTATGTAGTGCCATCTAGCTATGTAGCACCATCTTGCTGTGTAGCACCATCTATCTATGTAGCATCATCTAGCACCATCTGGCTATGTAGCACCACCTAGCTATAGCGCCATCTAGCTCACCTATAGCACCACCAAGCTATTTAGCAGCATCTAGCTATGTGTGGCACAAGCTAGCTATAATAATAATAATGGATTGAATTTATATAGCGCTTTTCTAGACACTCAAAGACGCTTACAGTGAAGGGGGTTCCTCACTAACCACCACCAGTGTGTAGCACCCACTTGCTAGCTATGGAGCACCATCTCGCTAAGTAGCACCATGTAGCACATTCAGATACATCCAATTAAGCAGGGAGAGTTTAGTTGCCCGTGGGCCGAGGCTGTTGACGTTGGGGCACAAACAACATGCCTTCGGGCAGGGAGCTGAATGGCGCCACAGTGACTACGCTATCTTAACCTTGGACTTAGCTAACCTTGTTTGCGATGTCTTCCACCGATGTCAGCGTCATTCATGCCTACACCAGGTAATCGTATTAGAGCAGGATTAAACAACACTTCACTGGCAGTAAATCGTATTAATTTAGAAAAATCTAAATACCTCTCATCGTTTAAGCCTCCTTGTATGTCTGCAAGACGGTATTACACACACATAGGTCTCTACACACACACGCACACACACGCACACGCACACACACACTGAGCCAGAGCAATAATGCTTTCTGGAGTGTTCCATACACATCGGTTTACCCTTACTTAAGCTGTAAATAAACATATGTTCACATGTGATAAACATATCATATACCTTAACTGTACATAAACATCACTTAACCCTGACCTTACCTGTACATAAACATGTCTTACCCCTTACTTTAATTGTAGGCCTATATAAACGTCCCTTAGCCCTTGCTTTCACCGTATATAAACAGATTGTAACCCTAAACCTTACCAGTAAATAAATATCTCTTAAACCTTAACTTACATGTAAATAAACATCTCCTAACCCTAACCTAACCTGTATATAAACATCTCCTAAACCTTACCTTACATGTACATAAACAGGCTATGATTACCGGATTACCACCAGTCTGCTTAATGGTCCATTCTGACAGCACTTAGTGGGAATTAATGGGCAGCTTTAAGACAGCAGTATTGCTGCAGAAAAGAAATAAATAAATATATATGTGAGAATACATTTATTTGCTAGTTTGGAGCCGAATTCATTCAAGGGAAGGACGGGGGTGGAGAAAATGAATGGTGTTCTTTGTGAAACGGCTTGTAAATATTGCCGCCCAGATTGAATCTCCCGAAAAAGGTTTCATAAAACCCCCTCCTAGGGTCTCTGTAATGCACAGGGCTGCACAACAGAGCTCATTAGAGCATTTTTGTTGTGGCACAGGGATGGGGGGGGGGGGGGGTGGTGTCAGACACCGTCTCTGCTTTAATGTCAGAAGAGGACGATCTATGAGCGGCGTGTACACTTCATTAGCTTTCCATTATCGTGCTTTATGTCGCTGTGCGATTGGACGCCGGCCGCGATCAGATTTGCGTGTCGTCGTCGTTGCGAGACACGTGACCTAAAACACGACGTGATTACGGGGGTCGTTAGGGTTAATTGTGGAATAGACTACGAGGCCGGGTGTCTCTCGGTCGTTCCCGGGGAAAACAAACCTGCCGCCAGAGGCCAGGGTAATCCATGCGAGTCACATCGTGATAAAAACAAATAAAAAAAAAAGCTATCAAGTTATGATTGCTTTTATGGCTTCTTTCCTTTCCCCCCTCCCACCCCCCCCCCCCCCCCCCCCCTACATCTTCTGTTTCCGTGGGAATGTGTACTGTGCGTATTAATGCGGACGGGAGGGGTGATTTGTATTTTAGATGGCGTCTTGAGCTCAGCATGGTGGCCATGGTAACGAGAGAGAGAGAGGGACGCACAGAGGGCGCGCGTACAGTCACATCGAGAGAGAGAGAGAGAGAGAGAGAGAGAGAGAGAGAGAGAGAGAGAGAGAGAGAGAGAGAGAGAGAGAGAGAGAGAGAGAGAGAGAGAGAGAGAGAGAGAGAGAGAGAGAGAGAGAGAGAGAGGATAAAGGGAGAGAGAGCGTCTTCTATGTCAGTGAGGAGGTGGCAACCCAACATCCCCTCACCCTCCTGGACCTAAACTAAACACACACACAGAGTAACAAAAGATGTTTTACATGGGGCAATGTGATATACATCTAGATAGCTAGGCAGGTGAAACCGGCTCAAGGAGTTTGGAGAGATATCAGAAGAGAGAGAGAGAGAGAGAGAGAGAGAGAGAGAGAGAGAGAGAGAGAGAGAGAGAGAGAGAGAGAGAGAGAGAGAGAGAGAGAGAGAGAGAGAGAGAGAGAGAGAGAGAGAGAGAGAGAGAGAGAGAGAGAGAGAGAGAGAGCACACGCTCAGGAAACTAAACAAGACTCAAGTGGCCAAACACGTACTACACTACACATTCGCACGGTGACTTTTGATTTTTTCTTTTCCTACCCTACCGGGACACTTATACTTCACCCAGGACGGGGGTTCAATTGCTGAGGAGATCCTCTCGACAACAGCTCGCCATGTAATCAAACAGCATTAAGGAGATAATTAACAACGATTCCCTTGTAGGCCTGTGGATAAGAGGAGCGGTCCAAGAACATGCCAGCAGCCGATAAATACGCTCATCCATCCAGGCCTCGCCCGGTCCTTTGGCCCTATCCCCTTTTGGCTCATGTGTTCAGACCCCCTCCTTAATCTCTGTCTCTCCCTCACACCCTGCCCTCGCCCTATGACTACCACCTCACCTACACTCACCCCTCTCCCTGCGTCTTGGCTCTAACGCCCAAATCTTTGCCTTGGTGTTTGATTCCACCGTGAACCACCGGTGTAACAAGAGTGCCACCTCTGGCCGAAACGGTTGTTTTTTATTTCTACCACTTTTCCATTTCGATTTCAATTTGCTTTCCTCCGTCCTCCTCCTCCCGAGTGTCAGGCTGTCCTAAAGGAGGCCGCAGACGGCCGTGCTGCGATGCTGCGCTGCCACCTCCTGGCTGATACATGGAATGCGGTTATCAGCCATCCGGGACGTTCTGTTCGAGAGTACTGCAACCTGGTGAAAACAAACAGCGCCCTCTGCTGGGGGACTTTTTTCAAAATCCGGGCTACGTGGCATGGTAATAGACTTTGCTTCTTGACAGCTCATCTGGTGTGTGAGTGCTGTATGCATATGTGGGTGTGAGTTTGTCACCGCACATGTATGTGTGACCTGTCGACTAGGTCACCTCCAGACACCGATGAATGTTCCAAGTCTAATCAAATGTGTAATTAAACCTCCAAATGTTTGTGTCTGTCATCGTATTTTCCATGTGAGTGTCTGTAATTAATATGGTAATAACCCAGTTTTCCCTTGCTGATGAGGCTAGGCCTGCAGATTTTAAACAGGGCAGGATAATGTATGTTGTGTTAAAACAAATAGTGTTAAATATTACAAATAGTGTTAAACACATACACACAGTTGGCTGGTTAGAGGCCCTTATGGAGTCCAACACCATTGTAAAATTAATGTTATTACGCCTTTGGCAATTTCTACATTGAGCACTGGAGCAGTTTACAGCATACAGAGCAGAACCAAAAAAAAAACATTATAGTCACTGGCCAAAATGAACCAATTCTCACATAGCGTACAAGAGACACATGTGTGTCGCTTGTACGCGTGTTTGGTTTCATTAACAGTTCACCAGGAGATGCTTAAACGGAAAAAGGGACCCGACACCAAGAATACTATTTGTGCGGTCATGCATACATACTTCTTTGTTGCCATAAGTCCTTTATCTGGATTCCCTGTAAGTCAATTTGGATCGAGGCATATCCGGATGGCCTAAATATGAACAGCAGTGAGGCGGATTGTGTGAGGAAAACGTGAGATACACGTTGCCACGTGAAGGTGGATGTTACTGTGTTCTCTCTGTTCTGTGGCTGTGTTTGATCCACTTTGTGAAGCACTGATCAAAAACACTCTATTTGCTTTTGATTTATAATATCGTCATGATATGACCTCGTTTGTGCCGCTCAACCAACTGATCTTTCAAACAATGGCTTATGCCCTGACATTAGCCTTCAAAACAAAAGCTCACCCAACCACCAGAAGGTCCAAGTCATCCTGAAGTCATGAGAGGACAGATGAAGGGGACTCGTGTTTGGAGAATTTAAACCTTATTTCTCTTCCTTTTGGTCTGCCTGGCACACAAATTCTTATGTCATTTCACATAAAAAATGTTTTATCTTAACTTTGAAGCTTAAATGTGAGTGTACGTGAGTATTTGTTTCAGAAATTAAAACAAAGGAAGTACCACATGTGGGTGAATTTGGGGAAACGCTCCCCTTCCTACTAGCAAAATGTCCTCAAACCAATCATGAAACACTATGACTAAAAACAATATAATCTATCACAGCATTCTCAACCCCTGCTGAAATTTGATGTACCCTCAAATCATTTTATACCCGTCTATAATTTGGAGCCACGGGTGACAGGGTTGAGGTTAAGAAAGATACGCAATGCGGCAAAAGAGTTTCTTAAAGGGGCTGTTTGTCAACGGCTTGAGCAAAAAATGGACCCTAAAGAAAAGTTTCCAAATGGACTTCCTCCTTGGTGGAGGCTAGAGCTAATAACAATAATCTGAATGATAATAGCAGGGCTGAGAGAAGCACTACACTAAGGGCTGTAGACACTTGGCTTTAAGGTCCAACATTTTTCAGCTAATCAAAAGAATGAAGGTGCATACATTTGTATAATTTACATAAAGTTTGGCCCTAAATGATTGGTTTTCTTCCAGAGCGGACATCAGAATATGATTATTATTATTAAATCCCAATAAATTTGTTAAGTTAATTCATGAAATGGTGAAACCACATAGTTTTAAAAATTTAGGGGCTATTTTAGTGTGTGCGTGCGTGCGCGCATGCGTGCGTGCGTGTGTGTAGGTGTGCATGTGTAGGTGTGTGCAGGTTAGTGTAGCCGTTATGGGTTTGATATCCAATTGTTCGCAGCCTAACCTTCAAGTCGCCCTCACCCCTAGCAATCCCTCCACAACCTGCATTCACAGTACGTCGCTCTTGATAAAAGTGTTTGCTAAAAGACGACATGGTATAGCATTCAATGGGCGGGAACCAACAGGATTATCGTCTGGCAGAAAACGAGTCGTGTTTGTGTGACCTCTATCCAATCGGAATGCTTCGGGCCGGGCGGGTGAGAATCAAGGAGAAGGTGTTTGGGAGGGGGGGGGCGGGTTGGAAGGTTACGTTCTCGTATCAAAACCAATCTACACCTGGCCTCCTAAACACAACCCTCGCTTTCCTTTGCAGAATAATCTGCCTGGTAAAGGTCAGAGGTGACTGTGTTTCCGGTTGTGAGAAGCACTCTCATGAAGCCTGCGTGTAGCCAAGCGAACTCGCGGTGTTGATGTCGTGTACGGGGCAAGGGGTGGATCTCCAGGATACATAGGGAACACCAGGCGATGGATAGCAAACAAACACACGGTGCTGTGCTTTAAAACTGCTGTAGCACCAGGTATGATGTCGATTAGCCATTGTTAAAAGCAGTTTGACATTGAACCCATTGGTGACAACACAAGTGGGAATGGTGTACACTTTGAGTGAGAGAGAGAGAGAGAGAGAGAGAGAGAGAGAGAGAGAGAGAGAGAGAGAGAGAGAGAGAGAGAGAGAGAGAGAGAGAGAGAGAGAGAGAGAGAGAGAGAGAGAGAGAGAGAGAGAGAGAGAGAGAGAGAGAGAGAGAGAGAGAGAGAGAGAGAGATGGCCAATGAACAACCCACCTGGGTGGAGATAGAGGGACCTTAAAGAAATGAAACATTAAACTGCTTCAGGAACCTTTACAAGATGAGACATACAATCACAAAAAGGTTGAGAATAGATGCTGCCTTGGATAATTGCAACCCACAGAAAACAAGACAACCAATTCAACACAATGGAAAAAATATGACAGATGAAACACTGACAGTTGCACTGTGTAATACTAGGAAATCGAAATTGAAAACAACATATCCTATTAAAACCTCAAACAAATTGAGTGTGTTTCAGTGATAAACTCTTGAACTCGGCAAGTTGGAAGTACAAAGCAATGTCAATATCACTCATAGTTTAATAGTTGCAGAGTGTTAGATTTGAATTGAACCTCCCACACTCTCATATGTAATACTGACATAAAAACAAGTGAAGGCTTCAAACGTGAAGACAGATTGTTCTATTGAAGTCAAGAAGCCCTAAAACCAGTTCAATCCATGCAGTGTGAAATGGTGTGCTGAAAGTTTTTTCAGATCCTGGATTTTTTTTAAACCAGAGCTATTTTTAATCTGTTAATAGAGTCTTAAACACTCTGCATTTACACTTTTTCCTCTGTTAGTCTTAAAATGTGTCTTAAAAAAAGAAGCTTGAAGCAGCATTCAGGTCATTTATTCAAACCATGATGCAATGAATTCAAACGACAACAGGATATAAAGTAAGAGAACATGTTGATGATTGATTCAATCATTTAAGCTGCATCTAACCACTTACTGATTACCGGCGCATGTAGATCATAAAAATCACACTAAGACAAGACTTTCATCCAAAGTGATTAAAAGTGCGACTGAGCACAATAAATGCACACACGTCAACATTCTAGAGGCCACAAAAGTGCAGATTGGCCCTTGAGTGTTCCATACACCTGATTCTGTTCAAGACGTCTGATGGGTTGGTGCTTGAGCGAACACAGAAATACAGGCCAGTTTGTAGAGCAGTGGAGTGCACCTATGGCTCGTTAGCAATTAGCGGACCAGGGCCCCGTTTCCCGATAACGATGGATCTTCGCTCGTACGATCATTCTACCGAAGGATCTTTCGAATCATCTGTAATTTCTTTGGAGTCGTTTCCTGAAACTCCTCTTAACATGAACGCGCATTCGCTGCACTCACGACGTTCGTAGGATTGTACCTGTCCACTGACATGGTGCTGAAACGGGCTATGACGCAGGGGGAGACGCAGGAATGTCGCAGGAAAATGGGGTTAAAAAGGGTTCAAATATCTCTCCATCAAGGCCAACCGCAGAGTAGCCTACGAAAAGAATAGAGTGCAATAATATGAATGCTAAAGATATTAAAATACAATTGATTAGGCCTAGGCCGACATAATCCTGAACGCACTGTGCATACATTTATTCACGGGATTTCCCCCTCTGAAATAATTCCATATTAGAAAAATCCAAAATAGCTTGTGACAAGTACATTTATCTTAATGTGCTGAGTGATTTCTGAAACATACTTAGCGCAGCAAGAGAGCCGACTTTATCTGATTCCGTATAAGGTTTCATTGATTGGCTCTGTAGTAGAGAATATTTGTTGTAGACATAAAAAAAATGCAACGTTCCATTCATTCATGATCATTCAAAGACGGCTATTGCTGACCCGATTATGAGAGCTTGGTGAAGTAGGCTATAGGCGTTCGAGTTATGGTTCCATATTCCGTATTGTTTGGACTTAAATATGGGCTTTTATGACACGGCTCTTCTCCATGCCGTGGAACGCTCCGTTCACTTCATGCCCTTCACAACAACGCCAGCTTCTTCGTGTTGATAAGCGACGTCAACGTCTTTGGCTAACTGCTTCTCTGCTGATCAACACTACGTACGGTAACAAATAAATTGTAAAAAGACGCCTTGTGAAGTTGTCTTTTCATTTGGCAAGTAGCCGCTCATTATCGAAAATAAGCCCCGCCTTCAGGTCGAAGCGCCTCCGTGTCCCGTCGGTGTCCGGTTCGCCCTGTCTGGGATAGTTTCCCGATAATGACCGGCGTTCTATTATCCCACTTAACGTCAATATTACTCTGCATGTGGAAGGGAAAATAGCTTTATTTATAATTACAATATTATGCTGCTGTATTTTCAGAGACCCCCACAGATATTTGAGTTTGCTGCTTTCGTGGTGGGAGCCAGACCTCTCCATGGGAGCTCAGCTGGCTCCCACCTTACTCGAACCCTGGCTATAGGTCTTTTTACACTGCCGAGCCGAAGCGCCTACAGTGCATTAATGTAAACAATCGCAACAAAAAACGCCTGCAGAAATTCTCCGACACCCGCTGGTCTCAGCATCATGCGTTCGTCAGTGCGGGTTCTTGGTTCACTGGGGAAGGAGGGCTGTGCACGGGTCTGACCTCTTTAGAATAATTATGCATACTCCGAATGTTTCATTTTCAAGATGAAGACACCCGCATGCAATAATGAGTTCACTCTGAGTGGAGACTACAAACGCGATTAACTATGGTCAGGGATGTTCGTTACTCTCTAGACAGGGTCCAAATTTATAGTGAACTTCACAGCCTCACCGAAGCGCCTACAGTGCATTAATGTAAACAATCGCAACAAAAAACGCCTGCAGAAATTCTCCGACACCCGCTGGTCTCAGCATGATGCATGTCTATAGTAGCCTTTGTCTTCTGTCTTTGATCAATATGAGGACATTTTAACCACGATGGTTGAATTAAAACCAGAGGGAGACAGCAAGTGCAGCTCGAAAGCGACCTGCACACAAGAGCAATGGAATCATTTGATTTTATTGTGACGTGGCGTTTGATCGGTGCATTTCGGTTGCGCATGCATTTTTGGAATTTTTAATTGCTGCAATAGGCCTACATTATGTTGTTGTTGACTTCTAACATCTATCTTTGCTGTTTAAATCAGTCGTCTTTGAGTAGGCCTAATATATCGGCGGCAACCACTGTTTTCGGTTGCGAAATGGCTCAAGCTGGGCATTCCGTGGTATTGGATGTATTTTAATAAAACACATCCAATACTAGGAATGTCCGCTGGTGACGCCACTGAGGCTATAGTAGGCTAACGATGCTCTATAGTGTCCTACGAGTAACCTGGAGTACTCGTTAGCTACGAGCGTTTTTATGACGTTCGTTACCAACGATGCTTTCGGGAAACGGTGTGAAAACTGTACGATGCTCGTACGACGCACTTATCGATCCACTTAGGCTAACGATGCTTTCGGTAAACGGTGCCCAGAGCACTTTAGAAGCCAGGAAGCGACATATTATTTCCTCTTGGTAAACAATTGTCTTCATCTGATGATTTAAAAGTGATATACTGCTTAAAGATATAGCTTATACAATGCCTTTTATTTTCCTCCCACAGACTTTGTCATTGTAAACATCATACATCCCTAATTATAAAGTAGATAAAGTATGAAGTCCCCATAGTTTCATCTGATTTTGGCTTCTGCTCTTCCCTTCAATCCCCCCCCCCCCCCCCTCTCTGTTTGTGTCTAGAAGTCTTTCCAAGAGTTGGACTGTCTGGACAAAGTCAACACACTCTCAAGGTGCGTCAATGTCTGCTTTCCCACACACGCTGAAGCTGTTTGTTTAGAAGGCTCCGTTCCAACCGCCAAGGTGTACAGGATGTCCTCACTAGGTCAAAGCTCCAAGTCCAATCATGAACGGTGAAAATAAGAACCCACCCCCAACAGAACGTATATTAGTGTTGGCAGGCGACCAACCACCACAGGCAGTCTTAATTCAAGCCTGCTGAGCACCAGTGGATGTAACACTTGGATAACACGCTGTACCAACATGTGAAGTCTCCACAGCGTCCAGCCCAGCCTTGACATCTCTCTGCCCAGATGGCTCTCCTCCTCCCTTGGCTTCAGTCCAGCTGGTGTGAATGTCTTCTGGTGGATCTAGCAGACACCTGCTGGCGGCGGGAATGTCTTTACACCAGCCATGCAAGGGATTATTTTGACCTTTTGGTTTCCCTCCCCCTCAGTCTCGCATCGTCTGTCTCTGTATCTTCAATATACTTCCCCCTGCTGCCCGTGGTGCGTAATGCATGTGATGCCCTCGAACGTTTGGATTTTTTTTTTTCCTAATTTCATAAACTATGCATTATTTCATGAAATATTTGTTTAGAAAATTGTGTTGATTAAAAATAATGCTTATTGGGGAATTGTAATTAGAAAACATTTGTATGTTTGATACAAGGATGTTCTAGCTGTGGTGATTGCCTCGCAGCTGAGAGGTGGATTCGACAACAACTACAAAAGAAAACAGCCTTACAGTAGATAGAATTGACACAAGAAGCCACTAACCCCTATCTGGTCCTTAATTAAATGTATCTGTATTCACTGCAAACTACTTTGGATGACAGCGCCAGATTGTCTGCTATCAAACTAATGGGGGGGTAGTAAGCAAGTGCTCGCTATCCATTCTGTCCATGGCCTGCAGTAGTGAGGTGTAACGGGGGACTGTAGTCCATCAATACAGTCAGCTATACTATACTATAATATAGGTGACTCAGCAGTCCAAGGAATTAACAAAGCTTGAACAGTAAAAGCGACAAAAACTCTTTGGTGATTATCACAACAATGTGTATTTATTGTGGCATCCCGCTCCTCAAACCTCAGCCCGGGTGGGTCCGAGGTATAGTCATGGACGGCGTATACCGACGCCACCCACTAACCGGCGACAGAGAGCATCACTTCTCTCCCCCCAATCAGCAAGATAGGAGACACCTGGCTGGAGGGAGGAGAAGGCCAGGAGGCCATCTTAAAAGGAGCACTGAGAGAGCTGACGACAGGGGACAACAGGAGCGGGTGGCACGAGGGAAGCGCTCGAGACCACATCCTGCTAGAGGCTCACGGAGACCCTGTGTGCATGTGTTCCCTGTTTGAGAGATCACTGTAATAAATGTCGAGTTCGGCTTAAACCCTGACTCCGAAGTGTGATACCCTTGAACCCCTAGACATTGAGAAGCGGGTTACCACAGTATGTATGCATATATGGATGTTTATATAATTGTGTGCCTCACTGAGTAAAGTTCCACTTGTTTGTTCTCGATTATTATGGCCATGGCTTTGCTCCCCTTCCTCCCTCTCTCCTACAAAAGAGGAGGTGAGGTTATGTGAGCGTGTAACAGCTCATTCTCACAAATGTCAAGTCAACATGTATCTGATGTACAGAGATATATGCTCCTTGTATGATATTAGATTAATTTGATGCATTAACCTAGAAGGCCGATATGCTTTCAGTGTTTCCCTAGGCTTAGACCATCTTTTATAACTTGACATGGGTACAAAATATAATCTGCCTCTTTCTGTTTTGACCTTCCCACTACTGACAGGTTCAGTGGGCACATTTAGAAAAGCCTTGTGAAGGTGAACACATGAAACTGGAACGATCTACGCCAACAATTGACGTCAAGGTGGTTCCAAAGTGTCTCAGAGTTGGAAGGTAAGTACCGATACTTGACAGTACCGTGATTTTATTACTAGGTAGGCCTATTGAGGTCGTTAGACTACATACTAAACTACAAAGAGTACAATAAAGAATAATTGGTGAGCAGCATGCTGAAAATAAAGTTTTTAGTGCCTGTTGCATATTGGAAATGTAACACAGACTGACGTGGACAAGTGCTGTAGTTTTGTCGTTGCCATGAGCTTGTTGTACGGGGTCGGCTTAGCTCAGGAGGTATAGCAGGTTGACTTGTAACCAGAAGGTTGCTAGTTCGATCCCCGGCTCCCCCTAGCGGGTCATGTGTCTCTGAGCAAGACACTTAATCCTAACTGCTCCAATCGAGCTGGCTGTTGCCTCTTATGGCTGACTCCAGTGTGTCAATGTGTTTATGAACCGTTGTTAGTCGCTTCAGACAAAAGTATCTGGTAAATGCCCTAAAAACTATGTTAGTTATTGGGTGTTTTGGATGCCTTGCTAGGGTATTCTGCACAGTTGCTTGTGTTCTGGATGGGTTCCTTGATGGTTAGCTAGGGTCTTCTCGGGGATTGATGGGATCCTTGATGGTTTGTTAGGTTGTTCTGGGGGCTTGATTGGGTCCTTGGTGTTCTTGGGGTTTGCTATGGTGTTCTATTTGGTTTCTAAGATATTCAAGGAGGTGTCAGGATGTTCTGAATGGGTTTCTAGGGTGTGTTGTCGGGGTCTTCCAGGTGGTTTCTACAGTGATTGCTAGGGTGTTCTAGACCGTTTCTATGGTGCTTTTGGTGGTGGCTAAGGTGTTCTGCGGTGTGACTAGGGCATTTTGGGTGGTTGCTAGGGTGTTTTCGTTTTTAGGGTGTCCGTGGTTGCTGCTAGGTGGTTGTAGGTGGTTCATATTGTTTCCTTTGGTGGTTGATTTAGTGTTTGTTTTGGTTGCTATTGTGTTCTGGCTGGTTGCTAGGATATCTGAATTATTCAGTTATTCATAGAAGCGTCCTACTATTCCGAGTCAGGTATTCAGCAAATCGTTGCCATAAAAATGGAGGTTTGGGAAGAGAGGTTACAGTCGAGTTAGAGTTTTTCATATATTTCTTAAATGGCTGTTTGTTTCAACTGCCTCGTTGATTTCAATGCGTGTGTTTTGGGGGAATATTTGAATATATCTATCGTAAATAGTATAAACAAGATCGCTCAGAGCATTGAGATGATCAATCACTCTAAGGAACGAAATATGTCGATTCGTATTTATGTGGAGTCTAAATATTGTGGAAGTAGTGACAGTTCATAGATTTTTTACTTTAACATAGAATAGTAGCTTATACATTTTGAATTTGTTTATTTTGTTCTGTATTGATTAAGTACGTTTAGGAATAATAATAAATACAAATAAGTGAGAATACCCTACAACAGGCCAGCATGAGGATTGTAGGTAAAGAAATAAATCTAGATGTGTTTATGGTCCTCAGCAATGGGATGAACATTGTTACACTAGAAAATGCATTTCCTGAAGAAAATGCAGTGAGTTCTGACGTGCAAAGTGAGGTTGAAAATATGTTTTAGTAAAGCCACATAGTTTAAGACCTAAAGAAATGTTAAGTGGCTTAAATCCAGTGAAGGGATTTGAACAGTGTCTAAATGGAGTAAACAATGTAAACATGCACACCATTAAAAAATGTAAAATGGTTGGAAACAAATAAAGTGTTAAACAAAAAGCTAATGTGATCAAGTTTGAATATATTTGAGATAAAATATAGTATAGCTGAGCTGTTCTGTTGGCAATTTCCAGCCCAACTTTAGACTAAAAACCACCCAATCAACCAAAAACCCGCCTGAAACGTATATTGCCAGAAAAACGATTAATCACAACCGGTACTTCTGCAATGACAAATACAGACGGAAACGCAACCTGATTATTAACTATGAGGTCATGCACAAGGAACCTCTCATCTATCTCTCAAACCTCACAAGGTCTGTGTAAAGAACACACTGCCAGCAGCAGAAAATGGGTGTTAAATGAGATGGCATTAATACACATTACACAACACAAAATAGGCATGTAAAAGACCAATGTTGAGCACAATAAACACTTGAATGCGGCCTTATCGACTTACTAACTATGTTTACGTGACCCACACACATGCACACGCGCGCACGTGTGCAGGGAAAACAGCCAAAAAAAATGCATGCTTGGTACATGAGCTAAAATAAAACAACCGTCAAAGTCATGCATAAAATGGTCTTACATTTATGTAGAACTTCAACTTGAAATAATCGTACAAGAACTTAAAGAACTTAAACCGGAGAAATATTTCCAGTCAAAGTTCAGCTCGACTCAGGTGGGCAAGACAAAAAGTTATTATAATAATAAAACTATCAACTATCAACAAATGATGTCTATAAAAACTTAAATAAAAGCAAATAAAATAGTGCAAAACAAAGTTTAATTTTACTTAAAAATGTGTGCAAATAAAGACTCAGATAAATAAAAAATAGAAACATTGCTTAGATAATAGGAAGGACACGGATGTTTTTTGTCGTTGTGTTGTGCATCGTGGTACACCCGCCTCCCATCTTGTCCACCATCCGTGTGAACTGCTGGAGGAGCTCCCTGCCATCGCCCGTCTCCCGCAGGGCTTCCCTCATGAGGCCTTCTTCCTGCCGCGTCAGAGCACCAGCCCTTTCCTGTTCAGCCCTGGTAGGCCGTCAGTACTGCTGCCTCGGTGTGCCAGTGGGGACTCGCACTGGGAGTTTATCTGGAAGCAGCAGGAGACGGGGAAGAGGAGCTGGTGGGATACACTGGTGAGGGAGCTCTCCTGTGTGGTGCAGGTGACGTAGCTCTTTCGGGCGGCAGTGTTGAGGGAGCTCGGGTGGGCGGTGCTGACGATGCTGTGCTGGTGGAAGGCACAGCTGGGGGAGCTCTGTCTTCTGACGCTGATGAGGGGGCACTGTTCGACCACCTCAGTGCATCCGGTCGACCTGTCACTAGTCCAGTTCCACCCCCCTCCAGGACAGGTGGATCCACACCGTGATTCCCCTCAAGCAACTCTTCCATCTCTGCGAAGAGCTGGAAATGGACGGGCCCCCTTCCAGTTGATGCATTGTTGTCCTTAACTTCCTTTTACCCCTCAACCGGCGTCACCCACTTCCGCGCCACCTTGTCATGCTGGAAGTCCTCCCCGGACTGTGTGGAAAGCTTCACAGCCATCTACTCCCACAGCAGCTTCCTTGTTTCCTTTCGCTCGGTTGAGGTCCTTCAGGGACTTTGCAGGTTCCTCGTCCTCTACCTCAAGATGAATCCCCATCAGGTGGGTGAAAAAGAGGGTCTGGTCTTTGTTGAACCCCTCATTCCACCATGTGGTGCACTCAGCTGGATACTATCTGAATCATAAAAATAAAAAAAAGAGCTTTACAAAACTTTACATTTGTATTGCATAAATTGGTGACCGGATTAAAGTAGAAATGTAATAAAGTGTCTAAGAGCTTTTACATCAAAGCCACCAACGTGGTACAAAGAGAAAGAAAATACATCTCAACTTACCATCAATTACGGGCGCAGCCATCTTTGTTTGACGAGTGGTACGGTTGTCTGCGCTCTACTGGGTACTCTCAGAACACTGAGTGGCAAGGTTTTTACTATGACCAAAAGGGGGCGTGCTTTTGTGAAATGCCACAAGAAAGCTGGAATATTTGGACCTTACGACTCGTATGGTTGGGCGTACCATACAACTGGATCACACCATTATACATCATGAACCAAATCTCCTTACAACTAGTGTGGAGGTTTGAGTGACGGGTCTGATTGCCCACCCTCACCCCTAATTACTATTGGACAGGCAAGCATTGTTTTTAGCATTTAGCTTCTACCAGGAGTGCACCCGGATATGTAGCAAGCCTTTAGCCATAAAAACGGGGGTCCCCACAGACAAACGCCCAATTTCTAACAATCCTATTTCCAATTTAACCATTTTAGCACCACTAGCATGAAATAACGTATCCGTTTAAGCTTGAAATTGTTTTCTAGGTTCAACATTGACGTTGTTTAGGCTCCTCGACGTCCGCAATGGATAGCTTTCATAGCCGCCCTTGGGCCTCGTGCTCTAGCCTCACTGCCCAATCTGGCAGCACGGCCTGAAGGTCCTCTCGCTCGAGCCTCAACGCAACTCAATGAGACAAACTGGAAACATACGAAACCGCTATGAAATGAAACTGTGATTCTGAAAAAAGTAAAAATCATATCGAAATTCTGTTTCTAAACAGTTGAAGATGCAAGCGTGTTGATTTGTTAAACGCTTGACCTAGAATGGAGTCTCTAGGTAAAAAATTAAGGAAGGAGATAAGGTCCCAAAATTTGGAGAGAGAGGTAGTTCCCAAAATTGAGAGAGAGGGAGGGAGAGAGAGAGAGAGAGAAAGAGAGGTTCTCACCTAATTAGGCCTACCTGTCATAGGATGCATGTACACAAATTGTACACATGGGGGAGCTACCTCTCCATTATAAACAAAACATGGTGATTGCTTTTCTAGTCTCTAACCTGTCTATCGCATGCCTTAATGCAGATCTTTCCTATAAAAAGTGTTATAAAATAGGGTTGCCAACAATATTTCTTCATCAGAGGATTCTCATGGAATGTAAAGTAATTCATCATAAAATGATGATCAGAGGCCCATTCCTAATAGCCTCCTAATGATGTCAATGAGTGTTACTCCTTTGTATGCATCCTCTCCAATGCCCTCCATTTCAAAAGCGTATCTCACACTCACTTGGGGTCCGAGCCGATCTGTCCTTGATCCAAAGCTATAGGCTTTAATCTTTAGTTTTATTAACTTCGCTCTGATGCAGAGTAATCTGGTTAATTATCCCATGACCTTGCATCAACGCCAAGGTCAACGGATTTCATTCATCCGAGCCGAGACTAATTTTCTCATCATAAATCAGACGGGCCTTCTGAAAAGTTCACTCTAACTCAGGCGTCGTAATTGGAGCAATGCATTATTTTTTTTATTTCACAGGATAAATTAGTTTAATTGCTTTTCTGTCAGACTCTGTGGTCAAGATAAGCCTATAGGGAAAGTTGACTATATGAACGCACAGATATTTTCTGCCAAATGTCCGGTTCTTATTCGTATGACATGGCGGTCTTTTCAAAACTACGTTTTACTTCATTTCAGTTTTTCTATTGAAACTGGGGACATTGAACTGAAGAGCTTTATAGTCTTGTATTTGCCGGGCAGTTACACAACATCGCCAACAGGAGTCAGCCTTCGCCAGCACACTAGACGGTCGTTGGAGCGCAGTGACACCGACCCTTTCAACTTTTGACTGCTGCCATGAACTGCATGACCTCTGTATAGATGCATCCAGGATGCATTATACATCGTGGAATTGTTTAATGTAAGGAACGGATTTTCAGAGAGCTGAATTTAAATATACTATATATAGGCCAAATCATGTCTGTGTCCAAATGAGACTTATATTTGTTATATGGAATTATCCTGAAAGTGTAAGAAACCTTATTTTGGTTTCTTACTATAATCTTGCTGTGTTTGGTTAAAGAGTTAACATTTTTTGAATACTTTTTTCAACAATTTAAATCGGGTAGCTCATTGGTTTCTGGCATTTGATCGTCTATTTCCAGGGGATTTTACCTGACTCATTAAAACCACAACAGGGCCACCCGAATTCAGGCAATTATATTGGTTGGGGGAGATGGATGTGGTATTTTCAACAACATCCATTATCGAGACGTCAATCTGCCAATGTGAGTCATCAACCCCACAGGATCTAGAGGGAAGGGGTCATAAAGTTTGAGGGAATGTCGAAGGCTATTTACTGCCTTCTCTTCAGGTTACAGTATGAGACCAGTAGGGTGTTGCAATGGTACTGGTCTCTGTTCAAACATGACCAGCTGTTCATATGCAGAATGGAAATAATAACCACAGGTAACTTAAGGTAACTATGGTCTTAAGATGCAACGAAATTATTTTACACGGGTATAGCCTCCGGTGTCACTATAGCTGAGTGGTACTATATCTGATGTATAAAAATAACATTTAAAAGTCGGTCGAAATGCTAAACTGTGTGAAGCTTTCAGGCGGCAGCTGAGAATGCAGATCAGGTTTAATCCAGAATAAGATCCGGCGATACAGGGATCTATAGCCAACATGTTTTATTTATAGTCCTACTTTTACGCTTTATTGCTGTGAAATTAAAGTAACGGTAAAGTCAGGAAAATCCCCAGCTAGAAAATTGAGACGTTTTAAGTGAAAAAAAGATCTTTGAAGGAAGCAGCGTGAAATCCCAAAGACCCCCAACTGGCCGAGCTCTGAGACACACATGAACAGAAAGGGGCCACACACACACACACACACACACACACACACACACACACACACACACACACACACACACACACACACACACACACACACACACACACACACACACACACAGCGCCATGAACGCTCGCACACAGACCCATGCACGGGCCAAAATACACCAATGCGCGCACACACCCACACATGCCTGTGTGCACACACACGCATGCCTGTGTGCACACACCCATGCATTCACACACACACACACATACCCATGCACACGCAACAAAACACACAAACTCATTCAACAACACTGACATACACACCCCTAACAAACATTAACAACACACATGTAACAAACACTCGTCAACGACAATGCCCACATAAAATCACACCCGTAAACAATATGCTATACAAAACACACTTCAAGAACAAGTTCACGGGATGGACATATTTTTGGGGCGTCTTATTATTCAAAAAAAAAGAAATGCAAATCCTTTGTAGCTTCTCTGTTTGTCCCCCAACAAAACATGCATATTCCATACCAAAAATATAAAAACATTCATACAATCTCCCACTGGTACTCTGTCACACTGAATGTCTGGATATACTAAGACTTCATCTACTTGATGATATATATATGATATATTTATGTTTATCTTGTCTTAATATTCATTGTTTATGAAATTCAACAACTTTACTGAATAGAGTAGTTAGTATGTTCAAACGGTAAAACGGAGGCACTGATAGCAGCACATAGCAATAGACAATGTTAACATGTACAACATAATAATCAATATTGAAACAATTAAATCAGTAAATTAGATTTAACGCACCCACAAAGCGTGTGTGACGATGATACTACCCGATGGCCCCGGGGCCCGGGGATAGTACCCGTTTCTGTTTCCCTGTCCTCGGTGGAAATGTCACCGTTTAATAACTATACATATACACTTAGAACAGGCAAAAGGTTCTAGCTTTAATATACATATACACTTAGAACAGACAAAAGGTTCTAGCTTTAATATACATATACACTTAGAACAGGCAAAAGGTTCTAGCTTTAATATACATATACACTTAGAACAGGCAAAAGGTTCTAGCTTTAATATACATATACACTTAGAACAGGCAAAAGGTTCTAGCTTTAATATACATATACACTTAGAACAGGCAAAAGGTTCTAGCTTTAATATACATATACACTTAGAACAGGCAAAAGGTTCTAGCTTGCTGATTAATATTAATTCTGAGACAGTTGGCAATAGGCCTGCTGTCTATCTGACAGGCTGTCATGGGAACTGGCCCTGCCAGGATCTATATAAGGATTTTATTCCATAAGCAGGCATGACTGATCATAAACAATAGGCTATAAGTACAACATAGAATGATTCCCCAGTCAAGTAGCCCACATTGGCTTCTGTTTTTTTGCTAGTTTGCCAAAGCTTAAAACACATCATAGTGAACCATTGTGCATGTACATTTAACTGCAGCTCTCCTCTCCATGATAAGAATAGGCAAACGGATATAATAACTATGTAGTTGCTATACAGACTATCAAACGTCAAATGTCCTTGTTTTTTCATTTGTTTTGTATTTAGCATGTATGTGTGTTCCTGTATGTCACTGTGTGTATCTGTACATGATTATAGCTTTGTACACAGTGTGTATGTGTATTGGATAGCCCTGCGTGTGTATACGTATCTGTATATGATTATACGTGTGTACATAGTTTGTATCTTTATATGATTACATGTGTGTACATAGTGTGTATCTGTATATGAGTACAGATATGTGTATCTGACAGGGATAAACGTGTATACACTATCGCCTGCGGTTGCTGTCCTTCACACTGCAAGTGTCGGATAACTCGCTGACAGGCTGAGTGGACCTCTGTGGACCGTCCAAACGGTTCCCACCCAGACCAACAGGGAGACGAGAGGGGGAGAGCGACTGGGGAGGGGAGGAGAGGATGGGAAAAATAGCCGAGCGATGGAGGTGGAGGTTCGAGAACAGCGATGGAGTGGTGGGTGGGGAGAGGGCGGGGAAATGGAGGCGAGGGTGGGAGCTGGAGAAGAGGTGAGGGAAAGCGGGCAGGAGAGGAGGGAATGACATGGTGAGAGGAGGGAGAGACGGCGTGTGAGGGGGGAAGAGTGAGCGTCGACGAGGAGAAGGGAAGAAGATACTGCAACCAGTGATGGGTGGGGGGCTGGGTGATGGAGAGGGGAGGGAAGGAGGGGGAGGTATGGAGAGGGGGAGGTGGGGGAGAGGGAGAACGTGATGAATTGATGTTCTCATTAGGGTGTTTATTTATGGAGGGGGAGGGGGAGGAGGAGGAACCGAGGAGATAAGGAGCGACTATCCTAGAAAGTGAGGAAGCCCAGAGGAGCTCTGGAAGTCCAACAACAATAACGAGTCCCGGGGACGGGGGACGGGGGGGGGGGGGGGACGTATCAGTTGGTACGACTGGAAATGAGGAGAGGGGCTTGTTAGGAATATTCATGCCTCCACATTCCCGGTGACTCCCTTATGTAGGCCCATATTGAGGGGGGGGGGGGGGCCTTTGTAGACTTGTTTATTAACACACTTGACAGTAGCCCTGATGTGTCTCTCTCAGTCTCACACACACACACCACACACACACACACACACACACACACACACACACACACACACACACACACACACACACACACACACACACACACACACACCCCATCTGACAGCTGAAGGCTTAATGTGGATACAGAGATTGTTTTTCGGAGAAGCGCAAAAAAAAAAAGTCCTTTTACGGTTTACAATTTTTACAATTACGGCGGGACTGTAAGCGTCTGTTTCTGTCTCAAGTCGTCTGGAGTGGGCCCGGTGCCGTCCTCCATCTGTCATATTTGGCCCCTCTAATGACGTTTAATAACGGAGTCGGCCGGAGCCCGCTCCCCTGCCAACCATTGTGCCGAATCCTGCCAACGATGAGTCGGAATAATAACTGCGGTGACGCAGGAGCGTTGAGCCGCCGTGAAGCGGCGCTGTGTCTGGCTGAGAGCTGTCTGTCAAAGGCACTCAGAGTCCGCCCCACGGCCGCAGCTCTCAGTTCCGTCTGGTGAAACTGTTCTGGCTGTTGGTTTGATATATATATACATACACACTCCTACATGATTCAATAATGCTACAGTAATAATACGATTGGGTTTAACACATGGATCGGTGTATGTGTGTACCGTACTCACACGCACGCACCCACGCCATACATGCATGTACGTCATGCGAGCCAAAGAGCGGGATTTCCGCGTTAGCTGGGAGCCTCAGTCTTGCGTATGAATATGCTTCTAAGAGAGGCAGCCAACGGGAATTCATGCTCCTCAACGCCTTCGACATTTGGCTCTTTCATTGTACAGTTTGCGCAACACGTCCAAACAAACCCCACCACTTTTCCCTCTCAATATTATAGCCCAAGGCCAGGGACCGGGTTACAGTCGCAGCCTTTTAATTACAGCTATGTGTGCGCTCTCCTAAATCAAGCCTGTCAGCTGTGTTGTTGAATCCCACAAGTGTAACAAGCCCTGTCTTGTCAATAACACACAACTTTTGCGTAAAACAGGATAAGCGACGAAGCGTCCGAACATTATCTTTGGAAGCTTGAGTTAAAAACAATCTTTGTGTTTTCCCGAAACGGGAAGGCATAAAGTTTGGCTAAGTAGAAATATCGACGGATTCTCAAATTTTTCATTGGGTGGCAATCATCATATAGCATGAGAAATGATTCGAGGCCATGGTGGATGTTTTTTTTTTTTTTTTTTCTAAGAAGGTCCATGAGTTGTGAAGGCCCTTTTCTACTTATCTACTCAGGGTCAAATGGTTGAATCTGTGCAATTAGCAATAATGCCTATACTGTGCTCTGAACCACCAACTAGGAAAATAACCATAAATGCAAGAGGTTAAGGTGGCTAAAGTGTAATTTTGCCCAGTTTTGAATCCCCTCTGAGAAGTTTCCACTCACAGTAGGCCATTTCAGAGCAAGCATGTTTGCCATATACCATATGCTAGGCCTTCTTTAATGAAAACTACCATGTCAACCTTTATTCCCAGGTAAAAAGCTTTTTTGGTTAAACTTTGACTACTCTTTTAGCGGACCTAACATGGCACTTAATGTCTCGCTCGCTGATGAAGGCCTCAACCTTTCTCCTGCTAATTACTGTAATAGGGTTAGTTTTATCCCTTTTATCCCTTTTATCCAGCCATCCTGTACACAAATGTTTAAGTAACACGTTACAGCATTGGTACATAAATTAATGATTCATTAGCGTTAGTTAAATAATAGGCATTGTTATATAGAATTAGCAAAGCTTATAAGGCTACTTAATAATACATAGATTAATACAATAGTTATCACACACAGAAAAATCCTTAGGAAAAATGACACCATTGCTTTACACTATAGTAAATTATTACTAAAACATTAGTTAACTGTTAATTCACTTATTTAATTCCTATTACTTCATCAGCTAATGTTACCTCATGTTTTTATCTAATTGTATTGTATTTAATGGTTAATCAATCTAATTGTGTTGTAAGACGTCACCCACGCTTAGTACAATTTACATTTTGGCCAGCCCCCAATCCTGTGAATCCCCTTACGGGTGGACCGCAGTTTGAAAACCCCTGCTCAAGGGCACCTCAACAGCTTGGCCAGGTGGAGTCTAGGAAGCAGACCTGCCTCCCTAGTACAGAATGTTTGGAACAGATTTTGGTTTGACGTGACTTCTGGAAGGATTGCCAGCCACAGCACTGATTCTGAACTTCTCATGCAAAAGCTACTGTTTCTCTGGCTTTGAAGTCAGATATTAATTATATAAACGCCAGAAGAATTGTGCCCTCTGGCAGATTGAAGTGATGCAACAGTCCTTGTTTAATAGGAGATGTCCTGGTGTCGGATGTTAAAGAGTGTCAATCATTTTTCAGGTGGAGTAAGGGCTGCTACTGTTTGGCTGAATTCCTCTGCATGCCGTTCTTTTTGTGCGAGGAGATTAGGGGACCACAGACTTGTTTTAAACATTGCACAAACTTCCGCATCAAATCTTATTTGAACTTTGACAGCCCTATCACAACTGTGTGGAAATAACACAAGGGTGTGGAATTGATTCATCCTTTTTTTCTTTTTAAACCCATATCTCTCCCTCTTCTTATTTACTTAATCATCCAAATAACTAAAATCTTTGTATGCCTGTAATATTTAAATCTATAATTGGTCGGATCCAGTTCAAAAGAATGTACGCATCATTGACAATTAGAATTTCAAATACATTTTGTGAGTACTATTATATATTTCCACACAGTTGTTTTGATTTCTCCTTTATGTCTGTTTAATCTATAGGGTTACGTCATGCATAGCAACCTCTGTCAACTAAAACATATCTGCGTTGACCCAAACCCAACACGCTATGATGCACACTGATTTGAATGGAGGCTCGTCCTGGTTGAGGGTGCAGTACAGAACAGCCTGATATATGATGGTCGCCCAAAACAAAGCAGGAATCGACAAGCCTCACTGTGCTGTCTTACTTCTCAGCACCCCGGTATTCCCCCCAATCCAATTCTCCATCTTACCCTGTGGTTTATGAATAGGGTGCGGACAGAAGGTCACATGACTGGGCTTGTGCAGGTGGACCAATAGGCTCCCCCAGAATGCATCTGTCATCGATCATCGCACCGGTTGAATGGCCAGCGTCAACCTCTGACCCTTAGAAGGCATTGTCTGCTCCTTCGTGAGGTGTTTGTTGTGTATTATCATTATTGTTGTGTGGAGATGAAATTGTCCAAGCTGGTATTGTCATCAACCTTACTTTGTCCCTTTGGATTAAATCGTCTGCTCAATGACGAAGCACAAGTCAACTGCACGTCTTTCATGGGCAGCAGCAAAACGATAAGTAAAGGGATTTATTAGATCTCGGCCAGTCAATCGTGTGCTCGACAGTCGTCCGAAGTTGTGGCTTTGGCTAACATGCGGTGAACGCTTTTGTAAAATGAATGGCAATCTAAACTTGGCGTGTGCTCGCCTCGTAATATCACACGGGGGGGAGCACATGCCAAGTTTAGATTTAGATTAATTTCACAATGTATTTCATGAAGGGGATAAATAAGTGTATTATCATGCGTTTTTTGTCGTACCCTTTATTAACATTATGGATAGCGTCGTTGTTCGGATGTCGAGGGGTACTGGGTTCGATCCCCCCAGAGGAACTCATGTTCTAGGACGTCTGTTTGTGTCCTGGACCAAGATGCGCCGACCCCTACCTGGTCTGTGTCTGAATCTACTGTGAGTCTCTTTGGACGAAAGCGTTGGCTACGGATGACTCAAAACGGAAATGTAATTTCCTCACAATGCTCAAGTGGTTGTTAGCCAATCACGATGAGTGGCAGAAGGGAGGTCACAGCGTGACCGACATCGTGTTTAAGTCCACGTATCTATAGGTTGACAAGGGAATAATGCAGTGCTTTGAGCGTACAAAGCTGTAAGCCACCAAGACCCTAATTAACCCAGTCAGTAGAAAATTACCGATTCAAATTCCCCCTCGGGGGATGAGGGGGGGTGGGGGCGCAGGGGTGTATCGGGGGGTTGAGTTCATGCTTTCCAGCGCCGCTTCATTACGTCATTCTGAAACATAAAGGGGTTATTGTGGAAATCTGGGTAAACTGGGGATAGCACTCCGTAAAAGTAATTTCTTTATTAAAACAAACTAAAGAGTATTACAAGGAAAAGGAGTCCCACTTGTTTTCAGGCGAGCCTCATTGATTATTGATTTCCAATCAGAAGTTGAAATGCTCTCCGGTAGTATCTCTGTAAAGTGAGGCGTGATGCAAGACTCAACGCTTGCCTGAAGCTAGGCAGTCTGAAGCCGTTAAAATGGATATAACCGTCCTGATGTGTATCATCATCATCTGAACCCTGGATATCTCCCAGAACCCAACGCGGCTGTCGTGTTGTGGAAAAGTGTGAAGGGAATCTGGAGCTCGCCACCATGTAGAGTTGGGGGAAAAAAATGCGGTCTTTGCAAAAAAAAAAACACGGTTTTCTACAATTAGTCATGAAAGTAAAAAATCCCCAAAAAGTTATCTTTGATCAGGACACAATAACTTCCCAGAGTTTTTGTTTTATGACGCATTCGTCAAATGTAATTATATGTACACACTGAGAGGGCCACGCACTTTATGGAAATGTGTATATGGAGACATTCCTTGAGACGATGTGAAATGCGTTTGTTACGGGAACAACATTTTCAACGGCAGCCCCGCGGTCCAAACACCAGCAGGAGGGGGGGACTTCAAACTGATGGAAACCGATGGAAACAGTTGCTTTGGGAATTCACAAAATGCTCCTTGCTGATCTCTCCTTCATGTCTCTTTGCTTACAAATAATTTCAAACCAAGTTTATAATGACTTCAAACCGTGTTTGTACAATTCCACCCTCTCCGTCTCTCTCTCCACCCACCCCCCCATCACTCACTCCCTCCATCACCCATTTCTCTCCACCTCCCTCTAAAGCTTTCTAAGAATACTACTCCCCTAATTGCCTTTTATATCCGAGTCACAGGCCGTTCACTGTTGCTGCCAACATCAGTTCATGGTTTCCACAAGACTACAAAGGCCTTTGTTCTTGGAACTAAAGATCAACCCGAGTTATGTTGTGTTCAGATCAAAGAATAAATCATCCACATGTTAAAAATAACATGTAGAAATAATAGGAGTGATGCCGCGGCGGAGGCTGTGACGGTATGCGTGTAAGGGGGAACCGCTGGTGTGAAAATAAAAGAAATGTTTTGGCAACCTCTCAATTAAAGAACACGGTAACAAGTAGGCTATCTCAGTCCTTTCTGTTAGAAACCTCCCCAGTGTAACAAACGATGTTGCTTTCCAACTCGGTACATTTCTTGGAAACAGCAACGATATGCTTACCTTGGGTCACACATTCATCCTGTGCCTTTGGTTCCCTGAATACTTTATTTGTATTCTGTTGACAATCACTCTGACACTTTAGCTCCCCCCCCCTCCAATGCCGTGTTGACCAATCACGGACACCTTGGACGGGGTCTACAATGGGAGTGCAGTCGACAATCTTCTCTACTGCAGCGGCATTGGTTTCTTTGCAGATGTCAAGGACAAAAAACTTAGTTCTATGGCAGCTCTGTCTGTCAGATGGTGAAAAAGCTCCTCATTTATTTAGTGTAAAATGACTTTTGGAGGAAGGCTGAGGAGAAAGGGATTGTGAAGTTCTTGGAAAAGATTTCTCGGTTTCTCAGTTGGAGGTCGAAATCTCCCCATTTCCCTATAAGAGAGTATTAGCAAGTAACCCACCAGGAAGCTATTATTCCCGTTCTCCTTGGGTACTCCACGGGGTGCCTTTGGGTTTGAAGCCAATCGCGTCATAAACGTCGTCCACTCTGGCACCCTGCTGCTTAACCCCTGTTTCTAGAGATCTGGATATCTCGCTTCAGCCGAAGATTAGCTGGTCCTATCCTATGGTTTGACCCCTCCCAGCGGACCTCTGGTCATGCCACTACACCATGTTACCTTCCATATTACTCCAAGTGGTCACGTTAGCACATACACTCCATCGTCCTAAAAGACAACCTTTGAGTAAACCGTTAAAGAAGGTGAAGGAGTGGTTTTACTGTCTCCTTTGTGGGCTTCATCTGTTACGACGGTCGGATATGATGACTCAAGATGGTGCCCATGTGAAGGTCCCGTGTAGGCCTGCCCCATCCTTAGTGACTGCTGTTATTAGTTCCATTTATGTGATTGTGGAAAAAAAGGGTTTGAAACCTGTCTTTATCTGGTGCCCTGATGAAGAAGAATGTTGAAGGAGTTTTAGTTTGGCTTTATTTCTGCTCCCACCCTGGTGCATCCAATGCCTATGGGTCGGACTGGTTTGAAGAACGGAATCCTTCCTGTTCACGACCCAGAGTTTCCATGTTTTTTTGTCGGGGCAAAATATCCACACAACCCACTTCTGGTCTATTTCTGTTCAACTAGTGGCCTGGGATTTCAAATACCACTTTAGTCCATCTCTCAGCATCTTTCTGGACCTGGACTAATGGAAGCTGGCTCGAAAAAGCCATCTTGTGAATTAATCTGCTCTATTCTACAGCATTAACCTTTTCTCTGGTAAATTGCTGCTTCAATCTCTCCCCATCCATTCTACCTTCCAGATCTTAAAGATTACAAAATGGACATAATGGCGTTATTTTGGTTATTATTGTAGATTCTTCCCCATCCTTAATATAGTTCCTGGTTAAATTGGATGTATTATATAGGTGAATGACTTGAATATGCACTGAGAAAATGGCACAGAAGTGTGTCCCATGGCAGAAGTTGATTGAGTAGCATAACCAACTGAAAAACATTAACAGTATATTCTGTTATTATTACAGTCAATGTATTGCTGTAAGAATTTTACTATATGAATCATTATATATTGAGTCTCATATTTATATTGAGTTTATATATACTGCATATACAACAATAACCAAAAGACAACAAACCCTGTCCCCCCCTACAAGTAAAATCAAATTAATTCTTCCCAACAATCCAATTAACTTAGCATTACCTGTTTTCATTTAGCCATGATGTGGGGTAACTAAATCAGCAAACCATATTTAATTCAGACAATAATGATGCCGGAGTGTCATATTAAACAAAGGCTATGGGGTTACTATTTAAATTGGTTTGTTTGTAGTTGTTGATGTATAAAATATGAAGAAGCTGAAAATTTGTGAGGCTTGCAAGGAAACCCTCACAGCCTGGTTAATCGTATGCTTTGGTATTAGCTTTTATTTATTTATCGTTCTTTCCCATCTTACCGTATATTTCTGAACTAACATTAAAAGCAGTAAATTCTGGAAACTGTCAATCATGCATTTAACATTCTGTTTCAAGACAGAGATGAAACTGTCAAACCAAACTTTATTGTCTCTTGTTCTTCTCATGGTGGCCTACCCTGTCTTACTCCCAATCCCCACAGTACAGGGACAAAAACAAGTGATTATACTGCAGAGGGATGAGAGTGAGCTGGCAAACACCACCATAAGCAAGGGTTCATTTCTTTGTTTCAGCATGCAAATCCCAACATGTTTATTCAGTGGTTTAAAAGTATGGATGTAGAGACTGGTTGTTCTGACATGGTTTCAAATGAGACCTGAAAGATTTCCATGTGACTTTAATGGAAATCCATGGGACTTTAATGAATTAAAGTCACATGGATTTATCAAGTACAATCAACATTTGGTCAAATGATTACATTTAACATTTTGCTAAATAAATGCATGAAAACTATGCAGAATATATTTCCGTGAGTAAGTGATGAAATCACAATTCCCCAAAACATGGGATACTATAATTTATCATTTTACTAGCGTTGATCAGATGACGTGAGGATGCTTTCATAGTGATTGATCTGATGGCCAAGGTCACTTCTGCCCCAGATGTGATGTTGAAAAGGTGTGTACGAACAATCTAGCGCTTTGTAAACGGTGTATGTATCCATTGAATCATTGCGTGTTGTGCATTACTTTATACACACTTGTATGGATAATGTGTCTCTGTGGATAATGTGTACACACACCCGCATACCACATTGTCTACACACGCTTCCATGTCTGAGTGTAGCAAATACCAACGCAAGAATATCTTACACAACAGGGGGGGAGGGGGGGAGAGGGTCTGGTTTGTCTTATTAGCTAGAATCCATAGTCTTTATACAGTCTACCAGCAAGACAAACTTTCCCCGTGTGGAGGCGGGTATAAAGTTCAGGTTGTGACCCCTCAGCGATGGGGTCAGGGGTCGATCGGGAGTCAGGAAGCCATTGTTTTTGGAAAGCCGGTTGATTTGGTTATTTAAAGTGGCTGGGACAGACTCCCCCCACCCCTTCCTCCCCCCTCTATCCCTTTTACCACAGGCAGGCCTGCAGACCATCAGCCAACACACCACATCTGGAAACCACCCCCCCTCCCCCCTCCTATGGCCCAGAGGAAACACAAGGGAGAGAGAGACTCTTGCGTTCTCTCTCACTATATCCCTCCAGCTTCATCCAACCAACCATCTCTTTATCGGTCTCTCTTTGTCCCTCTCTCTATTAAGGGAGAGAGTTGTAAGGATGTGTGCTAATACATGTGAAACGGCCTGCACCCATTGTATTCATTGTGTTAGATAGTAATAATTAATTGCATTTCTGCAATTAACTTAACCCCCCCCCCCCCCCAAGTTAATTGGGGGTATATGACTCCTCATCCTCAAACAGTGTGGAAGTGCATCAGTATGTACCAGAACGCTCACCACACACTCATAGTGGAGATGTGGAATAATGGAACTATCCAATTGGAGGGTGTTGGATGATCAGGGGGCTGCAAAAGCCAGGGTTTGAATTTGGCCAGGACACCGGGGTTGGGGTTGGCACACCTTCTCTTGCGATTAGTAACATGGTGTCCGACCACAGTCAGGACCTCGGTTTAACGTCCGTTCCGAAAGACAAGTCGCATCTTGGGGCAATAGCACCTTGGGGATGTTCCATAGGCCAGAGTTATGAGCCCCCCCCAACTGGTGTCCAATCCAGGACCAGCCATACTTAGCTTCCAGAGTAGCGACTATTAAAAGGCAGGTAGCCATGGGGCGGGCAAAATATGAGTACATATTACTATAGGGCCTATACCGTTTATATATACAGTGGGGCAAAAAAGTATTTAGTCAGCCACCAATTGTGCAAGTTCTCCCACTTAAAAAGATGAGAGAGGCCTGTAATTTTCATCATAGGTATACCTCAGCTATGAGAGACAAAATGAAAAAAATCTAGAAAATCACATTGTCTGATTTTTAAAGAATTTATTTGCAAATTATGGTGGAAAATAAGTAATAAGAAAAAGGTCATCTCAATACTTTGTTACATGCCCTTTGTTGGCAATGACAGAGGTCAAACGTTTTCTGTAAGTCTTTACAAGGTTTTCACACACTGCTGCTGGTATTTTGGCCCATTCCTCCATGCAGATTCTCCTCTAGAGCAGTGATGTTTTTGGGCCTTCGCTGGCAACACAGAACTTTTCAACTCCCTCCTAAGATTTTCTATGGGGTTGAGATCTGGAGACTGGCTAGGCCACTCCAGGACCTTGAAATGCTTCTTACGAAGCCACTCCTTCGTTGCCCGGGCGGTGTGTTTGGGGTCACTGTCATGCTGAAAGACCCAGCCACGTTTCATCTTCAGTGCCCTTCCTGATGGAAGGAGGTTTTCACTCAAAATCTCACGATACATGGCACCATTCATTCTTTCCGTCACACGGATCAGACGTCCTGGTCCCTTGGCAGAAAAACAGCCCCAAAGCATGATGTTTCCACCCCCATGCTTCACTGTAGGTATGGTGTTCTTTGGATGCAACTCAGCATTCTTTCTCCTCCAAACACGACGAGTTGAGTTTTTACCAAAAAGTTCTATTTTGGTTTCATCTGACCATATGACATTCTCCCAATCCTGTTCTGGATCATTCAAATGCTCTCTAGCAAACTTCAAACGGGCCCGGACATGCACTGGCTTTAGCAGGGGGACACGTCTGGCACTGCAGGATTTGAGTCCCTGGCGGCGTAGTGTGTTAGTGATGGTAGCCTTTGTTACTTTGGTCCCAGCTCTCTGGAGGTCATTCACTATGTCCCCCCGTGTGGTTCTGGGATTTTTGTTCACCGTTCTTGTGATCATTTTGATCCCACAGGGTGAGATCTTGCGTGGAGCCCTAGATCGAGGGAGATTATCAGTGGTCTTGTATGTCTTCCATTTAATAATAATTGCTCCCACAGTTGATTTCTTCACACCAAGCTGCTTACCTATTAATACAGGTAACGAGTGGAGGACAGAGGAGCCTCTTAAAGAAGAAGTTACAGGTCTGTGACAGCCAGAAATCTTGCTGGTTTGTAGGTGACCAAATACTTATTTTCCACCATAATTTGCAAATAAATTCTTAAAAAATCATGTTTTCTGGATTTTTTTTTTTTCATTTTGTCTCTCATAGCTGAGGTTTACCTATGATGGAAATTACAGGCCTCTCTCGTCTTTTTAAGTGGGAGAACTTGTACAATTGGTGGCTGACTAAAGTGTGTGTGTGTGTGTGTGTGTGTGTGTGTGTGTGTGTGTGTGTGTGTGTGTGTGTGTGTGTGTGTGTGTGTGTGTGTGTGTGTGTGTGTGTGTGTGTGTGTGTGTGTGTGTGTGTGTGTGTGTGTACAGTTATAATTGGGTGTTATTATATATGTATTACCTTTTTTACCTGATTCCCGTTCATTTAAATAAACGTTTTTTTGGGAAGCTTGAATTATGTTTTTTATGAACATAGAAATAGACCTGCTAGAAGGCTGGTGGTTACCATGTTGGTCTCATTACCGAAACCAAAACATGTAGTAATTTATTTCCATCCTCATATTCCTCTCTAGTCGTTCCATACTCCAGCCTCCATTTCTTCAAGGAATTCCTCAAACCTATCAATTACAACCTACCACAGAGAAAGCAGAGAGAAGGCGTTTGGAGGGAAGTGTTAAAGGAGATGTTGGAGACAGTCGCTCAGGAGGTGGAGTGGGTTGACTTGTAACAGGAAGGTTGCTTGTTCGATCCCCGGCTCCTCCTAGCTTAGCGGTGAGGTGTCCCTGAGCAAGACGGCCTCACCCTCACTGCTCCTGACCAGCTGGCCGTCCACCTGCATGGTTGACTCGGCGTATGAATGTGTGAATGAATCGTTGTAAGTTGTTGTTGAGTCTAGTTGTTGTCTAGTTTGGATAAAAGCGTCAGCAAAATCCCCTAAATATAAATGTAAGGTGAAGCCCCTCCACCCAACCCAGAGATCTGGTCAGTATGTTGAAGACGTAGGCCCTCCACCTAACCCAGAGCTCTGGTCTATCGGAGATGTTGAAGACGTAGGCCCTCCACCTAACCCAGAGCTCTGGTCTATAGGATATGTTGAAGATGTAGGCCCCCCACCTAACCCAGAGCTCTGGTCTATCGGAGATGTTGAAGATGTAGGCCTCCACCCAACCCAGAGCTCTGGTCTATAGGATATGTTGCAGGCGTAGGCCTCCACGTAACCCGATTACAGTTTTATTGGCCAAATTTGGAAGTCAGGCAGGGAGAGAGTGAGAGACACTGTGGAAAGTACACTGTGTGATTTATACCACGATGGGGAGGTGTGTGTGTGTGTGTGTGTGTGTGTGTGTGTGTGTGTGTGTGTGTGTGTGTGTGTGTGTGTGTGTGTGTGTGAGAGTGAGAGTGTGTGTGTGTGTGTGTGTGTGTGGTGTTCCCCGTTATGGAGGAGGTTGTCCCGGACCCCAGATGCAAAGCATTCTCCCCTGAATCCATTATCTCTATCCCTAATGAGAGTACAGGAGGCTGACCCCTGTCTGACCTTGTGTCCTCCTAGAGTGCATTGCTCCGCCAGGAATGCACGGTAATCACAAACAAGCGTTTTCTTTCAGCCGCTCCAGACGGTTAGCCTGGCGTCGGTTTAGCCTTTTTTTCAACAACAAAAAAAACAACAGTTTGTTTATTGATTATGGCCATTCCCTAAATAAGCAAACCAACCACAAACTTTAATGTTTTTTTGAAAGAGTGAGTTAGAATTTATTTAAACTCTTTGATTTAGTGCCGGCTGTTTTATTCAAAGCCTGCATTTTTGAGGTACAGTTTTTCTTTTTAAATGTATCCAAGGATCAGAAGGTAAGTTTGTGGAGGTAGTTAGAATCAGAAGATAGTTTGGAAGGAGTGTTGATTAGTTCCTGTGAAACATTACTCTATTTTAAATTGTCACACCGCATGCAGGGTTTTATAAGGGAATGACTCAACATTGTTCAAACTGCCTTAGTCACGCAGAGTTGAATGTAGTTCTAACAGCTAGCTCATCGCGTCTTCCTTTCTCTTTGAAGCGGCCTGTGTTCATAATCCAACAGTTTAGTAGTCAGCCTTCACATGCAGGCTGTATTTAAACATGTTCAAGCCAGCGCACCACAGAGCCAATCCTACTGACACTGAACAGAACCCTATTGTATCAACAAATATGGTTAGCTGTGTTTTATATGGCTGCTATTACTGCTTTAATGTCTAGATATTATGTTCAAGGTTTATGGACATTTTTATAATCAATGGCATTGATTGAGTGTGGATTGTTAGTGATAATCTCCCTTCCAATGTTAATAGGACATTTTTTAGTATTAACTTGTAAAATATAGAAATATAAACGCTGTACTGCAAAACAATTGGCGAATGTGTGTCTAGTACCACACACTTGTATCTACAGTATGTGTGTGTGTTTCAACAGTATATTTATTATGTTCTATGTTTGTGCTTGAATATAAAGACTGTATATCTATGCAATTAGACAATTTGTCCTCTTCTTCACTACCTGCCTCCCTACCTTCACCCCAATAGCAACCCTGTCACATGTACCTGTAACTCAACTTTACTCGTCACCTGTAGACTTTACCTGAGCCTGTTGATGCAGCCTCAGAACCAACCCATCGGCCGTGGTTCAGAGCTGGTGTCGCTGTTTGACAACACGCTCATTAGCACCACAAAGCGCCCAAACAGACGCAGCGACAAGCGGCGCGAAAATCAGAGAGAGCAGCGTGCGGAGATAAGAGGGATTCGAGGGTAGGACAGTGGAGTCCACAAAGGTAGAAGCAAAAAACAAACCCTCCTTTCATTTTCTTCCCATCAGACGCTCCTTGTCTTCAGCTGAAAGCGAGCGATGGCTCCGGCGACGCAGCTGATGAAACTTAATTTATGAGCGTTGTGTCGGACCCACAGGCCTTCACAGCGCAGAACAAACACTCGCAAGTGCGCACATCTACAAATGCCCCGGGTTCATCAAAGAGACGAGTCTGGCCCCTAGGGAGACTGAGACAGACCGAGAGACAGACAAAGGGGGCCGTACCTGCCTGGATCGGCTTTACCTGTCGTGTTCCGGATGGCACTTGCACGTCTGGTAACGCCTGCTTCAAACGAGACAATCATCTGAAAAATAATTTACGCATGAGAGACTGAAAAACAAAAATTAGCGACCAATCGGGATCCTCTTGTAGTCTTAGCATACTACTCTTTTCTATTTTCTTGAAGGCTTTCTCTTTGGGTGGCGAACTCAAAAACCAAGATTTTTGAACAGTTCCCTTTTTTATTTCAGGTTTATTTGTGTAACTTTTTTGTGTTGTATTGCGGCAGTGACGTGAACGAAGGGGCCTCTTTCTGGAAGCGTAGGGTTTTCCATCGCTGGCTGCCGGCACGGGACCAGCACCTTATAGACGGCCTCACTCAGGGCTTGCCAATACCACAGAAGCCTTTTCCGTCCATTTAGACTTGTGCAGCCACTACCTAACCAGAACCGTGGGCCACACGCCAGGAGGGAGGGAGGGAGGGAGGGAGGGGGGGAGGGAGAGAGGGAGAGAGAGAGAATTTGGATCATGGGAAAAAATGAATGCAGTGTGACTTATTTTTTTTGTAAATCTGTTTTTAAATTTGTGGCACCTATATAGTTAACTTTTTCCATCAGCTGGAGACGTGAGGCGCGTTGCTCCCCAGAGATGCCTTGGAGAGATGCATAGTGTACATCTTCCTCCCTGCCCGTCCTATTAATGAATTTTAGCATGGCATTAAACCTGGGAATCACGAGCATGATGAACGGACGAGTGATCGATCCACATATTTCAATTTTGCGTAAATCAATAACAAATCAGACACGATGACAGACCTTGGGTCTTTCTCTCTCTTCTACTTCCCCTTTTCTGTAATTCTTTTTCTCTTCTCTTCCCCCTTCTCTGTTCATTTTAGCTTTTCTCCTTCCCCTTCTCTGTGCATCTTTCCTTCTTCTCATCTCCTTCTGTTCATGTTTCTTTCTTCTCTGTTCATCTTTCATTCTTCTCCTTCTCTGTTCATCTTTCATTCTTCTCCTTCTCTGTTCATCTTTCATTCTTCTCTTCTCCTTCTCTGTTCATCTTTCTTTCTTCTCTTCTCCTTCTGTTCATGTTTCTTTCTTCTCTGTTCATCTTTCATTCTTCTCTTCTCCTTCCCTGTTCATCTTTCTTTCTTCTCTTCTCTGTCCCCATCTCTGTTAATTCCCCCTGTCTCGTTTAAATACCCAGCAGCTCATACACTATGAGTCGTTGTTATTCTTTCCCCCTGAAATAACCCAGTTTGACTCGAATGCTTCAAGGGTTCAGAAAGTGTTTTAGAGCCATAGGCATCGTCTGGGCTACAATGAGTTGTTTGATTGCATCATAGCACGTTGGATTGTTGACTTTATTTTTCCAGGTCCACGATCGTGGTCCAGCCGCCATCCGATCGAAATTCGGGGGAACGGAGGTATCACAGTGTCAGGGCTGGGTCAGTCTGGCTTGTGGGGGGTTCTGGTGTGTGTTAACTTGAATCCTTCCTGATGCTACTCCTAGGGCTAGAAGTGTGTTGTTGCTAGTGTGTGTACTCCCACACCTGTCCACTTGAAGGTCCCAGGTGGCCACAGCTCGTTATCTGGACACCTGTAGCTCGTTAAAGCTTAAGCCCCAGACCAGCTCCTGTTGCTGAACCCTGGTCCATGTCCCTGGTTCATGTCCCTGGTTCATGTCCCTGGTTCATGTCCCTGGTCCATGTCCCTGGTTCATGTCCCTGGGTCGTGCTTTAGCAGGTCTCCCTGGTCTTTGTCTGTTTTTCTTTGTGTTTCATCAGCCACCTTAAGTTGTACTCTGTTCTGAAACATTTACTTGTACGAGTAAGAAGGCTATTTAGACACCAGTTAGGCGTGTGTGTGTGTGTGTGTGTGTGTGTGTGTGTGTGTGTGTGTGTGTGTGTGTGTGTGTGTGTGTGTGTGTGTGTGTGTGTGTGTGTGTGTGTGTGTGTGTGTGTGTGTGTGTGACAAAGCTCATTCTTGACTCGGACTGCTCTAACATGTACTACATAATATATATCTATGAAGGCTGTTTAGGGTGATTTTGGATACATTGCATTCTATCATATATCACATATTCACTGTTAAAGTATTAATATTGCCAGTTATTCTGAAATACATATGCTTGGACACATACACACAGTTTAAGTCTCGCAAATCTACCATGCAGACAACATTTTTACCGTACTCCACGAGAAACTGTTATATGAACAAACACAAGAGAGAAAGAGAGGAGAGTAAGCGAGAGAGCCAGCGAGAGTGAGAGTGCAAGAGAAAGCGGGAGACAGAGAGTGAGCGAGAGAGAGAGAGAGAGAGTGAGCGAGAGAGGGAGTGGGAGACAGAGAGAGTGAGAGACAGAGAGACAGAGCGAGAGAGCGAGCGAGAGCAAGTGAGAATGAGAGCGAGAGAGCTGCAGACCTCCTAGGCTCTTCCTATTCATTATTAATGTTCAGGGAGGAGAACATTGTGGTAGGGTGACATCCACCACCTCCTCCTCCTCCCTGCCATGATGTTACCTCAGGTCCCCATAAACAGGGATTACAGACGGTGAGGTCACACAGTCCTGGCTCCAGCAGACAGGACTGTCAGTGACCATTGAGCTATTAGCTGCTATGTTCTTCCAAGACTAATACAGATGCGCTGGGATTCTGAGCATAGGGAATGTTTTATTATTTATTTATGTCATGTGAATTATCTCATGAGGTTTATCTATATTTAATGTCTAACGGTTTTTATTCACAATTTTTGGTTTGGATAAACTAGTTTATTATTAAAGATTTTACACAGAGTATAAAATGTGAAAGTTGTAATAAAATAAAATCTGTTTGGTTAGCTCCCTCACTCTGTGTGTGAACATTTCTATTGAACCATGAAAAGTGGTGCAAATTAAACCCAGGATTATTTTACACACCATGCCCTTGAAAATCCCTTTTTGTAGACCATGACTTCACAACAGCATGAATCCTTAAACAGAACGTGACTTGATCCAAATAACCTTCCGTAACAACCTGCTTTTAGGTATGAAACCACTAGTAAAAATCTGCATGTGATTATTTTATTTATATTTCTGTTTTAATTACAGAGCCATGAAACAGTTTCTAAAGTCAACCCTTAACTATGGTAACGAAAACTAAAGGTATTATTTTTATTCTAGATAGTCCGCGGTTGCTCAACTGTAAGGCAAATGCACTTAATAAATAGAATGTGTTTTTAAATAAAGTGGATAGTTATTATTATTGGCACACTAATGAGCAATGAGGATTACAATATTACTGCATCTCTCAGGAGTGTTTATAAGCCCCTTGTTTAACCCTGACCCGCCTACTTTGTCTCATCTAACCAATAGGAATGCATGATCCGTGTCCAGACTACCACTGGCTCCTGATAGGTTCCTATAGTCAGGCCAAACAAAGCTCATGTCTGCTGTTATTAATGTTAAGGTTAGCTTTACTCATCCGGTCTATGAATTGTTGATTTCTGATTATAATTGACGTTCTTTCAGAACAACCACGGTCATATGTCGAACACAACAAATATTCCTTGATAATAATAAGCAGCAAACATGCATTATATCAAAGCATAACTTTGAAAGACTTTGATATTATAAATAATTGGAATATAGTATAATAAAAAGTATAGTATAATATTATGATGCCAATTATTGATGTAAAATCAGTGCAGAGGTTTTATTGAATGCGTCGTTTACATTTTATATCAACACATAATTGAATATTGTTTAAACAGGATTGTGACAGATTTAACTTCAGCAAACGTTTTTGGATGTGTGGATTATCTTCTGTGCTCAAAATGGTAAACGGCGATAATAATTTGCGCAATATGCACTATATTGGACACTTGACTGCAATATACTGTATATAAGGTATTTAAATCTATCAGAATGATAATTAAGGTTTAAACCACTAGGCTTCACTTTAAGATTATTTACAGTTACATTAACATTGACATTTAGGGCAATTTAGTCAATTTTATCCAAAGCGTCTTACATGAGTACATTTTTCAGAAGAAAAAACAACAACAATATATCGCTGTGGCAGTATCCAGATAAAACACAAAAATATCACATATCAAATATCAGAGTTTTATTATGCACTATACATTTTGACCAATCAACATTTTGTTCATGAGGCAATCTGTAAATTTATTTATGGTGTTTTAGGAGTTTTATTAATTATGTAAATCTTTGCTTGTACAAATATAAAAATAGATAAAAAGTTAGCTAACCAACATAGCAAAATTTGGCTTAGGCCCGACACACACACACACACACACACACACACACACACACACACACACACACACACACACACACACACACACACACACACACACACACACACACACACACACACACACACACACACGAAAATCAGTAAATTGGCATTTGCTTGACTTACTCAGATTCAGTAGTTTAGTTTGCCATTCATCACTGGGTGTCCAGAAGGGCAGTTCGACAAGTTAGCATTGGCTAATCTAGGAGCTCTTCCCTTTTAATTATATTCCGAAGGTTTCCAATGTTTTGCTGGAGTCGCTTGTGCCAGTAACCACAAAATATTGTAGTTTTATCGTTCTTAGCATTCTTTCACCTATAATGAATGCTGTTGACAGATTACCCTAGATTAACCAGCCAGAAGCATCTGATAATATAAAATCAAAACTCAGAAAATATTGATCATAGTGCTCAGAATAGCTCCGGCTATTCCCCACTATTCATGGAGCCTGAGGCGAATAATTGTTTTAGTATATACTACACGTGAACACTCCAAAAATAAAGAAGATAACACTTTTGGCCGGGATTTATTTGTTTTTATTAGCGTGACGAGACGAACATTTTGCGATGAAAACAATATCCCGAGTTTCAGATCTAAATCATGGGATATTGCCCAATATCCCGAGATAGCGAACCAATCAAATGCACCTTTTAAGGAGGTTCAGGAGCATATACTAAAACTGATTACACTTGATGACTGACAGCGCTGCACTGAAAAAGACTTGAGCCCGCACTGTACCAAGCACCCAGTTACTGGGAGAGTGGCCCTGCCCTGACTCTGAACACAGTGCTCCTGGGGAACTTCTCTACTGAGGAAAAAATAAAAGTTCAGTCTCTGTGATGCATCATGGACTTGTGGGAAGTGTTTCTGCTGTGCCACATAGTGTTACAAATAATATAGACCAACTAAATAATGAAATAATAGGGATATATATATATATAGAGAGAGAGAGAAGATAAATGAATCAACTGAAAGAAAACATGCTAACATCAAAAACAAAATATTTGTACGTCAAAATTTCGCCTTTTAGGAAGTTGATTTTATCCAACGCGATTGACGAGTTCAAAAGAAGTGATGCTGAAGAAGCATTTTGCAATTTTATAATCAAGAACCATAATTCAATGTGTTTATATTTTAAATATATTTCAGGAGAAGGTTTGTATAAACATTTATATGCATAAAAGTTCACTATACACAATATTTCAGAAACCACTGATTGGCACATTGAAGTTACCGTAGAGGCCCCCGTTTTTATAAACAGGTCACTGATTGGTCCGCTCCGCGAACCGAATAAACATTCTAACCTCTATACAAGCACACGTCAAGTGACCTTCATTCAGGGAACCCGGAGCTGTTTGACAAGCCGGGTCTGTGTGTGCTCTCTTTATGCTCTGCATTAACCTGCAGTGTTTACAAGGGCTGTGAGTCTATTCACTCATCTCTACAGCTCCCCCCACAGCTGGTCGTGTTCCCCTCATACCAATGTATGTCCTGTACCCATAACAACCCACTTTGTCTCTGTCGTTTGTCTTGTCTTTGTTGTACAGCTGGTCTTATCCTTGTGAATCCTCTGCTCTCGTCTCCATCAACACTAAGATTAATGTGCAGTACCCTGTTAAAGCCCATCTTTCGTATTTTCCTCATTGCGGCTGTGTTGTCTTCATTGTAACACTGGTCAGGTCTGCGTAAGACAGCTGTCCATGTCCCCATAGAACCCCTGATCCTGTCCTCATAATCATTATTTTTGTGCCCATAGTTCCCACCTCGTTGTGTCCTCATGTTGCTACTGATGTCCCTAACATTGTCAGGGTTGTCCTCATATTAATGCTTGATCTTGTCTCTCTTATAATATGGATATTGTTGTCCCCAAGACACCACTGGTAACATCAGCATTAAAACAAAGCTTTTTAAACACCCTGTTGTAATGTCAGTTTTTCCCCCCCCATAATGGCACCGGGCTGTGGGGACCACAGAAGTGTTGCCTCCTTCATCCCGGCTTGTCTTCTCACCTCCTCTTCGCGGTCTCCAAACAGGTCTCTCTATAAGACATCCTGTCTTAGACATACCCCGGCGGTAACACAGATGGCCGTGTCCCCGTACCACCGCTGTGTCTTGTGTCATGGGAGATGGAGATGAGTAATGGTTATTTTTTACATAATTGCCTCCAATTACACCACAGGGAAAAGTACATCACTCATGGCAGGGGAAACGGTAACTGCTCTGTGTTTTTTTCCTCCTCAGTGCGATCCCTGGTAATGCTCTGGATGCATTAGCCAGCAGCAAGCTATTATTATGCAACGCTGGCAAATGCTTGCGCTGAAGGGCTAGGCTTTCATCACTCAGATTTATGCTCTCTGTGTTGCTATGGTAATTGCCCTGTAGTTTTAATCTGATGAAGTATAGAATGTAAAAATCGGGACCACGCTGAACACTTATTGAATATCCGTTACGCAATCTTTGGGTAAACTGATTAATTGGGTTCGTTCAACTTGGTAACAAGCGGTGGATTGAGAAACGTGTGTTTGTGTGTGTGTGTGTGTGTGTGTGTGTGTGTGTGTGTGTGGTGTGTGTGTGTGTGTGTGTGTGTGTGTGTGTGTGTGTGTGTGTGTGTGTGTGTGTGTGTGTGTGTGTGTGTGTGTTTGTGTGCGTGTGTGTGTGTGTAAGAAAAACCCTATTAACATTACAAACTTCCAACATTTTCCCTTTATGGTTTTTACTTTGTGTCTCCATAATCTTAACGCATTTGCAGAAAGCTGTCTGTTATGATATCAATCAAAAATAAATGGTTGATTATCTGCACTTGTCTGGGTGAGTGTGTTAATACCACTGCTGTGATTTTGGTTTGGCCCGGCCCGGTCTGGTTAGGTTTGGATTGGTGTGGATGTGATATTGGGTTGCATGTCAAATAGCTTCAGTTTGGATTGGTGAGCTGTGGGTTTTGGTTTTAGGGTTAGCTTGAGGAGGGGGGGGGGGGGGGGGTTTTACTCGGGGACCGGATCTCTGAGCCGTTCCGGGGGGCAACAGTGAGCAGCCACAGAGCACGGAGTCCACGCAAAGTATCGCTTATGAGTCCTGATGGGTTCATTAGCGTCAGCTTGTCCTCATCGCGACACACGACGAAGGACATGAACACGTACTTAGTTACGTCTGCTGCACTCAAGTACGGCTCAGATCAGGAGAACCTTAAGGGACCCTCTCCACTCGGCCACCGCTCAGTCTCTGTGACTTCCCGTCTTAAAGGCACCTCGTCTGCACCTTTTATTATTTTTTTTTCCGAGCCGCATTGTCTTCGGGGGTACGGTACAAACAGATTTAGAGTGACAGGTGAGAGCGAGGCAGTGGCCCCTTAATGAGAGCGGGCTGAGGGCCATTCCCCAGCCGTCCTTGGGTGACGGGGGTAGGGGGGGGGGCTCATCCATCCCCCCCCCCTACCCCCCCCCCCCTGAGAGGCCGTGGCATGGCCAAGTGAAGGTGATGGCGTTATGGATGAGGCCTGGCTGGCAGCACAAGGTGACGCTGGCTCCTCCGTCATCCCGGGGGGGGGGGGGGGGGGCAGACGGCTGACAAGGTCCCCAGAGGAGGGTCCGGGCCTTGGGCAGGGTTCATCCAGCTGACACCCTGTGGATGGGTCCAGGGGCCCGGCCCCAGACACATGATCTAGGATGATGTAGGACGTGGGAGGAGATGGGGGGGGGAAGGCCATGGTAGACGCCGTGCTGTAGTGAGCCTTTCTTTTTATGAGCAACACGTGTCCCATATTGAAAAGCAGGGATTGCGACACCTTGAGATGGGATGGGGTTTTATTCATCCCTCAGTATCACAACAGACCTTCAGGAAAAGTATTTGGATTAAAAGGATGATAAAGGGGGTTTAAAATAATATGCAGAAAATAATATCTCAACACACAAAATGTGAATAGAAGAGATGTACAAGCAAAATATAAATGTGAGCAGAAGCAAACACTTTGACTGGATCAATACTTAGATACTAAAGCAGGTTTGTGTTCCTGGGTCCATGCGAACGCTGCCAAATCTGCTACAATAAGCGCTCCTGGCACTCTATCTCTTTTTTTTTTACCCAGCTTTATACATATTTTAATATCTATTTGTATTTCATTATTAATCAATGTTATTTTTGCATTTTTCAAGCTACTTTATGAGTTATGTTTTGTAACATAGAGCACTCTCAAAAATGATCTTCATAGTGCAATATAAATGACGTAATTAATATTTTTTTCCTTTTATTAAATTCGTAAATTCCCCCGACATTCTTCCCCACTCGGCTGACCACGCCTGAAAATGATCGACCGCCATCTTGCCAACCACTTAACAGCGGGGTGGGCCTTATAGCGGCCGTCCACCAATCACAGAGCTGAAACTCTAGACTCAAGGCCATATATGGAGGTCAGATCACAGAAACGGAATAGGTGTGAAAGACACACACACACACGCGTCAGGCGCAGAGAGGCGAAAAAAAGCTGTGGGCTCGTTTTCTCTCTTTCTTCTCCTCTCCCACTCTCGCTTCACTGGTTCCCTTGTCCCCCACGAGGAGGTAGTAGCCTCCCCCTGTTTAGCTCACACCCGGGCCGCAGTGTAACAGAGAACATGGAGCCCTCTTCTGAAATAAGTTTGGGCAGACGGTGGCTGCTTCTGCTAACACAAGAGCCCCACAGCTGACGAGATTGAAGCCGACAAGGGAGACGGAACAGAGGCAGAGGGAGGAAGGAGACTGGAGGGGGAGATTGAGGGAGACAGGGGACATGGAGGGAAGGGAGAGAGATGGAGGGGGGGAGAGAAAGGAGATGAGGGAGAGAAAGGGAGGAAGGGGAGAGCGATGGGAGGAAGGTTGGACGAGAGATGGCGACAGGGTAACAAAACTAGTAATGTCACACAGTGTTGGGGCTTGCAGAGTCCTCATAAGCTGCAGTGAATTATTAAGCTTCCGAAGGGTTCTCCCCCAAATTATTTAAAAGCACACAGAGCTGTTCCCGGGAGCCGGACCGGGGGCCCGGGGAAAGAAGTGCTCCAAGTTTGGCTCTTAGTGATTCTGGGTGACGGTGTTCTCCTCCCTCTTCCTAAAAGCCCCCTGGCTCTTTATAGACACACTTCTCGGCTAAGTTTGCCCAAAGCCGAATAAAGGAACGAAGATCTGATGAATGCGGGCTGATTGGGGGGGGGGTTCCTGGGGTGCAGTTGGCTGAGAAAGCCACAAGCTCCACAGTTATAACGCTTCGATACTTAGTTTAAAATCAATCATCCTCGCCGTGCAATACGGAGACCATGATTGCACCGTTGTGACGTTAAGTTTTCAAGTTTGAAACAAAAAACAAAAGAGTTTTAGCGCTGAATAGTTGTTGGTTACGTGCAATGCGCGTCCGTTGAATGGTAGCCTGATTTCTGTCCAATGCGCTGGTGACGATGGCACTTCAAATTCAGAATACTTCATTAATCCCGGGCGTTTATCGCAAATTAAACTGCTTAAGATAAATTGGAAATAAAGTAGACATAAAAGTAATAATATAATAACACAAACACGCCGGAAGGAGATAAATACACTTGTGTACATAAAAAAATAAGAAAGAGTATAAAATGAAAATATACTTCAAATGATAAAAAAAACATAAAAAAACACAAATTCACGTAGTATCCATATTTAAAGCGTCTCGAGGGCACATATTGCAGATGAAATATTGTGATTGATATTGATTCAGTTTAACAGGCCTTTCCCCGCTCCAGCCCCTTTTGGCCGAGGTGTCCGCGGGTTAGCGCTTGACAGACGGGAATCCACATTTCCATGCAGTCATTCGGCAGACGCCGTCATCCAAAGTGACTTACGGTGCACACAAGCCAGGCCCAGAACAACCAAAGCATACAATCCGGAATCGGGAAAAGGTCCAAGTACTTTGCGACCCGGTTTTACAAAAAAAACAAATGGATGGAGGAATCCCACGTCTGTATACATCACGCTCAAGTCCTCAGAGCAGAGCGGGGAAGGCCCGGGGCCCGGGCCTGCATGGGCCGGGCCCCACTCTTCCACGGGCCCCACCAAGCCTTCAATAACACGCCGGCCCCGGAGCCGCGCCACGCTCCTGATTGGTTTGAGTGGAAGCAGATGTGGAGGTTCTGGTTTCATCGCAGAGCAGCGCGCCACATGGAGACGCCCTCCTCTGGAGCGCTGAGGAGAGGGAGGGGAAACATGCATACCTGGAACATGGTACGCTCCAATGTATCGCATGGTAGTTTTACTTGGGATGGTCCATTGTATCACACGGTACGATCCATTGTATCGCAGAGTACGGTCCATTTGTCACTTGGTACGGTCCATTGTGTCACTTGGTACGGTCCAGTGTGTCACATGGTACGGTCCAGTGTGTCACATGGTACGGTCCAGTGTGTCACATGGTACGGTCCAGTGTGTCACATGGTACGGTCCAGTGTGTCACATGGTACGGTCCAGTGTGTTACATGGTACGGTCCATTGTGTTACGTGTTACGGCCAGTTGTATCACATGGTACGATACATTGTGTCACATGATATGATCTAGTTTGTCACATGGTATGGTCTATTGTATCACATGGTACGGTCCATTGTCCCCTTCGATTGAATTACACACTACACATTCACACACAAAAAAAAAACACACACACACTCTGCTCACACTCTCCCTCTCCCCTCTCTATCGTTCTCTGTATCCTCTGTATCGCTTCCAGAAGGACCCCTCGTTGAGGAAGCTATTTTAGAGGGGGTGCTGATCCTTGAGCAGGATGCCTAACCCCTACCTGCACCTTGTGACATGTGTTTGAACTGTGAGTCACTGACTGGCAGGGCTTTCCAACTGCAGCGTCACATCCCAAAGACCAGCGCCATGTTGGGGGCATAGGAGCATTGGAATGTTAATGTTGGACCTAACGTAGGTTTGGTCATGTTTTAGTCATTCATCTTAAAGTCGTCTATCATCCTGTGTTTTCCATTTGAAACGTGGCAAAACAAAGTGTTCATTAGCCTACGTTCTACTTTGTGTATGTTGGCTTAGGATTTCCCAGTACTACTACGACTCTATGGCCTGCTCTCAAGGCACAAAGATTCCCATGATGCATTCTGATGCATAAGCCCTATAGCATCTGCTAGCTAAATGATTAAATAGTGAATCTATTATAAACAAGGAGGAAATGGTTCACCTCCATCTTGTAAAGAACCTTCTAGCTCTGGGGAAATCCAACACCAGCGAGCCACATATACACCGCTACGCCTTCATGATGCCTCGCCATCTGGGTTTTATGTGTGTGCACGTGGACGTGCACCGCACACGCAGGTCAAAGGTCGCTCAGGGTTGGTGGGCGCCGCCGCTGCTGATTGGCTGGTACAGTTGGAAACATCTGTGGCGACAACGCATGGCAGGGAGGCCGGTGGAGGGGTTCAGGAAAGATCTGAACACTAAGACACACACACACACACACACACACACACACACAGACACACACACACACACACACACACACACACACACACACACACACACACACACACACACACACACGAATACACACACACACGAATACACACACAAATTACCACACACACAACAATACACAGGCACACAAAAATATGCACACGCACACACACACTCCCACACAGGTTTTGCAGGTTCTCAGGTTCTCTTTGCAGGTTGATCACCTGTTCATTCTTTCTGACTCCTACTTGCTCGGGGGTGGCCCCAGGTAGACTGCGGACATTGGGGTTCAAGCCCAGAACCTTGCCCTCCTCGGGTGAACGTACATGCTGTTCGGGTGTGAGCGATGCCCCGTTTAACCATGCAGATTGATGACAATTACACATCAGTCGTGCAGTGTTAGGTTTCCCATGGGGAGAGGGTCTTGAGGATACCGGCCCCCCCAGCCCTTTAATCAAAGCAGTCTGGTGAGCCCCTGCAGCACAACCTGACACACATGGAGTAGAGAATACTAGCTCTCTCTGTCTGTCTCTGTCTCTCTCTTTGTCTCTCTCTCTTTGTCTCTCTCTCTCTCTGTCTCTCTCTCTCTCTCTCTCTCTCTCTCTCTCTCTCTCTCTCTCTCTCTCTCTCTCTCTCTCTCTCTCTCTCTCTCTCTCCTCTCTCTCTCTCTCTCTCTCTCTCTCTCTCAAGTCATCTCTCTCTCTCGATATCTCTCTAGCTCTCTCTCTCTCTCTCTCTCTGCATAAGCATTCCTGATATCAATCACATGGTCGGAGATCAGGAAGTGGACTTGGCGTCACTATGGAAACATTGCAACAACTCATTGGATGTCCGTATTTTCCCGAAGTGACCTCCAGTTTCATCATTGGGATAGCAAATATATTTGCATCCTAACTTGCATATATTTGGTTGATGCTTTTATCGCACGCAAACAATTCCGTGAAGACAGACGTTCTTACCATGGGGAGTTGAACCCCTAACCCTGGCAATGTTGATGCCTTGCTCTGCCAGTCTGAGCCAGACAGGATCAGAGACTATGTTAATTCATTTTTGAAATAAGAATGTAAATATGAAGTCATTGGGGATTGGTTAAGAATCAACACTTCTTAGGCATTCTAGTCATTTACAGTTGTTTGTTTATATCGGTTGAGCTTTTTATACTTTGATTGTTCTCCTTTATCGGAGTCCGTGTCATTGAATTAGCAGACAGCGTTTTTAACGCATGCACGTACAGTATGCCTTCAATGTGTTCAGCTCCCTACGTTGTTCCACTATCCAAGTCCAACTTAAGGCCCCAAATGACCCTGAAAAGAACAACCGAAAGCTGTCACCCAACGGTAAGGACAGAGTCCTCCCTGGTGAAAGCAAGGCAACCACTAGAGCTCCTCGTCACCTCAGACAACAGCTGCTTGATCCAGAAGATGGTCTATTTACATTGCTTCAAGGCAACCAGTAACTTAGCAACAGAGTTTCGGTTTTTCCAAGAAAGCCCATTTCTTAACTGTAAAGATAATGCTATATAATGTACATAAAGCATACCTGTATATACATATATATTTGTATGTGTATGTATGTATGTATGTATGTATGCATATATATATGTATGTTTAGTAGTAGTAGTAGTAGCAGTAGTTGAAATTGGCCATACCTTGGTAAAAACGTATTTTCAGTCCATCTCTTTTGAAGTACATCCCAGGTAAGAGGAGAAACATTAATAAGAGGTTCTTGAGCCCCTATGATTCATTGTACCTTTTAGTCCTTGAGTTGAACAACTCATAAGGTTAACCCAACCTTCAGACGGAGGCGGCGCGCGCCGTCACTCGCCGTATCAACAACAGGATGTGAGGTGCTCCGAGGCAGCAATGAATAACCAAGATGATTGAGATATCTCGGAGCAGAGATGAGTTGCCCGGTGCTCGTCCCTCCCTTCGGCCCGTTTCGGAGAATGAGGTTGGAAGCGTCCGTAGCCCTGAGATGTCTGGGTATTAAATGTTCTCCTGCGTTGTCCGTGGCCCCCGTGTCAGACTGCATGTGATGAGTTTGACACACACACACACACACACACACACACACAGACACAGACACACACACACACACACGGGAAACAGGTGAGATGAGAAGATGTTAACCCCCTCCCCCCCCCCATGCCCACAAACCCAAATAGGCAGAGGAAGCTCTTTATGGTAGTGACATATTGAGAGGACGGTCAGATGGGTACAGCCATCGTTGGACTGTTTTGTTGATAGATGAATCATGGATGGTTCTCAAGCTGGGGGGATGAATGTTTTAATGATGGAGGGATGAATGTTTTAATGATGGAGGGATGAATGTTTTAATGATGGAGGGATGAATGTTTTAATGATGGAGGGATGGATGTTTTTAAGATGGAGGGATGAATGGTTGGTTTTTGGGATGGATGGATGAGTGGGGGCCGTGGATCCATTTTCATGGATGAGTTTAGAAGTGGATGGGGGGGGTGAGGTTATGTACTAGGATATATAGATATAAATATATAGATGAAAGGGTAGATACAAGGTTTTTTGGATGGTGTTCATCGTATTATCAACCTTTTGAACCATTTATCCAGGGCTAAAGCCTCTTCATGAAGTGAAAGAGCGTTGGATATTAGATGGTGTGAGGGTCTTTGGCCACACAGTCGCTCTGCAGTGGTCTTCCTCCGCTGGGATGCGGCCATGAGGTATCGTTTAGTGGCTCATCCGTCTTCCACTGTCACTTCCTGTTGGACTTCATTCATTCATTCATTTATTTATGACTGTCTGTCAGGAGTATAATGTGGGTCATTTTGTGAGTGTTTTTGTGTGTTTTTGTACACATGCATGCATACATATGCCAATACACGTGTTTGAAAATGTGATGTTTTTAGAAATGTGTGCATTTGTACCAGAGAAGGGGAGAGAGGGAGAGGGAGAGACGGGGGGAGAGATGGAGAGGGAGAGACAGGGGGGAGAGTGCGAAAGAGGGAGAGAGCGAACACAGCCCAGCCTCCCGGTCCGTGTGTTAGCAGCGGTTGTCATGGCGCCTCGTCTCTTCCCTCCTCCTCCCTCCTTCATCACCTCAAACAGAGCTGTCACACTGATGGCATTATCGTGGAGCTGAAAAATGTCTCTGAATGACTCTTATGTATGGACATTACAGATAACGCTATTATCTATGAAATTTAACTTAATATCTCGAGACGAGGTGCAGATGGAGTGGATGCTAGTCGAAGAAGAACTTTTTTTTGGATCATACACATGAGCAGCAAATATGCATTTTTTAAACGAAGGCCGAAACAGCTACACAGGCAGTCTATACGAGTTTCCTTCTTGAATTTGATTTCTGCTCGAGTCTGAATCAAAACAAAACGGGGTTAAGAAGGTAGTTTGATCAGGGACACCCGGACACTCGAGGAGGAGCCGGTGATCGAAGTAGCAACCCTCCGGTTACCAGTCAAACCCGCTCTACCTCCAGAGCCACGGGCTGTCCCTCTCTTTTCTCCTTGTGCTTAAATGTGGGATTAAAGTTTCCTCTGAATATTTTTTTATCGATCTTCTGTTAGAGCTTGATATGTTCCTCAGATCTATTTGAGTCTGTCCGTCGTGCAGTGATGTGGAAGCCTGCGTTTTTATTATTTTCAATAACTTAACAGTGGGTGCTTTGGAATTACAAGTACTTCATCCAGTACTTCTTCGAGTGACTCACCGACGTTTGTCTGTCGAAGGCTGTCAGTGATATATTCAAAATGAATGACCATTTGAGAAAAGAGCTTTCATTTTACCTTCATGGCCACATGTCGTATCATAAATACCTTAAACAAAGTGATCTCACTTCAATACGGCAGGCTAAAGGGAATTCAGACAAGGACAGATCGTCGAAACTCATAACACATAAAATGGCTGCCGTTGAAGGTGCTTGGACAAAATACAAAAACCCATATCTTTCACATTGGTACCATTGTCCAGCGGGCGAGCGGAGGGCATGAGAAAGTTATGGAAACCTCGTTCTCGAATCCAGTCACGTAACGCTCTCTTTCAGTTGAGCTCGGGGTATAAGAAACTCAGGATTTCCTAGTGCTGGCTGAATGGGCCACGCTCAACAGATTAATTTGCGACAGGGGACGCTCCATTCTTTTAAAAAACCAGGGGGTGTAGAGACGAAAAAAAATACACATCATCGTGTTGAGAGAGCAGCCTGAGAAAGCCTCCCCCACCCCCCCTCCCCAAACACATACACACGGTTGTCACTGTGGATTCAGTGATGTTCTTTTGTTACCTGCATGTCAGTGTTGATCATCACGGAAACACTAAAGCAATGTTTGGTTTAATTAATAGAAATGCCTCACGTTGCCTTTCTGAGCTGTGTTATATTTCACAGTGCGCTGTTAGCTACGAAGTGCTCCAGCAGCTGCTATGGATACACCCAGTTAGCAGAGATATAATTTCAGCTTGATAATTAGCATCACAGTTGACCTTGTATTGCGGCGTCATACATTGTGCAAGAATTCATTGACTGATGGTTCTATTCAGCGGGGGTCAATGTCAGCCTCTCTGTCTTTTTGTTGGACATATTTCCAGTTACAATCCTTATCCATTTAGGTGGATTTGAAAATATGTTTGAGCAAGAAGCGAAGCGCAACACAAGGCTTTTGATTTCGGGTGACAAAAAGTGATTCAAATAATTTCAAATCGAGCACATAACTCTGTAGTTGACAGGCTTGAATGTTATCTGGAGGGGGGTGTGTGTGTGTGTGTGTGTGTGTGTGTGTGTGTGTGTGTGTGTGTGTGTGTGTGTGTGTGTGTGTGTGTGTGTGTGTGTGTGTGTGTGTGTGTGTGTGTGTGTGTGTGTGTGTGTGTGTGTGTGTGGAAGGACTGCAGAATATAGATTTTGTGTGTAGTGTAAATCGATTAGTGTTTCTGTATGTCAGTCAAACCATCTCTAGAAACGCCACAAATGTCTTTCTTTCCAAACAAATATCAACCATAGGGAATTATGCTGAATATCTATTGAACAAAATACATTTTACGCATCAAACTATTTGGCAAGGAGAAAGCAAAGCTGGAAGAGGAGGAATCGCTCACTTGTCTTCCCGCCCTGAGAGAGAGAGAGAGAGAGAGAGAGAGAGAGAGGAGAGGAGAGAGAGAGAGAGAGAGAGAGAGAGGAGAGGGGGAAGGAGAGAGGAGAGAGAGAGAGAATTTACAGGAACTTGTGGGAAAGCAGGATGGAGGGAGAAGAAATAAAGAGAAGGTGGTGTTGGATGCGAGGGATAGCATTGTGGCAGAGGTGAGGAGCGAGAGAAAGAGAGGAAGTGAGAATAAAGAATAGGGGGACAGAACTGGCTGCGGCGGGTGAAGCAGAGGAAGGGATGGATAGGGAGGGTGATGGAAAAAGGGGAGAGGGAGAGAAAGGCATAAAAGTGTGTTAATGGAAGAGAGAGAGAGGGGTGAAAAAAAAGTGAGTGAAGTGTCTGCCGTTCTATTTGTGGACACACACACAGGCCCTGGCGGTGGTCTTGAAGGGGGGAAGGTATTGATCGTACGGGTGTGTGACGCTGATGGTCTCTGACAGTGCGGCGTGCCGACCCGTGCTTGAATCGAGTAGGATCAGTGTGTACCCCCTACCCTCCTTCCCCTGGGTCTGGGGTCCCCCTGGGTCCAAAAAAACGACTTCACACACCAACACTGCCCCTCCTCGTTTCCACGTCAATCGGATGAACAGTTGAGTATTGAAGGACAGATATCCATTCAGAGACTCCTCTTGATGTATAGATGTGTATCAAATGTCTTCTATGAATAGTACCGCAGAATCTTGTGTACTTACGACCGGAAAGTGCGCAACCCTAAATAGTTTTGTGTCAATTATAACTAATAATAATTAATCAAATATCGTATGGTATTGATTTTGTATGAAGCCTCTGACGCTTTAACATCTAACTTTTTATGGCTCAAAACAATACGCGCTTTTATTTCCGTAACCGATGTGCCATTCCGACAACCCAGGCACCAGGAGGAGATGTTGCTTTTTGCACGTTCCTGCGGAAAAACTGACACGCTGACTCTCAATGTTTCCGAACAAGTTTTATATCAACGTTTCTCGATAGTTGTATGACAACTAAAGGGTTTTATCTGCTGTACACACACGCTTGTTTATGACCCATGACCAGAAAGTGTTAAAGCGTCTGCCGTCGATCTAAGCGGGAGCTAGGATCACATTAGCTGTGTTCGAAATCGTTCCCTATACACTCGTTCCCTATTCCCTATATAGTGTACATGATATGGTGCACTATATAGGGAATAGGGAACGAGAATTCGGACACTACGCTGAACATTTCTAAACGTTCATTTGCGTCAGTAAATTGCGCCGGGTATTTTGTGTGACGCAGACAGATGCGCCCATGATTTACAACGTTTCAAGCGTTTAAAGGTTAGGCTTGTAACGTGTCAAAAAGAGAAGAAAACAGATAATTAACTTTACTTACATTTATAAACGAAAGCCGGAGACTCCATTGTAAATGTAAATGTCGCGGTTATTCGGCTTCTTCTTCTCCCCGGGAAAAATGCAACCGCATTGCATTGTGGTACGGGAGTAACATGTAGGGAACATCGTATGCACCCTATTTTAAAGTCCACTATATAGTGCCCTATATAGTGGACCACTGAGAATTCGAACACCCTACAAAATGGCGTGCACCCTATTTAGTGCACTACATCCATGATAGGGAACGATTTCGAACACAGCTTTTGTGTGATTTGTCTTTCTTTGTGTTCCATGTTATGGGCGGAGCTAACAGACTCCAATTTCTTCGGACTCCTCCTCAACCAGACACACCTGAGGATCGTCCTAATCCCACTTCCTGTTTATATACTCCGGCTTCTCAATCATTTATTGCCAGATCGCGAGACGGTCTACCTCCTTTGGTACTGTTCCTGGTTCCACTGTATCTCTGTTCTTGTACTCAAGTCTATCGGGTTCTGACCTTCTGCTCCAGTCCAGACCATGTCACTACCGCGGCGCTTTTCCTACAGGCCTCGCGCATCAATCAGCCTCTGCTCCTTTCCCATCAAATAAACATTCAACCCTCGTTATGCATTTGGGCTCCCCGAACCTTGTGCCGTAACAGAAGGTTCGTACAAGGTGTATACGTGACGGAGCACACACACGCCATCACATATATACAGTATATCCAGTGTCGGTGGCCATTCTCTCCACCCTCAGTCTTCGACGCAAGACAATCAGGTGTAGAAATGAAAGTTCTAAGTTTCATGCAGGTTGTTTAAACTTTCAGCTTTGTTCTGTTATTTCTCTTGCGCAAACAAAAAAAGTGATTTAAACTTATCAAACCACTTTTGTGAAGTATGTCACCAGATTGCTACATCAGTCTGTGTGCTCTTTGTAATAGTGACACAATTTAGATAGAAATTGCAATCACTTTGCTAGAACTATTACACTAAGGTTCAATCATGAAATTAATAAAGAAATAATACAAATGCAGATATTTGGCAACAAAGTGGTTTCTTGCACTTTGCCATTCAATATGCAACTTTGTATGATGCGATGATTACCTACTGATGCATCTTTTACAAAGCCGCGTTCCTGCTGACGGTATTCACCAAGCTCTCTTTGAAGCACCTCAAGTGGCTTATTGACGTAACTGGGGTGTCATTTCTCTAAGTGTCTTCTTAATGTGTTGGGTCTCATACTGTCAAGTGTGTTCAGACATGAAAATACACACTGTTGTCTCCTCATCTCCCCCCCACATTCACTGTGAACCCAGGAGAGCGAGAGGCTTCGTGATGTCTTCATGACTTGGTTTTTGGTTCATTCCCATCACTTGTCTTGTTTGTCTCAGGGGCATCATCTGTTTTTATTTTGGTTCATCTCTAATATCTCTCCATTATGTAAACCTACCCACGTGAAAGCATAATTGGTTTATTGTTCCGCCGTGAAATACATTCTGACATCAAAACATGAGTTCCAAACTACATTACCCCCCCCGGTCAGCCGTCCCCCCCTCTGTCATGCCTCTGGGGGTTGAGGGCATGCTTCACACTTTGAGAAACTCCGGATTATGTGGATGTGTGGAAGAAAACCCCAAAAAGTCGATAATATACGAATGCTAATAATACGTAGGATTCAAATACTTCTATTCAAAAAAACTCCCCTATTAGCAATGTCCCAGCGTGGCTGTTCCCTCACTAAATATAGACATGAATATATAGGAGGAGAGGAAAACAAGCATTTGTCAAGTTTCGATACACACACACAAATACTGTGTGCTTGTGTGCGTGCTCCATCACGTCGACGTCCAGAGTTGGTGGCCACTTGCTCCACCCTTCCACCCCAAGTCTTCTACACAAGCCAATCAGGTGTGGACATGCAAGGTCCAAGTTAGTTATGGGAAAATGTATGTTTGTACAGTGTACAAAATGAAGAAAGAACACAGGAGCAGTTAGTGTGTGTGTGTGTGTGTGTGTGTGTGTGTGTGGTGTGTGTGGTGTGTTGTGTGTGTGTGTGTGTGTGTGGTGTGTGTGTGTGTGTGTGTGTGTGTGTGTGTGTGTGTGTGTGTGTGTGTTTGAGATAAAAAAAATAGGGTTGGGTTGTTCCTGACCCTGGCGCTCAACAGGAAGTCTTTCAACACCGAGGTAGAACAATGAGGTAGAACAACGAGGTAGAACCAGGATGTAGAACGGTGAGGTTGAACGATGAGGTAGAACAAGGTTGAACGACGACGTTGAGATGTGAAATTATCCTCAGGGTCCCAAATATTACACGCAAAGTTTGTTTTATTGTTCTGAAGGCGGTGAGGTGCCACTTGGAAGACATTTAGTCTGACATCAGGGTGCTAAGTAGCCTTCCCAGGTTTGCAGACACTTATGTAGCAGGCAAAGGGTAAGCCTTCAATGCATGCCTACTGTGCATAGGGTAGGGGTCTAAACGCGACACCGCCTCTCTCTCGCATATTCCGTTTTTGCCATTCTCGTCCCCCGCTTCCACTGGCGTGTGATAATAAAGGACAGATGCTAGCTGCGGGTGAAATCACCAAATCTAAACCAAATAGATATTTCCTACCCTTTAAAGTACGTGTTAGTACTATAATCAAATGTATGAAGTGTGAATGTGATTCTCGATTTGCGCTCTCCGGCGGAGGGAGTGCGTATGCAAGACGGAGGGTAAATCCCCTCTGCCAATTTTCTTAAGTGCCCCCGTGCAGGTACGTGCTACAGCTGCTGACACCAACAACAGGTCAGCAACTGACATTTACATTAACATTTAGCAGATGCTATTATCCAAAGCGACTTACAATGCGCACATTTTTCGGTAGTAAGAAACTACAATATGTTTCCGTCGGTACAGTAAAGGTATTCTTAGAAACGAGTGCCAAACAGTTACAATTGCTAGGTTAACCCATCCCATGTATACAACAAAGATAGCTAGGACACGCTACGTTGCTTTCACACACGGGAAATTATCGTTGAAACAGAGTTGGCCTTGGACTGACCGGTTTACTTACTATTATGGAGCAGCCCAAAACAACCTTGTTGGATACATAAAGGAATCTCACGGTTCACAAATGCAAAAAAAATTAACAAAAGGTGATGGTGGGAAAACTCCCTCACAACCAAATCAAAAACATGTAAGGTGAAGGTGGTGCCCTCTATCAACCAATCCACCACAGTGTGGCCAGCATTGTTGTGCCACGCAGAATGATCGCAAAAAGAAATTAGTTTGATTGGTTGCCATGGTTATCTGTGTGGTTAATTTGCAGTTGCGTAGTTGTCAGCTTACTGTTATATGCTATAGACCCTACAGTATGTGGTATAAAGGCTGAGACAAATTTCAAATTATAAATATGTACACTTTATGTTGAAAGTATAGAGACCATCACGATTCCCATTGAAACGAATGGCGCAGTGATTATTCTTCAAAACGAGAGTTGGTAAATTGTGAAAAATGAATTAAATTGTAATCAGACAACACGGTTATATGCTATTGACCCTAGGGTATCTGTTGTAAAAAGGCTGGGACGAATTTCTAAATATAAATATGTACAATCCATACCATTAGCTCTCTGGCTCATAGCGGACTAGAATATCTCCTAGAATCATTGCTTGTCTTTTTGCTCGGTTCTCCATCTCAACAGTAGGGCTAGAACCGAGCGAAAAGAGTACAACCAAACGTGAACACCCCCTCCTTCCGTTTACGGCCAACGAGCAATGGGTCTTCCAACAGAAATCGGCTGAGCAGGGGTCGGCTTAGCTCAGGAGGTAGAGCAGTTGTCTTGTAACCTAAAGGTTGCTAGTTCAATCCCCATCTCCTCCTAGCTGAGTGTTGATGTGTCCCTGAGCAGGACACTTAACCCTAATTGCTCCTGACAAGCTCGCTGTCGCCTTGCATGGTTGACTCTGCTGTCGGTGTAAGTCGCTTTGGATAAAAGTGTCTGCTAAATGTCCTAAATGTAAATCAATGGGATGTAGAAAATGTGGTAAATGTGCAATAAAAACTGAAACTGATAGACTGTATTTCGCTACGATACTTGATTCAACCACTCTATTTCATCCTAGACATACCAGAAAGGGCGCTCAATGTTCAAAATACCGGAAAAATATAATGGCTCACAGCAACATATTGAAAAAAAGAACTATGAATGAGTTCATTTTTGGAACTGTGAACTTAGTTCAAAATTTTCAATTAATGAACGTTTAACAGAACTAGTTCATTTTAAAATTTGTGAAGTGAACTTTGAACTAGTTCACGTAGAAAGTGAACTTTCCCAACAATGTTGGCCAGCCCCTGGGAAAGAGGAAAAAACAACGGAGTACCAAATAGGGAACCAGGAAACATAAAAGCAAAGTCAACACTGGAGACCAGCGATTGCTAGCTGGTCTTCATTGCTAGCTGGCCTTGCTCTTCATGCTAACAGACCTGGCTCGAATGACATTGAATAAAAGACAGTAGTGTAAATCCCTTCAAAATCGCACCAAATCAACGAGGAAAAGCAGCAGCGTCTTATAAGGGAGATCAGATGGCTGGTACAAACCAAGCTAACGGCTACGCCAGGGAGCCAACCGAGACCACTGACCACTGTGGGAGGGTGGGAACACACAACGGGCAAAACAATAGTGAAAGAAATCCTGTCCTGTTTCCTCTGCAAATGTATTTTGCTTGACCTTGATGGAAAACATCAATGGGTCAAAGAAAGATGTGGTGAAGGACAATTCAAGAGGACTTAGGAAAAGATGATCTTGGGGCTAAGAGAATCCGACTGCACTAACAGACTACGCTGTTGCATGCAACGGCGGATGTTGTATGAAGTGGGTCTGCGGTGGTGAGACTATACGCCTGAAGATAGCATTATAATGACAACAGAACAATTCAAGTAGACTTAGGAGAGTCCAGTGTCTCTATCTCATTCCCAAGTCATTCTAGGTTCCCATTAGCGGTGTTCTTTGGTGTCTTCTGATAACCTCTCAGGGAGGGATTGCCTCACTTCTGTCTCATTCCCAAGTGTGCTAGACCCCTGAAATGGACCACCCACCAATTGCATTGCTTCCCGTTGGCCAGAGCCTCTCTAAATTGATCCTTCTAGTAGAGTTGAATGCCCTCATTTATATAAAAGTGGTCAATAGGAGTCGCACAGACCCCAACCTAGAATTTGCAAACGTGACGGGTCGCCCGGCTGTCACCCATGGTCTAGGGGCACATAAGCACACACTAATGGAACACACACACATACATACACACACACACACACACACACACACACACACACACACACACACACACACACACACACGCGCGCGCGCCCACGCACACGCGCGCGCGCCCACGCCCACGCCCACGCGCGCGCGCCCACCCACGCACACACGTGTGCGCACGCACGCACGCGCACAAACACTTCGGGACACACAACCCACCCACGCACACACTGTGCGAGCGCACGCGCACAAACACTTCGGGAATACACACATAAACACACATACACACGCACAATTTAAGAGTATACTAGACTTTTCTATCTTCTCCCAAACTCTATAATATGAACGATATTTGCGCCAATTTAAAAAGATTCCACATTCCACCGTGGAGGACCTTGGCCCCAATAGCGGTCTGCCTAGCGCCTTTGTGTGGTTCTGCCAACCATCACACGGTGGGAGGGGACCCCGCGGAGGCCGGCACGGTCCCACCAGGTCCGCGTCAACGTGGGCGATGCTAAGTTTTCCGACCCGGATCTTTAGATCTCTTTTCGCTCAAATGAACAAAATCGTTTCTAGTCTGACATTGCAATTGGGATCGCACAAATCAAAGAACGAGATGAGCGATCCACTCGCACATATGGATCATAGGAATAATGTGTTTCATATACGGTAGTATGCAACCAACCCCCCCCCCCCCCCTATTCACACTGGGTATTTCACACATTGCGTTTTCTTTCTTTTCGTCCCTCTCTTTTGTACTCATTCTCCATCTTTCCTTTTCGCTCGCTGTCTTGCTCCCTTCCTCGCTTGCTCTTTCATCCCCTCTCACTCTTTACCTTTCTCTCTCTTTCCTCTCTCTTGATCCCTCTCTCATTCTGTCGTTCTCACATTCCCTCACACAGACTTTCTAACACATAATTTTATTTTTTCACACACACACACACACACACACACACACACACACACACACACACACACACACACACACACACACACACACACACACACACACACATAAAACAATATGCCATTCAAGCAGGCCAGGAGCTCATTGTGGACTTATGTGTGATCCAATTGGCTGATTCTCTGGGCAGCCACAGTGCTGTAACACAGTAAAGTACATTCAAACAAGGAAAACATGTTTCCCCCTTCTACCCTGGCAAAAGTATTGATCCTGATTGATCTGAATCACATCCGTTTGTGAAACAAACGGCTCCATTGGCTCTTCTGACACAGAGCACACTTAAATGACCATGTTTAAATGTTTTGCAGGGAAAACATATTTTGATATTCTAATCCTGTATGAATCTGATTATTTTTTTAACAAGTAACTATGCCGTGGGCCGAGAGGAACACAGTTTTCGTTGTCTCTCTCTTTCTCTTTTTCTCTCTTTCCATGTCTCTCGCTCGCTCATTGCCCCTGTCTTTCTCAAAGGCTGAAATTGGCATGAGATATGTACATTAACTTTGTAAGAACATGCAAAAAGCTAGAATAGGATTCACAAATATAAAGCAAATTTGAAATACAATGGGAAACACGGTACAATAGAAATCCAAAATGTCACCGTAAATCAGTGCAGTTCTTTGAGGCAATTTTTACCCTGAAATCTATTCTCGGCACCCTTAAAAAAGAATTATGTTTAATCATCCAAATTATACAATACTTATTCAGGTACAAAGATTCGAGTTGCAGATACTCAAAAACAGGACAATCGTTGCTCATATGCAAGTGGTTAAATCCGGATCAGAAAATAGCAACAATAACAATTCAAACTGAAGTAGCAGGGTGTTCCAAGGACAGACCTGAGCAATCGAGACTGACTGATCGAACAGAATGCCGGAAAGGTGTCCGGAGCCCCGGACCGGATAAAACCACCATCGCCAGCTCCTTGTCGCTGGGTTTGATTCTCAAGCCTTTTTTAATTTAAACGAGCTGGGGTTTGAGCATGTTTGTGACGTCACCATGTGCATGTCACATCCTCATTAGTAGCTGAGCTCCCCTGAAGGTCTCATCCTAGAACCGCCGCTGGATGACGTAGAACATCTCTGCTACATCTACCCGTAGCTAGGCTTTGTTAGCTCTTTGGCGTGGGTTTATTCCGTTGTTGTTTTTAGTTTTTTGGGATAGCATGCATTTTTCATTGCCCTCCTTTTTCCCTAAGCTGTTATTCATATTAATGAGCCAACAATCTAATATAACCAACTATGCAGGGTCGGTTAGAGGCAAGACCGTATGCACATAATAACATGAATAATCTACACGAGCCCCATCGTCATTTTAGGACTGCATGTTTGTTGGTTTCTTGTTGTTCTACTTATGTGTTATGTTTGGCACTTGGCAGTGGGTTGTTTATAAAGGGGGGACATAGGCAGAGGTGATATTGACACCTGACCAAGGCTGAAACTGTGGTCAGAAAAATGTGTAAAAAGAAATGTACTACATTTTTAGTTGGATCCAAGTATTTGAGGCTACAATCAAAGCATAGAATAGACCAACAAATACAACAAAACCGATCCACACCTAGGTTATCTGACACAAAGAAAAAATGTGAACATAAAGGCAAGACTAAATTACAACAATGTTGAAGGTCAACGTTGCTGGCAAGTTCGGAATATTGACATGAAGGGTCGATCTCTGAAAGGTTTTTAATATTTTTATAGAGACGTGCAACCCTGAAAATATCTCTCATCAGTTTTGCGGTAAAATGAGTAGGACTATGATAACACGTAGCATGCAGCTCTTCCGTTCTCCCTCATAAAAGCCTTCTTTGTCTCTTCTTCTTGACATAATAAAGCCTCCTCCATCCCCATGAGCCTCACTGTAGTTCTTAATTGGTCATTGATATTGATCCTCTCAGTTAACAGATTGGTTATGTTTTCACTATTAAGCAGAGACTTTTATCCAACGGGTTTTGCAATATCTTCATTTCTACTGGTAGACCGAAGCCTATGTAGTTTGAAACCAGTAGCTTTCGGCTGGTAACACCCTCACCACTATTGTGCCCCATTTACGTAAAATACAACGTAAACAGAGTCATGAGTAGATAACATTTCATAACCAAGCGGACTAATGAAGAATAGGTTCTAGCCATGTTTCAGTGGACTTGGTCCAGGTGGTGGGTATGCTGCAAGGGATTTAACAAGGGCCTTTTCTCGGTGTGAGGAGGGAGCTAGCAAGCACTAGTACTGACCTACCGTTTTAGGGAACACAGAGGGACAGGTGGCAGATTGTTCGGGCAATGACAATCAAGTCAAGAAAATAAAAAGCCAAAATATTACAATTATTAAAAAAATCGATATACAATAGAATACAACAAAATACATGTTTAATTAAACAAGAGCGAATGAAATAAAAAAAGAACATTCTTTAGGTAAAACTGAACCCTAATACCAGTGGGATTCTGCTGGTAAACTGGTGAGCCCTCGGCCTGATGGGATTCCTCCCAGTCCTCTCTCTGCTCTCCACGGGTGGTCTTCCTTTTAAAGCGGCCAGACGATGAGCACCGCGAGGCAGGGTCTCCCCTCGTAAACCCCAGGGGTCCAGGGTCACTGACCATCAGCCCTGAATGCTGCCATAGACACCCCGCTCTTGTTTAGCAATGACCTAATGCAGAGCAATAAACGCACGCACGCACGCACGCGCACACACACACACACACACACACACACACACACACACACACACACACACACACACACACACACACACACACACACACACACACACACACACACACACACACACACACACACACACACACACACACACACACACACACACACACACACACACACACACACACAGACATACAAAGACACACACACACACATACTTACATAAATGTATACATGCATACAAACATACACACAGTTACAGACACAGGAATACATACATACATACATACATACAGTATATATACACGCACACACATATGAAGGGGATTGGTCCTAAGTCATCGTGGTGGGGGGCGTGGCTTCACGGGAGTAAAGGACACGCCATAAAAGCTGTCATTCGACTTTGACGAGCGGATGTATATGGCCTGATTTATAGGCTAAGCCCACTTTTGTGTTTTCATTTTCGAATATGTACTATAGGAACGGCGATAAAAATGATGCATTTGATACATGAACGAGCTGACCTTTTCGCTGTCTTTTATTTGCATCCTTTTGACTTTTCCGAGCTGGCTGGACGTATGGAGGAATGACCTGAATTTAGTCGAGACCTGTAGCACTTCAGAGGTCACACAGCGCGGTTCTGCTTTATGCTATATTCCAGCGCTGTGCCTTTCCCACTGACTTTGAAACCAGCCAGGCAGGGTGCAGCACATGTGTGCATGTGTCTTAGCTTGGGAAGACATCTTTGTTTTGATGCATGAAACGTGAGACGTCAGCGTATCACAGATCGAGGCTTGCTCGTCACCAACCCCACTGTTTGGAAAGGATGGGCCTTTTTACTTCTCTTGGGTCCTGTCTTCGACTTTGTCTTATAAAACTAAAGGTTTACTCTCTTGGTTCCTTCTCTTTCAACTAGTGCCGATGACAGATTTACCTCCTGATACTGCAGAGAGAGGCAACGGGCGAGTGACGGAATGAAAGACCTGGAGAACCAGAGAAAGAAGGTGTGACATACAGAGAGAGAGAAATTCCAACTGAGGGAAAAACTTTTGACAAAGGTTAAAAGAAAGTGTAGATGGGAAGACGGAAAAAGTTAAGATATAGCAACAAATATAGAAATAGAGACAATGAAGAACAGACACAGAGCAGGAATGCCATGAAGGCGGTAGGTCTAGAGCTGAGAGTTAATAAACTAATGGTGGGCTAGAGACAGACGAGTGAGGTTGTGGAAGGAGAACCCACAAACAGACAACCGGAGAGAGTAGAGTCTTTGCTATCACCAAGGGGCCCTTGGTTTTTCTGCAGTGTAAAGTATCGAAAGTAAAACATAACCTAACCACAACATTGAAACATTAAATACATTATAACCATAAAAAACATATGTAGCTGCCTATAGGGGAAAGGCACTCTATATGATGCCTAAAGGAGAACTCTGTGCTGGGTAGGGGAGAGCTGTCAGTTGGTTGGTCCTCCAAGAGTGAACAAGGCCCTGGCAGCAGGAGAGAGCTAAGGTGGCCCCTGGGAGCCTCTTTATTACAATCAATATCCTGATGGAGGGTGGAGGAGGAGGAGGAGGAGAAAGGGTTGGAGGCGGAAGAAGGAGGAGGGGGGAGTTCAAGAGGGAGGAGGCATACAAGGGAGAGGGTGGAAAGGAAGGAACGAGGACAGAAGAGGAATGTTAGGAGAGGGGAGGAAGGAGAGGGAAGAGGAGAAGGAGGGGGAGGGAGGATGAGGGAGAGGTAGAAGAGGGAGGAGGTACGAAGAGAGGGAGGAAATGGAGGAGGACAGAAGAGGAAGAAGAGGAGGAGGAAGAGAGGAAAGGAGTGTTAAAAAGGGAATAGAAGGAGGAGAAAGTGGATAAATCCAGAAGAGCTGAGGGTTAGGTTCCCTTTTGATCGTTGTCGTTGTTTTACCCGGTCACAGAGTGGGTAATCTTCCCCTTTTTTAATGTGAAGCACAATATGATTTGGCACATTCCAGGCACCATAATTGCACTACAGGGGCTATAAAACAAATTGTTTAATTAGTGTTGCTATTACCCCCTAAACGTGGTGTGCTCCTACAAGAGCTTCCCTCACAGTTGGAGGTACTTGGTGGCTCTTGCGGCTACTCTCATATCCACACGCATTTCCCAAACCCATATGCATGTCCCCAAAACCATTTAAACCCCACCCGATACAGAGGAAGTAATCTCTCTCTCTCTCTCTCTCTCTCTCTCTCTCTCTCTCTCTTCTCTCTCCTCTTTCTCTCTCTCTCTCTCTTCTCTCTCCTCTCTCTCTCTCTCTTCTCTCTCTCTCTCTCTCTCCTCTCTCTCTCTCTCTCTCCTCTCTCTCTCTCTCTCTCTCTCTCTCCTCTCTCTCTCTCTCTCTCTCTCTCTCTCTCTCTCTCTCTCTCTCTCTCTCTCTCTCTCAGCCCCTGGGTTATGAAAAGTCTTGATAATGAAAGGGCTTTATTCCAGGATGTTGTTCAGTGAGATGTCGTGTGTGTGTTCTGTACGGAGATCCTACATCTTGTACGACCCAATGGATCAATGTTAGCGGACAGAGTGGAGTAGCACCTTATCAGGGACTGAGGAATGTTTATACAGCCATGCCAGCAAGGAACTTTTTTCCCTATGCATCTCAGAAACCCAGAGCGGGGAAAAGCTAGTCGCACAGAAACCAGATTGCACTTTTAATGTGTGTCGTAAATCACCAACTTAAGAACTTTAGGGAAACCCCTCAGAGCCTTTTTGGGATCCGCAGAAGTATCCATCTGGGATTTGACGTGTGTTTTAAGAACAAGAGGTTTAGTTGGAAGTTCATAAACTACATGGCAGCAGGTTCTAACATTTTCAAGAGAGAAATAAGTCTTCAATCTTACCACATATTGTGGATGAGACAGTCAGGTATGTATTCTGATTTGTGTGTACTCCCTTCACTGACTGCAGTTTAAAATGGTTTTCGGAGGATTAACTGTGGAAATTTAATCCAAATCCTACAAAATCGTATAGTGGCCAGGAAGGAGTGAATACCTCAGCACTAAAACAAAACCCAGCACTCTTCAGACATTCAGGTATCCAAAGTGGGTTTTCCCCGCTTTGATCAGAAACAACCTATTACAACAACACCATTACAACATATAAGGTGAGATCCTTCAGATAAAACTAAACCAGCGCCACGTGGTGTCCTGACCTCCCCCATCGCCTGGCCTGTGTGCTCTCACGGCACCGAGCCTCCAAGCCCAGTAATGCGACCCTACATAAAATATTTTCCCTCCTTCAAACTGCGAGCCCATAATCCCAGATTGCTTGGCTAAGCAAGTGTGGCCCTGTTATGCCGTGGGGCCAGGTAACTCTACAGACCTCTCTCTCTCTCTCTCCTCTCCTCACTCCTGCCATTAATGATGGGCCAGAAGTGTAACGGTTACAACCAAATACTCTGACACAAATGGTTGATGAGTCCACTACAACAGGAAAGGCCGATGCTTAATTCAGCTTACGCGCCGTGCGCGGAGCTCA
>OLKM01000657.1:217811-249157 GCA_900291075.1 Melanogrammus aeglefinus | reverse complement strand
GTGTGGTAAGTTGTGTGAGGTGTTGTGGTGTGTGGTGTGAAGTGTCGTGTGTGTGATGTGTGTTCCACTTATTAGTCGTGGCCTGTCTCTGAACTATGGAGGAGAGTTGCTGGAGTAAGAACATGGAGCGCGAAAGCTCAAGAGCAGACTCCCAGACCGGAGTTACGGGTCAAACAGGGGAGCCACTAGAGGGCAGCTGAACAAGAAAGCACACAGCAAGAACACAAAGAGACGATAAGCACCGAAGGAAGGGGAAGCGAAGATAACTATATTGAAGATAAGCTTCGGGAAAATATGAATGAACAAAACATAAAATGTACAACATGACGTGTGCACAACCGAGCAAAGTCAAATGGTATTGCAATTGGTAAGAGTGGGGTTTCCCGGCTTGGACTGCCTGCACCTTAAACTTACATTATACCTAAAAGGAAAATATTTAAAATCGGCCAAGATGCTGTGACCTAAAAGGCGTACAATGTTGCAATACTGGAGCTCCTCTTGCTCAATAGGGAACGTGAATGATACGTATCACGCCAGGCGCCAATCCTTAAATTGGAACAGAACCAAACAGGAGTTACTATGTCTGTAAGAAGGCCGCAAGTTTTCAGTTAGTATACTAACCTTGAAACTAACTACTCTCAAACTATAAGCACTTGACAGAAAGAAGTATTGAATCCATCAAAAAAAAAACTAGGATCCAAGAAAATGCAAGTCCTAGGAGTTTGAATTGAATCAGATTGTGAGAAACCTAAAAGATTCTCATACACCTACCCCTATCCTTCATACAGGCACACACACAGCCCCCTTGTTACTCAGTGGTCCAAATCAATCAACCCACTTCAAGGGGGCCTGGTGCCTCAGGGCTGCTGATTGGTCTGATGGTAAACGGGTGGGTGGCAGCCCCCCCCCCAATTTGGCGCTAAGCCGGGGTGCTGAAATCCAACAACGGGGGGAGGGGGGGGGGGGGGTGTGTTGCAGGTCCCCTGGGCATCAAATGGCTCCTCAATTGGCCACAAAAGGACCGCACACTAACAGCAGCCCCTTCTTCATGTGCCAATCACGATGACCTGGGGTATTGCTATTCTGGTTGTTATTTGTAGAATTTTCATCTGGGCGATCCATCATCAATATTTTGAAGAAGCAGAGCCTTTGTCTGATAAAGAATGCCATATATAGTCTGCAAGCTTGAGAAAATAATATGTTTGCCTGGGAGTTAATTAACAAACCACAGCACCCCTCTATAGGACAACAGGGATATTGAATGGGCAAAGGGAGATATAGGCAAATTTCCTGCCCCCATAGGAAATTAAAGTGACTTCAATTCCTGAAATGTCGATTTTAATAGATTCCTTTCTTTTCTTTTATGTACATAATATAATTATAATACAATAAACAACACGAGGTACACATATATATTATGCCTTAAAAAAGACACAAAAAAAGGGCAGTGTACTGGTGGTGATACCGGTTCCCACCTTTTCTGTTTCACACTATCAGAATCTCCCGCTCAGTAAAACAAGCAACCACCAAAGACAAATTTGACCTCTCACTGGGTTTGGACCAAAAAGCAAACCGGGCAATCCATGTTTGTTTCGTCGTTGTTTGTGTGAACCCAGAAAGGAGGGAATAAATAGACAAAGCGCATATGGAGCTTGGTGGCCACTGAATTTGTGTCTTTTAAACAACAATTTGGACCATTATTCCTTTTGGATATATGTATAAGTAGAAAGGACTCAGCATAATGTAGTGAGTTTTATTAACAAGATGAGTAGATAAATCTTGCCATTCGTTCAGTCTAGGCCTTGTCCACGAATCTTAAACCTCCTGGAGAGCGATATGCACATATTTTTTTAATCATGTTCCCGTCTGCTTTTATCCCTGATTGTAAAGTGTATTATTTTTGAACCGGGCGGGACCGCTAAAACAGATGATCAACGTTCAGCCAATGGGATTTAACAAGTGGCTGTAGACACTTGTTAAACGGAGTGACGTTGGGCCGGTTGAGAGATTAATTGTTAGAATCGTCAAATAGGAATCCAATAGGACTTCATATCCAGCGTGACCATACAGAGCAAAGTAACCGATGCATTGCTAACAAGTACATGGAGTGGATATCGTTGAGATCAAATAAGCTCCTTCATTGCCCTAAACGCAATGTCACAAGTATTAACGGAGCAAAGGGTTCATTTAAAAACGTTGGTATAGCCAAGAACCAGCAACGTTGTGTCAAGGACACTAGACTGCTTGATAAAAAGAAAAGGAGATAAAAAAGGTGTAAAAAAGAGCAGTAAAGAAAGGGAAAGCAATTGATTTAAACTGGGTAAGAGGCCACTTTCGGAGATTCTTCATCGACTTCACAACTTTAGCTTCACTATACATTCACACAGACATCAACCTGTTGTCCAATTGGCTTATTGAATCTTGAAGAGGTTGAGTATAAACACATAGTACCTGACCGATCACTTAGGCGATAAGGATTTAAATTTCTGTACTTAAGCATATATTCATATATATTTATATATAAAAAAGTTGTGGTCAACATTTGCCACGATGTTTTAACCAGTTGGTGGACGGTGATCAACTTTGTTCATTATGCTGGCCGACAGTGAGTACACACTATTCTGTTCACCATCGCAGTACCTGCAGTCAAAACGTCCAGCCGGTGAAGAGCAATAAACTAATGTAGTCTCCAATATCAGCCCAAAGTTAGTGATTGACAGGTCCGTCCACTAATGGGTGGACAGGGGGAGGCTGGTCAATGTGCTTCTGTTCTTAGATCAGTTTAAAGGGAGCAAGAATTACCTCCCAGGACTCGGGGAGCGGGAAACTCTTTCACCCCAGACATCGGACAGTTCAGAGTGGACAATGCCCGTCCTGTCTTGGAACAAAATATACAAAAGAAAAGTTAAGGAAACTCTAGATCAGTTCTCCATACAACCTAGGGAAGAGGTTCTCTGCCTGCCCTTGGTTTGACTGGGATCCATTTCTGCCCCCTTCCCTGGACGATTCACAGGCCTATGAAACAGCTGGAGGTCCTAACAGTCTGTGGTGAAGGGTGGTGCTGTGGCCGGTGCAGGTGGGTAGGCGTGGAGCTGGCCTAAGTCCCTGCCTGCAGCTCCTGGATCGTTCCATTATCACGGTCTGTGGGGGGGGGGGGGGGGGATGTCCTCTGGACTGGGACGACCCAGCAGCTCAGCGCTCTTTGGAAAGGGGGGGGTACAGTGGAACGCTTGGGGTGTCGGTAGGTTGGGACGTCGAACACAGCTGCCGCCTCTGGGTCAGAACCCATGGGGTGGTCCGTGGATGGAAGAGGAGAGTAGGGGGGAGAAGGGATGGCTGAGGCGATTCCGAGGACGGCCGTCCATCACAAGGAGCCCTGACTCACCGCCTGGCGACGAGACACAAAGACACAGGCTGTGAAACAATCTGCACCTTGGTGGGGTATGTTTTACAGAAAGAAATCAAATCAAGACTACATCTGGATTCAAAAAATGAAGACCAACATTAGCTGCCAGAGAGTGCACATTTAAAGAAGTGCAACAGACACCAATACTATAAAATACATTTTTTTTCGAGGATCGTTTTGGGCAAAGCTGCTTGTTGGCATTTGAATAAGTATGCTACACTAAGCTTCTTTCAAAGTCTGACTGAAAAAAAACACTAAAAACGCTTATGTAATTGTAAACGGTTGTTAAGAGATTTACACACAGAAAAGCGAGTTTGTTGGACACTTCACAGTGGTGATTCATGCCCTAAAAAAGATATCGAGAAGCACCATTGAGGCTTAATGGGAACCATTAACACTTCTCAAAGCACTTAGTGTTGAACTCTCAGTAGCTTCGGTGAGATGCAGAACCAGAACTTCAGTTCATAAGGAGAATTATGGACCGGAGGTTGAATATCTGATGACTTATGGGTAATGTGCATCTCCACATTTCCATCAGCTTAATTGGCCCGTGTCCTTGCACTGGAAATTCCAGGTATGTTTGTTAATTGCCTCTGAATAATTAAGCAGAGGCCTTTACCCAATGGGCCTGATCATTAATGCAGGTAGGGGTGAGGTATTTTGCATTGTGATGCTATTAGACTATTATGATTGTTACATTACAAGGTAAATCATGGGGCTGGCTTTAAGGCTGATGATAGGAAACTGTTGTGGCTTTAATGGCAGAGCTATTGATCCTTCTTCATAAAATAAAAAAGGAATCTGTTCTTTATATTACTATTGCACATGTTAAGCTGTGAATACAAACAGGCACTTTTATTTTTGTTTTGTTGTAACTTTATTTAATATTTTTTTAATGTAATTATTTTTTGTTTGATTGTCGGCTGCCGTTACAACAAAACATCCCCAAGGGAAGAATAAAGTGAGAAATCGCTCCGTCTACAATGGGGCTTATGGTGATCTCAATTTTGTTTCTCTCCCCTTCCTCAGCCGTGTGGGTTACCTGCGCCTGCGTTCTGGGGCCGAGCTCACGACTTTAACAGAAAGCGAGGAGTTCTTCTGCGCCTCGGGCGACCCTCTTCTTCTACAGCCACACATGAATATGTGTACACACACACACACACACACACACACACACACACACACACACACACACACACACACACACACACACACACACACACACACACACACACACACACACACACACACACACACACACACACACACACACACACACACACACACACACACAAAATGGGAACATTTAGAATGCTTTAAAATCATTATAAAATGAGGCAAAAACAAATAAGACTTCCAAACACATGTCCTCTGACAGGGAACCTCAACATACACCCATGGATTCTGGAGTGGGCATGGCCAGCGTTTCACAGAGTGTAAGGACTTGTATGGTGATGACGTGGATGTGAAATGCTATGCAAACATATTCAGTCAGGAGAGAGATCACCCTGATGGCGCCTGAACACAGGAGGCCACACCACTTTTTGACTAAGCTAATGCAGTGGCGGTCACCTCAAGCCACTAAATTAAGCTAAAACCAATCTCGGAATAAAAAAAAGAAAAGTTTCCAAAGACGAAACTGAAATGAAACATTCCTACAGTGCACCAGGATATGGGGCACCCGGTCATTATGATTTGGCGGTTGTAGAGATAAGAGGTTGACACTCCTTTGGATTATTGGGAGTAACGTTGACGCTCAACTTTAGTTAATATCTAATTAATACACATTAATAGCGTACAAGTAAACCCACGTCAGCGCTTCATGAGAAACCAAACCCTAACCTGTGGGTCATCTCAGGGAACACGTTGTTAAACTGTTACTTGCAGTGGTTATTGTTGTTGTTGGTTGTGTCTGTTGTGTTGTTAACCTGCTATCTCCTCCACTGAAGGGTGCTAAGGTCAAGTGGTCGGGTGCATTGTGGACATGGGGTTTTGCAGCTCAGTGCTCGGCCTTTGTCCATTCGAAGATGCTGGTGCAAAAAGCTAAACACCTCGTTTGTTTTGTATGACCCCAAGTCCGCCGAGTCGAGTCTGGCATGAATTACAGTGACACAACTGAAAGCTAAAAAGTAAAAATACACCATTGGCTGGAGTAAAATTAAGAAATAGCTTGATTTTATAATTAACCATAAAGGAACACTATACAAACATAATTTATTTAGTGAATAGCTCCTAAATCTTCTGCTCAGACACATATACATGAATCAATAAATGATAAGGTCAAAGTAATATGTTATAGTCAATACCGGACATAGTGCCTAAAGCCTTGCCTGTAAAACCTATAAATACCCACAGGGCCATTCCTACCAAAAAAATACATTTGTTTTCCCCAACCTATTACCAAGAATTCTGGTATACATTACATATTTGGCATCAAAGTTTTCGTCCAATCACATTTCTCAAGGCACAGCTCTACCTTAAGCACCTTCCAACATCTTGAAAACCCAAGTCACGCCCCGACCTCCGGTTTTATGCAGACGCCTCGTGAAAGACGTTCTAAAAATGCCGTCTGACTTCCGTTTGTTAGAGCCTCTAAGTGCAATGGAAAACACTTCAATGCTGCAATACCGCAATCCATCTTCCTACCATGTCACACTTTACATCTAAAAACACATTAGGGTTGGTCCTGGGCTGATCAAACTCTAGCTGCGCTGGAGAGGGGCTGTGTGGACCCTACCTGGTTGGTCGGGGCGTTGGGCCGTCGACGGGGCGAGGTTCATCCTCTGTGCTCTGAGGGGTTTGTGGGAGGAGGCTTTGGTGTTACCGTGGCTCTCTAGCGGCCTGAGGTCCTCGTACTGATCGGCCTCCTCCCTGTGGGAACGACGTGGGGTGGGGGTTACAGGACCAGCTTGTAACGTTACTTCTAACAATTTGAAAGCGATTTACAGGCAAGCTCGGAGGGCAAATGGAGGACGGAAATTGAGTTAACGAAAGGAAAGTTGCCGTTAATTAAAAAAAAAGAGCTCTAGTGTGCGTTATCGATAATCAGAAAGAAAAGGTATTCTTTAAATCGTATTTATGAAAGTCAAGTGTGTAATAGTTCGGCACTTGAGTAGCAACAGAGACACATTTTAATAAAGTGCACTCTAACCGCAACACAAGTGCTACAAACGAGGAAGTTGGTTTACGACGAATAAATAAAAATAATCTGGTCGTTACGTCCTAAAGTTCCTCGTTATATTATGAACAAACTAATTGACCAAGAGGATCAATTTCTTCTGGGTAGAAGCTTGGTCATTCATCACCTTGCAAAAATCCCCTCGAAGAAAACACAAAACCAAAAAAGTTATGGGTTTGTTTCAGCAAAACTAGTTAAAAGCATCAAGTAGGCCAATATATTAGTCACCCAGACAGGAAAACCAAAAGAGATTTAGAAACAGAAGAACAGTTTTTCCACCGTCTGACCACCAGACCTCAGCAGAAAGCAGTTCTCCAAACCAGCAGTAATGGCTGTTCTGATCGTAAAAACCGCCCTCATGCCAGAGACTCAGGATGGGAGTGACTGGTCGTCATTCGATATGACCATATAGACTGACGACTCAAGAATTAAAATGCACAGTATAGTTTATAATCCCCAATACAATATGACAGTGATATCTACACTGTTCCAAGACAAATTCTCAGAAGAAGTCCAGACTGACGTGTCCCGTAATAAAAAATAGATGTGGACCATTTTGAGGGTGGGATGAGGTTTATCAAATATTTTGCTGGTGATTTATAAAAGTTAAAAAAAAAAAGTAAGTTTAATTGATTCACTATTGGTTTCTGATGAATTAAATTCTGTGTTTCATAAAATAACAAAAAGGTGTCCTTCTGGTCGAATAGCATTTGACTTGACTCGTGGTCGAATAGCACAAATTGAAATGACCAATGTTGATGCCGTTTTTTTCCCCCCCATTGCTTGTTTCCTAGACGGGGTCGTTGAAGTGAACCCAGATTCTGTCGGTCTGGTGTGCGGCGTGACTCACATGTTCCCGGGCTGCAGGGTGAACTTCCTGCGGCCCATCTTGGGGGCCGGTTGTGTGAAGCACTCGTGACGCTCAGACTTCTTCCATAGGTAGTAGTACTGCACACACTCCCCCACCGAGCGCGTCCGTACCTACGGCAGAAGAAAGGAACAAAAAGAACGAGGATTCAGCCACCAAACCAGTCGCTCATGAAGTTTATGGTAAGAAGGTTACATTTTTACATTTAGGGCCTTTAGCAGATGCATTTATCCATAACGACTTACAATAAGTACATTTGGGTAAGTACAGAAGAAAGTAAAACAATATATATCGCTGGTGCTACAGTAAGGATGTTCATAGAACAAAGTGTCAAGCACTAACAATTATTGGACTAACCCATTCCTCGTACTCAAAAAAGACAGCAAGGATAAGATGCTTCACAATGCTAAGATCTATTTTTTAGTGCAAGGACGTACAACGTACAATAAGTGCGTACATTAGGTGCCAGACAGGATAACATACTAGCACCACAGGTCAGATTCCAGACAGAACAGGTCAGAACATCCACCTCGAAGGTTCTGAACATAGTCTCAGAAACAAAAATGTTGAGTTCCCGGGGCATATGTTCGACCATGGGTTAATGTTTGCTTATTTTAGATTGGTGCAGCCTGCAGCCCATATTCTAGTTCACCAAACTGCTGAACAGGATAGTAGATTAGAATAGACACACAGGGCATCCTTGCGCTGCCATTCAGCACGCAGGCGAGCTAACGCATGTTAACCCTGGAGTCCAGAACACAACGGGGCTCACCTTATTGGCCTGTATGAGGTTGAAGTTCTTCCCGTAGGCCCGGTAACCCTGCTGGAAACCCAGTCCCTCCTCCTCACTCCAGGAGCACAGCTCATCTGCACACACACACACACACACACACACACACACACACACACACACACACACACACACACACACACACACACACACACACACACACACACACACACACACACACACACACACACACACACACACACACACACACACTTCAGTTATTCTCATTTTAAATATTTAGTAGTTAATAGTTTCAATGCATTTTCAATAAGTGCAGCTTTAAAAAAAGTTGAATTCAAATTGAAACATTTCACGGATATGGAAATGTACATTTCAATTTATTTATCGACCTTAATTTATTAAAGTTGTCGTCTCCTGAGATGGTACCCGCCGTGTCAATCGGTTTTCAATCCGGGGTTAACGTTTGCTTTTGTCTTGTTGTACAAATGGTTATTTTGACAGAAATATACTTGCCATTGAACACTTTCACATTAAAATGTAATCTTCTTAGGGCTTCTTCTGCATTGAAGTTGCATTTCACCAGTTCATAGAGGGCCTGAACGTGAACAGTTAAAATAAATTACAACACATCTTTTCAAAAAGACATTTCAAGGTGATGAGCATAAAACTACATGTGTAACATACAATAATGAAAATTATTATTAGTGCCATATATTTTTTTAACCCATATTCAACAAAGTACGCAAATCTTAACAATTAGACAAAGAAGAAACCCTAGAGAATCAATAGAGCAACATTCCCATGGTCAGCCTAGCTGCTATATAGTAGGCGTCAAACGCTTCTTATAGACTTCTATGTTAATCAACGTTTAGATTCAGACTGTCGTGAAAAAGTTTCATCCAAGTGCAGATAATGGCAAACATTTTGTTTTAAAATGTGTATTTATGATAATAAATAATCATAAACAAATATTGGTTTTATGATTGTTATTGTCTCATCCCATGGGGCAGTGCTCTGAATGAAACAACCTTAGTAGGCTGCAGTTCACTTATCGGCCAAAGGGGCCAGTAATGACAACGATTCTCTGACCGATGCATAGCATCTTAAACCGAGGAAAGTAGACTCACTCTGTTTTAAAGAGGTAAAGACGGTACCTATAATAGACTCTACCGTTAAAAACAAGTGCAAAGACAAAACACTGACGCTCCGCTGAAGTGAACATTTTGTGTGCATTCGGGTAAACACACCGATGCATAATCAGTGAAACGTAATACACATCTGACATTTTACGGTCATCGGATGACCTACCGCACCCCGAGGTGCGACCCGTTTATGTGCCGCGACCCACAGCTTCAGAACCCCGCGCGTCACGCTACCTGCTCGTTGTCGCGGAGGGTGTCCCCGTGTGCATTAGTGTAGGGCGCCACCTCCTGGCCGCTGGGGGCCTGGGCGCTGAGCAGGAATCCCTCCACCTCCTGGGGGGGCAGCACCCCGGGGCTCCAACAGCAGCTGGTCGTCACCGTCATAGGCTGAAGATGGAGGGAGGGGGAGGGGAAGGGGAGAGGAGAGGAGGAGGGTAAGAAGGGAGGATAATTAGGGTTAGGGTTGGATCACGGTACAAATGAGGAGATAAGAATGTATGTTGTAGGGATGGGAGAAAGTGTATGAAAATAAAAAGGAGGAGCCATAGAGAGAGACAGATAAAAATTTTAAAAAGGGAGGAAAAAATAAGGTGCCAAAATTCATCATAGGTGGGATTGAAAAAAATAGCAGTAAAACCCATTGGTGGTCTTACGCAGGCATGAGCTCTTTCTGTTATCTCGGCTGAGCCATTTCATGAGCAGCATGGCGAATGGGACGAGGGGAGGAGACGTGTGGGGCCTAGGCGTGCGTGATGAGGGCTTACCTCGGCCCTGGGAGCCGTACGGGCTGAGCGGAGGGATCTGGGCCTGGTACATAGAGCCCACCATGATATCCTGGCAAGACGAGAGTTGGTACGACAGTCGTGAGCAAACCACAGAGGACAATGTGATTTGATGGACTTATTCATGATGCCATTTGGCTTTTTATTCAAAGCATCTTACGACACCCCAAGTGAGGGGCGGGGGTCACAATAGGAACTGAACTGCTAACCCTGGCAGTGTTAATGCCATTCAGTGGGGTTTAGAGAGTTTATTAAAGGTGGAAGCTCCAGCGGTTTACCTTGCGTTCTCCATTGGAGGGAACGGAAGCACCATCCGAGTCTTCTTCTGTAGAGCCAGTGTCGGCCTGTTTGTCTCCACCTGAGGGACAGCATGTTGTTCACTCCGTTAACACCCAGACATCCCAGGGACAGCCATGATGTCGTTTTTCGTACTTAAAAAATTCACAACTCAAGATGGGCATGTCAAGGCCAGTGACAGGTCTGAAAATGAAAAATACAGAGCAGGAATTTCTCCGGGCTGTATTTTTCCGCTGGGCCTCAAATAGGACCAATACTATTTTGGATTAGAAAATTCTAAAGCGTTATTTCGCTTCGGTTCTGAAACGGACATGTCGCTTGGCTTTAAACAGGAATGCTTATTTTATACCGTTAACAAATGCAAATGTTGTCTGGCCTGAAAGGGGAAATTCCACAACACTGGAACAGTCCCCATTCCATCGACTTCTCTATGCAGCTGGCCCAATTTAAAGCGCTCTCCTTGCTACACACGGGGCATTTGATTCAAGCAGCTTTTGCACCCCTAGGATGAAAGAAGATGACCTATACCAGCAAATGATCTGGTATAAGAAACAGGTCTTCATCATCGGATTTACACCGATTATGATATATAGAGATATAGATATCGATAATATTGGTAAACACACAGACAAAAAAAAGAACGCAGAAATATTCCTCATAACAAAGCCTATTGCTTCTTTTTTTTTATTAAATAAGCATTCAAAAAGCCAGAGAAGGTGCCGGTAGCCAAGTTATACGACAGAATAGGGAAAGAGAAAGAGAGCGAGCAAGAGAGCCTGCGGGAGTGAGAGGACGTGACAAGAACCAAAAACAGTAGCGTGAAAGTGAAAGAGAAAGTGTGCGCATTACCTCGCAGTCGTCTCAGCAGATCAGAAGGATTGGAAGCATAGGAGGGGGCAAGGTCTTCATCGGCCGACGGGTCCTCTTCCTCGTGTCCTACAAACATGTCCTCGGCCCCCTGAACCTGGGACCGGAAACAACAGTCAAAGCCGCACTGTTAGTAAAAGTTATAAAAGAGTGCAAGAGCAAGCAAACCCAAATTTCTTTCTTTTCATCGTGGTAATGGGTTTTATAGGATCCTCAACATAGTACTACGTCATTTCGTCACCGTTACTGATACAAGACCCCAATAAAAAAGGGGGCATTTACAATGTTTTCGCACACCCTTCAACTCTGCTGCGAACGCAGATAGCGTTCTCTTCGTGACGTCTGAGGGCCTTTTCCGAGGCACTCAGGACGTCACGACCAAGCGGCAACGTCGGAGCGGCAAAGTGTGTGTGGATGTTCCGCTTTTTGTGCACTTGGAATATAACACCACAGTGCGTGTTTGATGGTGAGGTTGGGTCCCAGCAGCGGTTTATCTAATTTAAACATCCGATTGAGGGTAAATGTTCGCGGGTACATCAAGAATAACACTAGGGTTTGAGGCGCATTTCATATACAACATCGCTCCTACACACAAATGTACTAAAAAAGTATCATAAAGTTGCCGTGGGTCGGAACCATTGGGATAACACACCCTGCTCTTTCGTAAAACCATCAACCCAAAACACATTTTTCAAAAGTGACTTCTTCATGTAAAAAGTAAAGTTACATGCAACTACTGGAAATATGGTAACGAAACATAGTTCCTTTTTCAATTCGGCGCAACGTTACTTTACCAGGGACAGATTTGACAGCGATACTTCTCAGGCAGTATACTATTGCGCAAGCAAGCAGGAGCGCAAGCAAGCAGGCGCGCAAGCAAGCAGGCGCGCAGCAAGCACGCGCGCAGCAAGCACGTAGGCAAGCGTGCTTGCGCAATAGTCCCTTCACGAGCTCTCATTCCACACCGTACGAGACAGACGCTGGTAGTGTGAAGCTGTCTCTGCATATCAGACATTGCTTCCGCAGGCATTTTCCAAAGCCAGTCCATATGACAAAATGCCAGCGGTGGAACGAGATAACAAACGCTGTCACTGTTTACCTGTGTAAGGACAAGGTTCCCTGTTAAAATTGCCGATGGAAAGGGCTTTAAAGAGATGGTCAAAACACTCGATCCCAGGTACGCGTTACCTGCCCGCACACATGCCAAATTGAGATGCCAAAACTATACGGCAAGGTCCGCAAGCAAGTGGTGAAACAAATCCATACTATTAAAAGGGATACTTCACCGGTGGAGATTTGAAGGTTAATGGAGTAAATAATCATATGTATTATAAATGTGCAAAAAAATTTAAATCGGTTCATCCTAGCCTGAGGAAAGGCAGAAAGTGTCTCTCTGGCTCAAACATAAGAAATCCTCCAACTACCACGCTGCACCGCGCTCGCTGCACCGCGCTCGCTGCACCGCCCGCCTGTTCCCATTTGGAGGGGCGAGGGACCCATGGTCCTAGTGAGAGTGTTAGCGCAAGCAAACTTTGTGTAAACATATCCCTCGTGATACGTTGACTAGTTTAGACTTCTACTCTCGTTTTTTCAAAACGCATCATTTGTATATTACTGTAAAGCATAAAAACCTTTGTTAATTACAGTAGCTCAGCATATCAAGTATTTGTACTCAACCTTTTCTCCCCAGTTGAAATAAGTGTTTGTCTTATACAGTAGGCCTACTTTAGTATAACAGCACTTGGTTTAGTAAACAAATCACAGGACCAAAATCAATTTGAAGTTTTATTCATGAAAAAATTACTATTTAAAAAACTATTTACAAAAATAAAAACGTGTACTGTGCGTTTGCTAGAGTCAAAATAGTCACAGCTCATCTTGGAGCATCTACTGTCTCCTGGTAGCCACGGTACTGCCCATCTTGTGCTGGGTAATTAGCTCTGATGGCCTGGACAACACAGGAAGCCGATACCGTCTAAGAAAGAAAGAGAACAACATTAGGAAAGCAAGATCAATTATGCCTTGAGTAGCCTATAGAGCATTACACGGACTTCAAGCGTAACGTAACGTAGCCTATGATCTACCAATAAGATCGGCTACTTTAAGGGTAGCTACATTGTCACGTTCCCCGGGACTCAAAACTATTGTAGCCAATCAATGTGTTAGTAAAAAAAAACAACACTTACTCTATGCTCAGACGTCTGTTTTTCCCGGCGGGCTTTGGCTGGCGTTTCAAGTACACTTTCTTGGTCCGGAAATATGTATCCACAATACCCAACTGTTCAGATGAGGCGTAAAGGCCTGGGGCACGAAACTCGGCTGATCAACAACACACACGTCCGTGGCATCCTCTGATTCCAGGTGATTTCGTCCAGAAGAAATTGGCACCTCTGGAATTCTCGGCAGCAGACAGACTCTTGTTCCGTGTCCATTGGCGCACAGTGAGAGCACAGGCACCACCAATCCGCCCCAGCTCGAGCCATGCAGGCTTCCCGTCTGCAGTAGGCAGGTCGTTTGTATCGGCTGTAGCGGCGGCAGCTTCAGCCGCCTCCTGTTCCTCCATAGAACCTCAGCTGCTCGTCTCTATATTGTGGCTCATAAAAAGGTAGCCACGAAATCCGTTTCTACCATAACTTCTTCAACATCCCAATGCTCCATATTGTGTGTGCGCGTAGTCAGTACCTTCGGCCATGTTTTCTGCAGGTGAAGTCTAACGCACTGGCACTGATCCATCATAGGTCTGTTAGCGCGTTAGGTCCCACCCTCTATCGGTGGCTTTGAAAGGGTGCCACTAATACTTGTAGTCTCAATAGAAATCCCCCCTCTTGTATGTACATCCTTCTGGCAATGACACAAAATGACGATTTTTGCGTCATTGCCAGAAGGAAGTGTAAGAGGTAAATACGGATTTCTCCCGTCTCTGGGGAAAATGAGATAGTGTTGCATGACCAGTCAAAAGTATGACTGGGTTTCTAACAATGCAAAGCTTGTATGCATGAGTGGAGTGTTCCTTTAAACATTAGTGTTTTTCAGAGATGGGCCTTGAATTTTATTTTTTTTAATGCAGTTTTGCTGCCTTACCAGTATTTTACCCCTTCAGAAGCAATAATATCGTAATTAGAAGATACAATTAACATAGGTAGACTACCGTGATATAATACCGTTACGTCTATGCCTCAAATCATACCGTGATATACATTTTATTCCATACCGTACAGCCCTAATTTGAAGGAACTATCTTATGTTTAATTCGAGGGAAGTCAAGCTTTTTGGAGCAAAAACAAACAGCTATTTGTTTGCTTGATTCAACTAACGTTAGCTACCGCTTTTTTGATGTGATATAATTTACAATAATATTGTATTTTTTAGGACAGAGTCAACGCCGAGTAGGTCTACTGCATGAACGCAGACCTTGCATAACGTTAGTAAATTCTAACAACATAAGGCTATTTAGATAAATAACCTGGCAAGGGTGTTGTCCTAGGCTAAAACACCAACAAATTTGTGTATAATGAAGGGTCCTTGAGCCGATGATTGGGCCCTAACCTCCCCATTGCAATTTCTGCATGCTAATAAATGTTATAAACAAAAACCTATTGTGCCCCCATTTTTTTTTTCTGTGCTTAATTTTTTTTTAACTTGGGGGCACGAGTACTCCTGAAAAAATAGTTAGCGTAGAGCCCGAAGCTTTGTTCATACTTTGAATAGCCGACATGGGTCTCTACATTGCCCGTGTAGCAAAAAAGGGTACCGCCGTAGTTTACGTGCTCCAGATATGCATGTACACGTCGGCTGGCAGAACCATCAATGCAAGCAACGGTGTAGGCACGCAGAGGTAGGATTCAACCTTTACCTCTTCACTTATTAAAGACATGCATCTGAAAGACAATTGACCGCTAGTCGCTTGGTATAAAAGGATCTGCCAAGTGAATGGCAAATAAAGTACCATAAATGAATCGTTCTTCGATGCATACGTCGGTCACGGTCTGCAGGACACTGAAGATGTACAACAAGCTTATCTTGTGCTTTAAAGGGTATAAAGTCGTTTTGCGTGTCGCTGCCTAGGGTGGCTCTTCTCTTCGCTGGTTACCATCATGTGACATTTGATTCATGTGTTTCCAAGGCCTTTATAGGACAAACGGTTACAGATAAAGCTGGGAACACATACAGCGCAAGACACACCAGTGGAGATCGCCTGAAGATACATGGCCCACAGAAGACACACTAACTTCTGTCATTTTGATCCCCAGGCTGCCATTTAGAAAACAACTCAACTTCTAAAGGATATTTTACAATTGATAGAGCCTTATCACAGCATTCTATGCCATTTTAGGGCTAACTAAAAAGGTTTTCAACAGAGTAGGCAGGTAACACCAAGTTGGACTATTTCGCAGGGGTGGGTGCGACCGCTCCTTAACCACTTCTTAAAACCCCTCACATTCCTCCGCACACTCAAACCTCAACATTGCCTCTCCCCGCCAAGGCTAGAGATGCATAGAGACGCCTTGCTCAGGGGACTCTAGCCAGGAATGTGCTGAAGAACAGGGAACCAGGGAACCTCCCGGTTGCAGGTTTGACATGCTCTACCTCCTGAGCAGCAGCAAGAGACCCCCCCCAAACGTTGCTCACCTTGTCCAGTGTGATGTGGGGCAGGTGACAGCGGTCCCTGCCTGGCTGTAGGAGCTGGCCCTGCACCTCGTAGCCATACAGAGCCAGCAGCTCCTCCAGGGGAAGCTCGCTGGCCTTGAAGCACAAAGGAACAAGGAGGAGGAATGGGTGGGCAGGATGGGAAGAGATAGAGGACAATTGATTTAGCCAAGAGCTGGGTTACTATGACCTTTGGTAACACAGTAGAGCTTTGCCAGCAGTTAAAGCACGTTTATTTTAAGTAATAGAATAATTGTTAATAAAAGGTTGTCCTCAAGTCAAAAAACTCCTGATATCTTTTAATTTCACATTTATTTTGACAGATTAGTCTCATTGAGGTGTAGCACTTGTTTTAACAAAGAGAACTAAGTTAAGAAAGTGGGTCCATTTGAAATAATAACCAACTACCTAATGTACAACTACATGAGTTTTAACGAGCATATTAGTTTCCAACTTTTAACTTCAACGGATATAATGTGACGTTGCGATGAACCGTGGCTTTATTTGGTCTACTATATTTAGAGTTTAACAACGTCAAGACAACCATATTGAGCACCAAGTTAAGAGCCAAGAGCCAGCCTACTGTTTGGGACGGAGCTGCCATCTTCATGGGGAGAGGACGTGGCTGGAGCAGTTGGCGGTTCTCCAAGTCCTCTAGGACAGTCTGTGTGGTTCCCTGCTGCTGTGACTGCTGTTTGTGGCCCTCATCGCTGGATCTCCACACCCTCGCTAGGCCATACGGACCACACTCAGGCCGTGAACCCATTTAACCTTCTAGGGGCCACACACACAGTCATGCACACACAGTCATGCCACACACACACACACACACACACACACACACACACACACACACACACACACACACACACACACACACACACACAGTTGACATTTTGAAATGATCCCTAAATGTTATTAGCATTTGGCCACCAATTATTCAAAACAAACAAAACAAGTGTGAAGTGAAAGAAGTATATTGGGGGGTAAACATGAGAAGTAAAGCACACTTCAATAGGTGTACATGTATGTGCGTAAACAGAAGACGTGCGGTGGTTGTCGATCTTTGCTCGTTTCATTATAGATCGGCTGACGTCTTCTGACTCACTATCGACGAGGGCCACTCGCAGCCTAATCGGCATGCATAGCAATGCGTTATTTTATGCGTTAAAAAGTAGGTTGAACTTAACTTTTAAAAGTTATAAAACTTGTACGGCAAGAAAACCGACATCAGGCGAAAGCAAACATTGAAGACACATTATGGCTGGCTCGGTTTTTTTTTGTAAACGACCGAAGCAGACGTCTTAGACTCACTGACGTCTACTCTACACACCCGGGAACCGACGCTTCGACCACTTTCCCAAAATACCCGATCGCTGGAATGACCACACCGATCAAAGCGTGCTTTAAAAACAAAAAGTTAAAACCGTAAAAAGTTGAAAAGTCGTGTGTTCCTCGCCCACCCCCACGTCTCACCCCGCCCAGTGGCGCTTTCCTGTAACTCGGGTGCTGAACGCTCCTTCCTCTCCCTCTGACTCACTACAAGTGGCTGGAGTAGGAAATAGTCTCTTCGTGCACATCCGAACAGGCCGGCAGAATAGTTTGGTCGGCTAAAAAGTCTGACATCGTTCTTAAAACTTCAACCAGCCGCTTTGATACCACCGAGCACGTCAGAAATAGTTCAGCGCCACTTTATATCCATCAGCCTTTACTGTTTTAACGCCCAGGCGAAGGGGAATGAGTGTTTAAAGCGACGAACGCGGAGTGCGGCGGTACGATACACAGAGAGAGCGAGAGAGCTTCTCCCCTATTTATACTCTTCCCCGCTCGCTCTCACACAAAGTTGACCGGCGGAGAGACGGATCGACCCGCGAGGCAGGATCGATGTTGACGTCGCGATTCGTGCTAAAAAACGGCTCGCTTTCTTTCTCGTTCGCTCATTGCATTCCTCATTTTGCTCACTTACTTACCTCCGCCATTCCTTTTCTGCGCAGGCTTGCAGTATTGCCCGGATGTTGTAGATCTGCTCTCTGTACAGCTCGGGGTTATTGCAGTAACGTTCGAGCCCTGCAACTGCAATTGTTTTTCTCTGTACCACAAACTACAGCAACGCACAACGTAGGCAAAAAAACACACATGCAAAAAATACATAAGGGTTTTATCTCAATACTTTTGTTTCAGCCCACGTGATGCGTGTCAACGGCGTGTGACGACCATGACCCACTACCCAACTTTATTTCTAAAGTTTTCCTGTGCCTGTACATTTTTGTGACATAGCTACGATAATAGTCGATGATATGATACAATTAAATAATGGTGCATACCGCATCGTTTATTAATTGCGGGTAGGATGCAGTACAATAAATAAAAGCCTGAATAATGAAAGAAACATGATTAGATTCTAAATTAAGGAATTTGAAGTTAGGCTGAAAGAATGTTGTGTATGTAATGTGTGTATTTTCTCAATATCTCGTGACAACAATATTTTAAGAAGACAGTGATTGAGAGAAACATTGTTGTCGCTATCAAGAGATCACGTGATATTTTCCAATACACGAGGGGAACTATACAGTGATACAGTGTCTTCCATGGAATGATGGTCGATGTGACGTTGGGCCTATAGATCATGGCTCTTTGGGCGGAGACAAGACCTGGCCAAAACAGATAAAGACGTCTAGCAGTGCAGCATACATGATCTTTATCTCTTTCAAGAGACCACCGATTTTTTGTTGTTGTTATTGTAAAAATGCACGTTCTTGCCATGTTATTTTATGTATTATGTAGGCTTGTTTGTATGTGAGTGGTTTAAAATTCGGTTGCATACATAGCATAAAACACAAATAAAGCTTCTCCATTATGTAATATGTGGTGTATCAAAACCAAAAGACTTAAAAATAACCTTCAGTGGTTGGTTTCAATATTTCTGCATTACAATGTAGGCCTACATACATTCTTTGGAACTATTTCTATATAAAGTGATAGGGTTGCATTAGCGTAACAAAGATTGGTAAACGAAGGATAGGCCCTAATCACTGCTCCAATTCAACAATATAAACCGAGCCTGGAACAACAGCTGTTAATAATTATCCCTTAAGGACAATTAAGACTCCAAACCACAGAGTGTGCGTAAAATTGTAAGAATGTCTTTCTTAATTGTGCTGCCCTCTGGCAGTAGAAAGCATGGAAGGAGCTGCTGCCAATAGAGTATATTACACTCATGGCATTCCATTGGTAGGCCTATACCAAAATGTATACACACAAAAAACAAGCAAACACTCCAAAAAAAAATGGGAGCAAAGATAAACATCAATTTAAGTGATGGATTCCTTTATTCATCCAGATTAGCCAGTAAGTACATTGCTCTGCAAAATACACTTTAAAAATCCCAATGTGAAGCAATTCAGCAGTAGGCCTACAGACAAACCACAAAGCACCTCCATAGACCTCATACTAGGCCTTGGTCTGACATGGTCGTTCTTGGGTCACTCTGCGCAGGTGCAGAGGTGATTGCCTCATTGGTACTCCACCAGGGCCGGGGTATCCCATAGGGTCTCAATGGAGCCGGCATGGGATGGGCATCACAAGCTGCGGTCTGAGTCATCTGCTCACGAAGGGCTTCTTTGATTAGTGGAGTACTTCTTTAGGGTTGTTCTGTGTTCACTTACTTCAAAGGGAGGCACGGAGACATCCATTCACCACCGACGTCAATTAGGGAGTGCAGTTTATTGCTCCCAACCCTGCCCCCAGTGAATGTTGTTTATTGAGTGTCCTGGGAGCCCCTAACTAAGCTCCTTATATTTGTATGGAAGTCAATTAGTTGTTATTTATTTGAAATCTAAAAGGAACACCAATATGAAGCATGTAATGCTGTTCAAATATTTGCCTCTTTTTTCTTTCTTGTAAAGGTCAGTTTGACAGAATTCCAATTAAGGAAATTCAGAACTAATGTGACAGACTCAAATAATAAAAAAAGATGTGTGTGTGTGTGTGTGTGTGTGTGTGTGTGTGTGTGTGTGTGTGTGTGTGTGTGTGTGTGTGTGTGTGTGTGTGTGTGTGTGTGTGTGTGTGTGTGTGTGTGTGTGTGTGTGTGTGTGTGTGTGTGTGTGTGTGTGTGTGTGCTTTATTCTGACGACGAAAGTAGGATGTCCTTTAGTACAGTGGTCTAGTGTCCTGTAGAGGGCGCTCTTTGTTTTAAAACTGTGAACCCTTATACTTAGGTTACACAGTGACTTTTCGATCCATAAAAGAAAACTTGGAAAAAACGTAAAGTTATAAAATTGTCCGATACCAGTTATCGTACATTTTGATACACAAGTTTCATTCAAATCAAATGTGTGAATCAATAAACATCCGTAATTGATACGGATAGAGTAGGGTGCAGTGATGCACAGGGTGAACAACAACCATAGGAAAACCTATTCTCTTCTCACTTTTAACAATTACTACAGACTAACATACATAATTACATGACCCCAACAAGGTGATTATACAAGTGCATCGTTTACTTTTTGGTGTTCACCGACAGTAATGTATCTATACATACATTACTGTCATTATCATCTGTAGCCTACAAAAGATAACAGATAGCTCATCATTATTATTATTAACATTCTGGGAGCCTGAATTTATTCATTATGTAGGCCTAACTAATTTAAGTGAATGGTAGTCGTCGTTGATGAGTCAACACCGGATTGTTTTATCACAATCCTCACGCAACGGATAGAATGAGGATGCAAAATTCGGCCACAGACTTGCATCATATGTGCGTGTTTAGTTTGGATTGTTTTGATTTCATCATCAGAAAGACTCAAAGAAAGATTAATTCAAGGAGATCAACGAAAGATCAAAGAAAGTATGAATTTCTCCATTTACAATTATATATAGGCTATGTAGTTGCGTATAATGTGAAACGTGATACACTACTCATATAGAGAGCTGTACAACAAACCCCCACAAGGGGGCAATAGCCTACAACTCTGGCCAAAGGTTTACTCAGTGCTCGAAAGGTGACAGTTAGAGAGCTTACTATATAAAAAAAATCGACCCGACACATGTTTTACATAATGAAATTAGTGTCGTGATTTGTGAGGATTTGCATTATGCAAAGTTTTTCTGCCAACTGTCACTATAACTGGATGATTTTGAACAAGGTTCCTTGCAGCACTGGTGTTTTATGAGGAGAGAGTTTCCTATCCCGTTGTTCAACAAAGCTATCTCTTTTCATTTTTTAGTTTTTTGGGAAGTTTTAATGATTTTAATTTGTATTTAGTTAGCTTTCGGAATTCCTTCTCTACTAATGCAAACCACACCAATGGTCTTCCAAATGGGGGAAGATTGTGAATAAAATGACTTGTAATTAGCGTGTTTATCTTTGTAATGCATTCTATCTCTCCCAGGATGTCACTACGTCTGTCTGTCCGACTTTCCTTTCTCTCTCTCTCTCTCTCTCTCTCTCTCTCTCTCTCTCTCTCTCTCTCTCTCTCTCTCTCTCTCTCTCTCTCTCTCTCTCTCTCTCTCTCTCTCTCTCTCTCTCTCTCTCTCTCTCTCTCTCTCTCTCTCTCCAACCGTACCAGGCTGTCTGTCTGGCTGGCTGGCTGTCCGTCTGGCTGTCTGTCTGTCTGTCTGTCTGGTATTCTAACACTACTCCCCCATACACACAACCACCTCCCCTGTCCGCACAGTATAAACAGGATGTTTGCACTTCTTCAGGGCTGCCAGTGGCCTACCACCAGTACAATGCTGATGGTGATGATAGCGGTCCTCTCTCTCTCTCTCTCTCTCTCTCTCTCTCTCTCTCTCTCTCTCTCTCCTCTCTCCTCTCTCTCTCTCTCTCTCTCTCTCTCTCTCTCTCTCTCTCTCTCTCTCTCTCTCTCTCTCTCTCTCTCTCTCTCTCTCTCTCTCTCTCTCTCTCTCTCTCTCTCTCTCTCTCTCTCTCTCTCTCTCTCTCTCCTCTCACCCTCTCACTCTCTCTCCCTCTCTCTCTTCCTCTCTCTCCCCCAGCTCCCAGCACACACAGAGCAGATTAACTGGGATTTAGAACTTCCATTCCACTGAGCCAACACAGCAACGGACAGAAAAACACGAGAGTTCGCCCCCCGCTTACAGTCCCGCAGACCCCTCCAGACACCCTCCACACTCCGACCCCATGCCCATGTCGAGTCCCACGCTGCACTGCCCTCTCCTCAGATGCAAAATAACATTCTAGGGCTATTTGGCGCTTTCCCCCGGCAGTTCCATTGAGACACAGAGAACAGCGTTACAATCCGCATTGTTCTTCTATTCCCTTATGATCGCTGCTTCCGCTTACAGTGGAAGGTGTACAAAGTCCTCTACTTTAAAAGTCAACTCGTACCCCTGAACGTTTAGTAGCTTTTCCTTACCTTTATTTTACCAGGTATGTTTTACAAGAAAGAAAAATTAAATACACTGCACAAAAAAAGAGGTTGGGTTCTTGTGGAGACATTTTTAAAGGTCTATGACGTGAAGGGGAATCAACTCTAAAGATTCATGGTGTGTGATGATATGACACACATTGCATTTGTGTCATATCACATATGCTCATTTTGAAATCGTCTTACACTCTTATACTAAACTATGCAATGTGCAATACATATTGCATTTCAATATGAAATGCTGAAATGGTTACTGAGCAGCACAGGGGGACCAGAGTCCAGGGGATTGAACTCCTTCAGCCTGGGTTCCTGATCCGCTGGGGAGTCTGCAACTTCCCCCTGGTGTACCAAGACGAGAGGCAGCTCCACCACTTCAGATGTTTTCTGGATAAGGAAAATAAAATGGTAAACACAGATTAAACAAAGTTTGCCATGACAACTACAGCTTAGTGGAAATAGTTTGTTGCGGATTGCAATGATGATCTCACAACATGCCATTAAAAGTGTTTTCTCATGTTAGGCCTAGCGTGTTGTGGCCGTGGTGGTCATGCCGGAGACTTGTCAACCATTAAGCAGGTGGTGTCACACTCAGCGCAGTCACACGCATGTCACATTCATACGGAAGTTTGTGGTGATGGTATCTGTCCAAGTCATGTGACGATAGCGTTGTTGATGTTCTCAGGGGATAAAGGGTTGATCTGAGCTCCTTCAGCGATGGGTATAGGGTGGCTCAACTTCCACTGCATGAGAAGAGGATGTGTAAATAGCATGGGGAGATTCTGGGAAACGCAACTAGCTGAAAAACACATGAGTGGAAAGTTATGGGGGCTGTCCTATTTCACTGTCTAGCTCTCGCCCACTCCATACCTTTCTATCTCTCTCTCTCTCTCTCTCTCTCTCTCTCTCTCTCTCTCTCTCTCTCTCTCTCTCTCTCTCTCTCTCTCTCTCTCTCTCTCTCTCTCTCTCTCTCTCTCTCTCTCTCTCTCTCTCTCCTCTCTCTCTCTCCTCCCTCTCCCCCCCTCTCTCTCTCTCTCTCTCTCTCTCCTCTCTCTCTCTCTCTCTCTCTCTCTCTCTCTCTCTCTCTCTCTCTCTCTCTCTCTCTCTCTCTCTCTCTCTCTAATATCTTATTCTCCTCTCTGATTCTCCCCAAACTCTCAAACTTTTCCGGGCCCTCAAACGGCCCTTATATGTCATTTCCACCGTCAGCTGGGTCTAATATGCTCGGGTTTTCCCTCTCCAGCTCATTGGAGGGTTCCCACTATTTGGTTTCCGTTTTTGAAAACATACAACCTCTCTGCGTGTTTGATCACACACAGAACTCTCTTTTTCGCTCCGAGCAACCATCAAAGACGGTTAAACGTGCACACCTTCAGTCTGACTGACACAAGAGCGTCTCTGTTGCCAGCCATGCTGTTTTTCCAACGGGCCCTAGAACCTGAGTGAGAATTACACCAGTAAGTAGTGTCATTAAGTCAGCGACGACCAGGACACAGGGGCCTTTCAGACGGCCCCCCGCCGACCGGCTGTGTGTACACGTGTGCCATAGATACACGATACAATTAGTCTCCTGTTTGCATCCACAGCCAATTGACCTGCTCTCTCTCTATCTCCCTCTCTTTCTCCCTCTCTATCTCCCTCTCGATCTCCCTCTCTATCTCCCTCGCTCTTTCTCTCTCCCCCTCTCTCTCCCTCTCTCTCTCTCTCTCTCTCTCTCTCTCTCTCTCTCTCTCTCTCTCTCTCTCTCTCTCTCTCTCCCTCTCTCTCTCTCTCTCTCTCTCTCTCTCTCTCTCTCTCTCTCTCTCTCTCTCTCTCTCTCTCTCTCTCTCTCTCTCTCTCTCTCTCTCTCTCTCTCCCCAACGATCACATGGCCTGCTTGTTGACGATGTGCCATTTTAAATACGTCACTTTTTAACGGTCCCCCCGCTTCTCAAATCCTCTCCAAACATATGGTAAGCAAAATGATGTGAACAGTTAAAAGCACAACGCATGGATGTCAGGGATGAATTAGCTGCTGCTTTCATTTCCGTGTAGGATGTCTGACATATATAAAACAAACACACACATGCATGCAACATACACACTCTCATGCATGGAAAATTGGGCTGCTACTTTTACGTCCATGTAGCATGTCTGGGCATATAAACATACCATATAAACACACCAACACGCACACACATACACAAGTTCACACGACGTACACACACACACACACACACGCACGCACGCACGCACGCACACACACACACACACACACACACACACACACACACACACACACACACACACACACACACACACACACACACACACACACACACACACACACACACACACACACACACACACTTGTACACACAAGTACAAGTGCTTCTTTCCTCTGCACACCTTTTATTCCCTATTTTTGTGTCTTTGACATTTTCTCATGGCCGCGTGGTCTACGTCACGCGAAGAAAAAAAACCACGGACCGGCCACAATGGACATTACTTGAAGTGGTATATAATAGGAAAAGTCTCTGAATAGGGAGATATAAACACAGAGATAATACTAAATCACCCAAAAGCATGAGGAAGATTCCAAGACTGCCAACTTCTGTCATTGAACTTCAAAAAATATAAATAAATAAATAATAAATAATCTGAAGATTTAAGGTGACTTTTGAAAGTTCACAATTTTCCCCAAATAGGCTATTTTAAATCTTCTTTTCCAAGGCTGTGAAGAATGCAAAGCAAGCAGTGGTTGGTGCTTTTGAGAGAGTTCGTCGGGTCCGTTTAGAGACCACATCTCAATCTTTTGGTCTCTTTCCATTAACAACAACCCACCAGGGTCAGACAAGCACGGAAACCAAAACAGTGGCTTGAGCGACACAGATTTCTCTGAAACATTATTCAAATGGCTCCTTGATACGATGAACCCCGTGCACTCAGTGTGTTTTCATACGGCCGATTGTGTCTTTAAAATAGCAACCTGACGGATGAGGTGTGTGTGAACGCAATGGCGGTGTGACAGGTTGAATTATGAGCGGAGGGGCTTTCACCCTCAAGAGATAAGATGGCAATTTCTATGGCCCACCCTCACATTTCAAAACAGATTATGGTCTTATATTTAGAACGCTGATAATGTTTTGAAGAAGTAAGTAAATAAGGCCCGGACCGCATGTGAGTGTGTATTAGCCTCATTACAACAGGGGAGATTTATGACAGTCTGGCCGTTTCAAATCCATGTGTTTGTTCTTTTTCTGTTGTTGGCGGTTCAAATGTTTCCTTTGGACGAATTGGTCCAGACTGTTGTCTCTATGTGTGAGTAGGCTTGTGTGTCCGTGTGTTTGATATTGTGTATCAGTGTGCGTGTGTTTGTGTGTGTGTGTGCCTTTGTGTGTGAATACGTGTGCGTGTTGGTCTGTGTGTTGTGTGGGTCTGTGTGTACATGTAAGTGTGGGTGTGCATGGCGTGCGTGTATGTCTGTGTGTGTGTGTGCCCGTATGTGTGAGCATGTGCGTGCATGCCTACGTGCGTGTGTGTTTACAATGTGTGTGTGTGTGTGTGTATGTGTGTGTGTGTGTGTGTGTGTGTGTGTGTGTGTGTGTGTGTGTGTGTGTGTGTGTGTGTGTGTGTGTGTGTGTGTGTGTGTGTGTGTGTGTGTGTGTGTGTGTGTGTGTGTGTGTGTGTGTGTGTGTGTGTGTGTGTGTGTGTGTGTGTGCATGCAATTGGGCATGGGGATCTCAGGTCTCAGGTGGTCTGACACACATGGGCCAAGCCGTTGGAAACGATTACCTCAGGATGAGTGTAGCACCTCAGTGTTTACACAAAGAGCACAAACGCCACGGGCGAACCGGGGCGCTGCACAGCCATCGTTAGCTCCGCTGTCTGTGGCCTGTGACTCGTTTATTTTCACACCACACGGCCCAAAAGTAATCCTCTTCTTCCTCCTCCATCCTCCATCCTCCATCTCTCTCTCTCTCCCTCTCTCCCTCTCCCTCTCCCTCTCTCTCTCTTTCTCTTGCTCTCTCTCTCTCTCTCTCTCTCTCTCTCTCTCTCTCTCTCTCTCTCTCTCTCTCTCTCTCTCTCCCTCTCTCTCTCTCTCTCTCTCTCTCTCTCTCTTGCTCTCTCTCTCTCTCTCTTCTCTCTCTCTCTCTCTCTCTCTCTCTCTCTCTCTCTCTCTCTCTCTCTCTCTCTCTCTCTCTCTCTCTCTCTCTCTCTCTCTCTCTCTCTCTCTCTCTCTCTCTCTCTCTCTCTCTCTCTCTCTCTCTCTCTCTCTCTCTCTCTCTCTCTCTTCTCTCTCTCTCTCTCTCTCTCTCTCTCTCTCTCTCTCTCTCTACCTCTCTCCGTCTCTACCTCTCCCTCTCTCCCTCTCTCTCCCTCTCTCTCTTTCTCTCACCCTCTCCATCAATAAACACCTAGAGACCAGTGCACACAGCCTCCCTTTCTCATCTGCCACTAAAGCATACCAGTGTTATAGTTGGTCCTGTCCTCCGCCCTGGGCCGTCGACAGGCCAGAGATACCCAGGAGAGGGGGACCAGATGTGGGAGGACCGGCTGAGTGACTGGGCCATGGCGAGGCTCAGAGTGGGACTTTGAGGGTCTGTGTAGCTGTGTTGTCCTGGGTCAAGCGCAAGATTACGGCCAGAGCAGACCAATGAAAGGTTTTGGCACGTATGTGTTTGCCCTATAGTGAATGAGTGTGTTTCTGCATGCGTGTTTCCAGACACGCTATAGGGACATATATCACACAGATGATTGACCCCTCTCCCTGCTCTGAATGAAAGGGAATTAGTTACCTTTGTGTGTTTTAAGCTCTCTCGCTCGCGCGCGCTCTCTCTCTCTCTCTCTCTCTCTCTCTCTCTCTCTCTCTCTCTCTCTCTCTCTCTCTCTCTCTCTCTCTCTCTCTCTCTCTCTCTCTCTCTCTCTCTCTCTCTCTCTCTCTCTCTCTCTCTCTCTCTCTCTCTCTCTCTCTCTCTCTCTCTAATAGGATATGCAGTTAATCCATCTCATTTATCAGATTTAAATAATGGTTTCCAGCAGAACTACATTATTTGTAGGGGGGCTACATCCACAGAAAAGTGTCATCCACCCATAGAGTGTCTAGTTTAATTTGACCCACATTGCATCCCTTTGACATACAAAACATGCACCTGCATTTGTACCTGGCATTCAAAACACCACTGCATTGACTCCAAATGCTAAGTGAGAGGATGTTCCCAGTGAGGTCCTCCACCTGCCATGGTAATACACAGATCAGATCAGGACCCGGTATTGTTAGCCCCACCCCCTCCCCCGAGGGAGTGGCGTTGTTGTCACCCCTGCAGCCTGCCGTCACCCAGTCCCTGTCTAATGAGATGTGATGTGTGTTTTTAGCCCTTAGTGATCCCTGGAGCTACGGGGGCTTTAGGACCCACTGTGTGGGTCTGACCGGCCTGTCTGTCTTATTGTTGATGCCAGGTCAGCGGTCGTCATGGCAGCCCTGCAACCTCTGCAGATCTCTATCTAGGGCTTCTTTATGCGGAGCATCAGCACGTCACACACACACACACACACACAGACGCACACACACACACACACAGACGCACACGCACATGCCAGGTCAGCGGTCGTCATGGCAGCCCTGCAACCTCTGCAGATCTCTATCTAGGGCTTCTTTATGCGGAGCATCAGCACGTCACACACACACACACACACACAGACGCACACACACACACACACAGACGCACACACACACACACACACACACACACACACACACACACACACACACACACACACACACACACACACACACACACACACACACACACACACACACACACACACACACACACAAATAGAGGCATGCGATTCGCGCACACAAGCTACGCGTGCATGCACGCACACACACACATACCGCAGAGTCTGTCTGCCCGTGTCGGCCAATCAGGGTCCAGGACAGCGATTCATTCACAGATCAGACACAAGTCATTGTGCCCATGCGGCCTGGAGAGGGGTCAGGTATGGGGGGAAAAACACTACACTGCCTTACACTCACCCTCCCAATTGCCGGCTGGGGAATACTGAGAACATGGCTAGGGCTTCAGTGTTCCCCTGGGGTGTTTTGGGGGTTTTATTGAACCGTATACAGTGGCTCTATTTATAATGGACGTGGGAATCATCAAAAGTTCCCCCTTCAGCTGGTCCAGAAGGACTGTTTGACTCTCGGATCGAAATTAGTTTACAATTTCTTTCCTAAATGATTTTGATTATTGCTTATATTCCTATGTATGTCAACCATGCCATTGCACTCCTCTAAACATCCCTGGAAGGAGTGATCTGCATTTCTTCTCAAGAGAAATTTCTTCCTTCTTAGTTGAGGACGGCTAGGTTATGCGGGATGTCCAACATATACGGCGTGTAAAGCCCTTTGAGACTGTAATTGTGATTAAAGGCGTTACAAATACAATTGGCTGGACTTGACTATTGACTATTTCTACAGTCAAAGTTTTCATATTGACAGTCGCACACAAGATACTGAAGTAAAGGGGATGTTGTGTGTGTGTGTATGTGTGTGTGTGTGTGTGTGTGTGTGTGTGTGTGTGTGTGTGTGTGTGTGTGTGTGTGTGTGTGTGTGTGTGTGTGTGTGTGTGTGTGTGTGTGTGTGTGCTGTGTGTGTGTGTGCATGACGGAGTTGTAGAAGGGGGTGGGGGGGGAGTTGATTGGGGTCAGGGGAGCATGTCTGGAACTACATATTGAAACACTTGGGCATTCCTTTAGCTCTCGAGGGGGTGGCAAACTTCTGACTTCTTATGGGGCAGAATCAGCAGACTGTGCAGACAGGATGCAGATGGGGCAGGACACGCAAGCACCCTAAAATAGGAATCCTCATGCTCGTTTAGGTTTTGATCTGCGTTGAGGTCGGTGACAAACAAGCACACAAACCAACAAACAAATGTTTAAAGGGCTTACGGGTCCAGACGGGCTTGAAGCTTGTTTACAGACAAACATGTACGAGAAAAGGTGTGCAAACACGTACACAAAGACGCAAACACATCGACACGCACAATTATAAAATAAACTGTCTGGGACTTCAGTGGGTTGAAGAAAATCAGGCAGATTTCAGAAAAGCCATGAATGTTTACAGTACTGGAACCGAAATATTTTTAGCATTTCTTGGCGAGGCAAGGTCCCGACCTGTGATATCATAGTTTGTGCAGCAATTACAAAGAAAATATATATGCTGGGGAATATGGTGGACAAGGCCCTCACTGACCCAAGACACAGCTGATTGGATTCAGAGAATCTAACTGCTGAGAGACTTCCAAGCTTCCATCATAGGGACTTTTGTCTAAATCCCACTTTAATGTCTCTTTAGCTACATCCATGTATATGAAGTGTCTTCTTAAACTAATGATTTTTAATACTCCTAAAATGTATGACATTGAACATATCTGTTTGAGTTAGTTCTCCCTAAATGTCTCTTTTGTCAGCAGCTGACAGACTATTGAAATCCCCCAAATGCTTTTATTTGTACAAATAGATAGGTGGTTGACAACGTGCTCTAAGTGAAGGATTTTATTGAGGGCATCATGAGTGAGCTTGTCACCCACTCATGACGCAACCAGGAAGACACAAGGATCAAATATCACTATTACTTACTTTCTTCCTTATCTTAAAAGACATTGACGAGTGGAAAATGGCAAAACAGTGATCAAATAGTAATTTTTACATTTAGGAAACCACCCCTGCATTTCATACGTCGATAAATCCTTTCATTCGTGCATTCATCCAATTCATTCATTCGCAATACTTTGATGTAGCTATTTGGAGCGTGGACTCAGATAAAGATGTTAACTGGAGAAGGCATTGGGTTCCTCTCCAGTAAGCATACACCTGGAGCCAAAAATAAACCTCACAGTCTTCAGATAACGGCCTCCCCAAACTATTGACCCAGATAAACAATCAGCTCTACAGGCTTCAAGCTTTATCAAGAACCTGCAAAAAGCGGTCCCAGTACTCTGCACACATACAGAAGGACAATGTCGTGTCCTGGTGTAGATACTGGGAGGGAACAAGGTGATACAAGCCATTTGGGTCGATGCATAAAGCATCTTATTAATACCCTGAGGGCATACACACTTAGCTGGCTGGCCCTAGTAGGAACGCAACCAGTAACGTTAGCAGTGTTAATATCCTGCTCTTCCAGACACGTTGAGCTATACAGGCCCTTAAATGAAACGCAAATGATGCACATGTTGATAAAGAGATAGCAATTGTTTGAGCATAATTATTATTATGGATTTTTTTGCATTCGACAAACAGAGAACAATACAAAACAGCACAATAAGGCACACAAGGAAAAAAAAGAAGAAAAAAAGGGGGACTTGCAATAAAGCATAGTAGATATAGCATACAATGGTTTGCAGTCACACAAAACCTACACAGTGTGCTACAGTCGTAAGTTTGGGCATAATTAATACATGTGGGTGTCATTGATTCCTTATTCGCAGGGGGTTGGGATATTTGAATACATTAACATTGACTACCAATTGAGGTTTGAAGGCTAGGATTGTGCAGTGTTTTTTTACCTCCTGATGTAGGCATCCGTGAGACAATAACACATAACGCTGACTCACTCCTTAATGAAACTTGCTACTGGCAAAATCTCAAAACCTACTGGTATGTCACTTTCACTGTCTGGTTACTCAATGCCTGGCAACTTTAACCATCCTGGTGACAGTTGGAAGGTAAACACTCAAACCAGTATAAAAAAACACACAGCCCGCTCACACACACACACACACACAGACACACACGCACACAAATGCCCACTCTCACACTCGCATACACTTTCTCAAACACTCTTTCTCTCACACGCATGCACACTTTCTCTCTCTCTCTCACTCACACACACACACACACACACACACACACACACACACACACGCTCTCACACACTCTCTCTCTCACACACACACACACTCTCCCTCTCTCTCTCACACCCACACACACACACACACACACACACACACACACACACACACACACACACACA
>OLKM01000657.1:187596-217752 GCA_900291075.1 Melanogrammus aeglefinus | reverse complement strand
ATACAATCTCACACACATACACACACACACACACACACACACACACACACACACACACACACACACACACACACACACACACACACACACACACACACACGTGTGACTCAATCACAGCATGCACCAAATTCTCTTTGTTATATAAAGTTTTACAAGGCCTCTGTTACGAGGTCTGTGTGTGTTTGGGGGTGATCGGTGATGGTTTGGGGGGAGGGTATTTTATGTTGCGTTTGCCCCCCCCTGCAATGTTTCCCTCCCTTCCCCAGGAAAATAAATAGGACAGGAAACCGGTGCCCTTTTCTCTGGAAGGCGGAGCTCAGGGCCCTCACAATGTTTTGATATGGTTATAAATGGCTTGTCAGAAAGGGTCTCTGTACGCATCTCTGTACGCATCTCTCTCTCTCTCTCTCTCTCTCTCTCTCTCTCTCTCTCTCTGTTCAGGGTAAAGTCAACAGCTCCAGGGGCCATTTGTTACACCGCAAGGTTTTGTGTGGTGACATGTGTGAGAGGGCCACAGAAAGAAAGAGAGAGAGAGAGAGAGAGAGAGAGAGAGAGAGAGAGAGAGAGAGAGAGAGAGAGAGAGAGAGAGAGAGAGAGAGAGAGAGAGAGAGAGAGAGAGAGAGAGAGAGAGAGAGAAAAAAAATAAAAGAATGAATGAGAGGAAGAGGTAGGGACAGATGGAGAAACAGAGCGGGAGGAAATGGGACTGAGAGTGCAAGAGAGAGATATAACAAATACAACAGAGAGAGAGAGAGAGAGAGAGAGAGAGAGAGAGAGAGAGAGAGAGAGAGAGATAGAGAGAGAGAGAGAGAGAGAGAGAGAGAGAGAGAGAGAGAGAGAGAGAGAGAGAGAGAGAGAGAGAGAGAGAGAGTTCTACATTCAAAAACCAAACATCTTAGTTCTGCCTTCAACATGCAGAACTAAGATATTTTGAGAAAAGAGGCAAATCAGTCATTGAGATAAAACACAGGCCAGTGGCCTGCCATACAAGTAGACCCAGACCACATTACATGCATCTCAGATGACCCTCATGCTAATCTAAGATACAATCCCCAACTGCAAAACGCCAATAGGTTCCTGGTTGATGAGGCCTATCTGCTTAAATAGATACCCTGGAACAGACTGCTATAATAATGACACAATGATATATAGTGACTGGCCAGGCTCTCTGTCTCTCTCCCTTTCCCTTCGACCTCGTCCCTCTCGGGAAACCCTTCCTTCTGACAACTTCTCTCAGGGCAGCAGAACTGCTTCTCTCCATCGCAGCACCTCCCGGCCCCGGGGCCTACGTTAGTCACCGCAGTATAGGAAGACCATAACAAGCAGTACCGCACTGAAATACAATAAGAGGTAATGACCTCCACCCTCCACTTCCAACTATTTCGCCATCCACATGGCTGGCGGAAATAATGGATCATACCAGCAGCAGGCCCTTTCATGGGAATGTGTGCTGTAAACACAATGTGTGAGGGAGGGAGCAGATGGATAACACAAGGCTGGGAAGGAGGAGGTGGAGGTGATGGAGCGAGAGATGGAGGAGGTGCTGGAGGTGGAGATGGAGATGGAAGTGGAGGAGGGGATGGAAGTGGTGGTGGAGGAGGAGGAGGAGCAAGAGAAGGAGGAGGAGCAGGAGGAGGTGGAGGTGGCGATGTAAGTGGAGGAGGTGATAGAGGAAAAGGTGGTGGAGGAGGAGGAGGAGCGAGAGGTATAGGAAGAGGTGGAGGTGGCGATGGAAGCGGAGGTCAGAGAGGTTAGGGTGGACGAGGAGAAGGTGGAGGAAAAGGTGTAGTGAATTTGGGGAGGAGGGGATTAAGGAGAAATAAATGAAGGAGGTGCAGATGGAGATGAAGGAAGGGGACGACAAGGAGGAGGAGGAGGAGGTAGGTTATAGGGTCAGAAACAGACGTGTGTCATTACGTCCATATCCAGCTGGATCTACTCCAACACCTCCTCCATCTTTTTCCCTGGTTCTAGTTCCAGGGTAGTCACACGCCGTGAGCCAGTTACCATGAGAGTTCTGGGAGAATGTTCTAGCAGTGTCCCCCTGGGAGGGGATGGGGGGGGGGCATGGAATTCCAGGTTATTTGTCACAAAGCATGAGCTTTATTTTTACAGCTAAGGTTGACTGAACACACCAGCTCTTTTTCACTTATCTGTTTCATATACAGCCCCCCTCCCACACACACACACACACACACACACACACACACACACACACATAAAACCAGGCACCTCATTAAAATCGAATGGACCAGAGTGCACGCACGAACACACGCATGCAGATACGCACGCACGCACGCACACACACACATCCTCTGCCATTACTCACTGATGTCTTTTCCTCTGAATAAGATGACGATGATGTTCGAGTGCATAAAAGGAAGGCGGGAGATGCGGTTCAGTTTTCCGTCTCCCTCTATCTCCTATGATGAGAGAGGTCTGACCTATCTCCAACACTGGTGCTCTGGCGCGGGCGTTCATCCTTCATTCTGGACATTACAAAACAATGTCTCATCAAGGGACCCAGATACACTGCAGACTAGGTCATGGGAGGATCCGTCTGCAAGTTGAACCGCCAGGGCAAGGCTAAATACCGCGAGCCGAGGAAAATAAATAATAAGCTTCAGAGATCATGGGTTGCCTCACCCCTAAAACATCACAGTACATTTCGTCTTGTCTGTACTTTCTGTACTTACTCAACAATACTGAATTTGAACACATTTATAAGATTGTACACTTGGAAGCATTTTATCCAATCAAACAGAGTTCGATTGGATTACGCCCACGCTAATGTGAGTGACGTTTGGAGTGAAGTGTTTAGATAACACATTTTCCGATAAGGGGCAATAAACACATGGCTTGAGAACAATGTAAAGCCCAAGGGGGTAATAAAACGCAGATGCGTCATAACAAGTAGACTGGGGATACAAAGTAACAACTTTGAATACGCTTGAATGAGCCAAGTCTCAAAAGTCGAATGCATAGCTTAATATAACCAAACATAACAAACCAAAATAAGACTACAGATGAGTAGACGGAGTCCATAGCACGACCTCAATACAGTATGTTAATGTTTTGGAATGATGATGCCCCATTGGTTTGACCCCTACCACTACACACTGACTCATAATGGGCTGTCAATACGAAGTGGACCGATATGAGAGGATCCCGCCCCAAAAGCGTGTGGGAGCTGGACTGCCCAGAGTGGGGACCACCAGTCACCGAGAGTAAAGCACACTGACAACTTATGACTGAATACACTCCACCCAACTCCCCGAGGTTATTCGACTACTTGGACGTTGATATTGACATTGGTAGAAACTTTTTGTGGACAAAAGGAAAAAGGTTACGGATCGCGATTGTTCAGTGGATACGTTTGGGGTTCAAAACGCGTGAAAGCAGAAAGATATTGGGGTAAACATCGCTTCATATTGGCGGGATGTAAGTTTTACCAAAGTAACGCAGGTAAGAACAACTGTAACAGTCATGTGAAATGTGTTCTCTCTGTGGTGTGTGTGTGTGTGTGTGTGTGTGTGTGTGTGTGTGTGTGTGTGGTGGTGTGTGTGTGTGTGTGTGTGTGTGTGTGTGTGTGTGTGTGTGTGTGTGTGTGTGTGTGTGTGTGTGTGTGTGTGTCGTCGATCTCTCGCTGCTTCAGGATGCGATGAAGTACTTTTTCCATAATGTGCTTGGCCGAATGCCTATAGGCTCCTTCAGCCGCACAACATCCCAAAAACACAATTCTCAGAAAAGTATACCTCTGGCAGGAGCTTGATCATTTGAAACGATGAAGAGTAAGATAATAATAGACGAGACGTTTGTATCAGTAAAATGATGTCTTATGTGGGCGATCATTAGGCCATCATATATTTTTTTTTACAAAGTTGATTTACAATATCTGTCTTTTTATTTAATAACGGAAATCATAACAGTAGCTCATAAGAAGATATCCTATCAAGAAATATCAGAAATTAATGTTTAACTTGACTATGATTTGGAAAACGAACGAATGGCCTATGATAGGTGGTGCTCACCTTCTCGTTTTCGCGGTGTTGTCATCAGGCGGTCATTCAGAAGGCTGTGAGATGCTCCTATCATCACTACCCCGACCCCCCATGAGGCCCTAGCTGTTTCCAGGCTCAGTGACGCCCTCTGCTGGGCGACTACGGAAGCTCAGCCGAAGGGATGGGGAACACCCTGGAGGACGGCATGAACGCCGTCATCGTCCGCCACTACAACCACTCGGGCAAGTGGGACCGGCCGCGCGCGGGCGGCGCCTGCAAGATGGCCGTGCTGCTGCTCATCTGCGTGCTGATCGTGCTGGAGAACGTGACGGTGCTGCTGGCGCTGTGGCGGAACAAGCGCTTCCACAGCCGCATGTACTTCCTCATCGGCAACCTGGCGCTGTCCGACCTGCTGGCCGGCGTGGCCTACGTGGTCAACATCTTCACCTCGGGCCGCAACACCTTCTTCCTGAGCCCCGCCCAGTGGTTGGCGAGGGAGGGCAGCATGTTTGTGGCGCTCAGCGCGTCCACCTTCAGCCTGCTGGCCATCGGCATCGAGAGGCACATGACCATGGTGCGCCTTCGGCCGTGCGAGGCGGCGGGACGGGGCCGGCTGCTCGGCCTGCTGGGAGCCTGCTGGGCCGTGTCGGTGCTGCTCAGCGCCCTGCCCAGCCTGGGCTGGAACTGCCTGGACCACCTGGCGTCCTGCTCCACCGTGCTGCCGCTGTACGCCAAGAGCTACGTGGCCTTCTGCATCACCGTGTTCAGCGCCCTGCTGGTGGCCATCGTCATCCTGTACATCCGCATCTACCGGCTGGTGACGTCCAGCGGCCGCCGGGTGGGCAGCCGGCCGTCGGAGCGCTCGCTGGCACTGCTGCGCACGGTGGTGATCGTGCTGGGCGTGTTCGTGGTGTGCTGGGCGCCGCTGTTCCTGCTGCTGCTGCTGGACGTGGGCTGCAGCCCCGAGCGCTGCCCGCTGCTCTACCAGGTGGACTGGTTCATCGCCCTGGCCGTGCTCAACTCGGCGCTCAACCCGCTCATCTACACGCTGTCCAGCCGCGAGATGAGGTCCGCCTTCTTCCGGCTGCTCTGCTGCTGCCAGGGGCCCCTGGAGGGCGGCGGTGGCGGCGGCGGCGGCGGCGGCGGGGCCCCGGGACCCCAGCTGTCTCCCGGCACCGTCATCCCCACCGCCGAGCACAGTAAGTCCAGTTTGGGCGGGGTGGGGGTGGGGGTGGGGTGGGGGTGGGGTAGGGGGGTGGCGGGCTCTGCAAGTCCACGCTGAGTAGAGGACTCAAGGGCCCTGCGGCTCCGCAGAGCGGCGAGAGCAAGCGCGCGGGCGACGGCCACGCCCCCACCGGCCCCGCCCCCCACTCGGGGCCCGGGGTCCTGCTGTCGGCCGTCCTGGTCAAGGCGGGGGCCCTGCCCTCCCTCAGCAAGTTCTGAGCGGGGGGGGGGGGGGGCGGACTGAGGAGAGGGTTTGGGACGGTCGCGTTCCCTGTGTGTACTGTGATCAGCGCGGACACAAGGGAGAAGCAATCGATGGAGGAGCGGGCAGGCTAATCGCTGATGATGATGAGGAAGATGATGATGATGATGATGATGATGATGATGATGTTGAGGACCGTTGGGAGGGAACAGTTGGATGAGAGCCAACAGGGGGATTATATAAAGCCACTACGATCTGCAAATCGATGAAAATGTATTGAGATTTTTGTTGTTTTTATTATTATGAGACTTGAAAGCGATGAACTGCCCTCTGACCTTTGAAGCCTAAACATACCTATGTATGATAAGAGTGAACCTATGCGTGTCTTTCTGCCAAGAAGTGGTGTAGCAAGGGTCTACTTCATGTACAGCATGTGAAAACAGAAGGAAAACCGAAATTAATTGAATATAGCTTTGTTTGAAAGCGTATAAATGTGTTACTGTGTGTCTGTCAAAATGGTGGATGTAAAGAAGCACATTTGTAAGCAATGTTTAATGCATTTGCTCTGCATCACCTGCATCTTATCAAATTACCCTGTAAACTATTTATTTTCCATGAAAAACCTTAGACCCTTCGGTAACTGGAAGGAAACTATATATATTTTTGCGTTGTGTGCATTAAACCAACATGGTACATGGATATTAATATTGACTTTGGCTTCATTGGATTTGGACTGTGAGAAACACACATCTCACCGTACACGCACACCGTAAAACAAACTCTAGCTAACCACTAGTGAGTAGAAGTGAGTGGATTTTGAGTTATTTCACCAGCGGTAGACTGTAAATGACATTAGCTGTGGATGATGAAGTGTCTAATAAAGTTACACGCCAGGCAAAATAAAAACATGTATTCTGTTTTTATGAGATTCTTCCCACGTGTGTCATCACTTTACCTCCTCTCGTATTGAGTCAATGACGTGTTTCTGTCATAAAGCTTCCTGCAGCAGTGTTGTTCATACAGTGTAGTACGGTATTTAAGCCTTACATATATATCATAAATAATATCTTAAACTTTGACCTTTCTCTTTGTCACCAGTTTTTTTAACGACGACTACACAATGTAGAAATGGCAAACAGTGTTTACACATTCACATGTTTAAACAATAAAGGGGGAACGACATTATATCCTGTGTCAATTTTATGCCTAAATATGCCTCTGGTTATACTTCTAGATCCTATTGGTACAATTCTTACACAAACCATCATAAACACCTTGTGCCTATTAACTGTGTATTCACCCTTATATATTACACACCACATATTCTTATTCACAAAACGGCTTTTCTCACACTAGCATTTTCTAGTTGGAGCTTGTAAGCTGTGATATTATGTAGCAATCCATTCTTTATCACGTGAAACTAAGAAATACACCATCAACATATGACTTGTCTACCCATTGCATGCACAAACAAAAAATGCATAACTGGCTTGCTGATCTCACGCCTCTGTTTACACAAACCCAGGTCACGATTTCAATGAAAATAATGACTTCATTAATGCCAAAGTATCATAACGAGAGCATGAATCACTTCCTGTGATTGTCGACAGAATCTGGCGACAGTGGGGAAATGAAAGAAGGAATTTTCCTCCATTGTCCTGCGTGAGAAAAAGTACCACAATCACACTGATGATACAATCGTTCTTATATCCAAGAGAAGAGAGAATTACTAAGATTTGATCAGTATTGAACGAAGATCAAATATCAATAAAAAATAGTGGTCTTAGATTTTCTTGGCCAATGCAGAGACTTCCTGAAGCCACAGTCTGTCTGCTTTTGTAGCGCGTGGTGCCCGACTAAGAATATCACACCTTGGGGAGCTCATGAATATTTAACAGATAGCAAAGGGCAGGTGAGGTGATTTCCTTATTCCAAAAGCAACCTCCACCAGCATCCTCTGTTGGCCCAACTTCAAGAAAAAGCCGATTTTAATGGAGACATCGTGAGTGAGCAGCAGACCTATCACCGGCTGGGTTTCAATTGGATTCCAATCCTCAATACAACACAGGGGCAGAAGGATAAGATAGAGGCTAACTGACATTTCCAAGCGCACCTCGGCTTGAAGAACGTGTGTGTTCTCCACGCGTGCGCCTTTGGTGATAAGGGACTGCCAGAGTCGGAAACCCTGCGCAACATTTCCAGCTCAAAAGGTCAATGAAGTCTTCCTGCCGGAAACGCTCTCATCCGTGAACCAGCGGAGTGTGTTTTCCAGGCCTCGTGCCATGAGGGATGCTGTGAAAGGACTGAAGTCATCTGAAAGGACATAAGTAATTCCCACAAAGTAAAACCAACCAACCTTTTCCACAACTCTGACTCAAAATCTCTGTCACTCAGATCTTCCAAGATGATGTGGGTAACACAACCCTTCTCATGTTTGCGTCATGAAATATCCACAAAAGGTTTTATGCCAAGACAAAAAACAAGGAAAATGAATGAGGTTATTGAATTTTGAATACAGCTATTCTGAGGGGTATTCCACAAAGCCGGTTTTATCACATGACTGGATTAGTTAACCCAGGGTTTGCGGTAACCCTAGGATTTCCGTTCCAAAATGAACGCGGTATGTTACTATAGCAAACATATGCTCTGAATCAAACCTGGTCGGAGCAGGTTTTCGCGCAGGTTAAGTTTGGAACATAACCCGGTTTTGGGTATTTAAACCCACGTTCACCGCAAATTTCATGTGTTCACAATGGCATGCCCTTTTGGTGAGAGGCCTGTTGATATCAGAGCCCAACTTATTCGTGCAATCCACTGGGTGCGATTAATAAGACCACGGCTCGACTTCTTGGCATATCCAGATGACTTTTTGCTGGAGAGATATAGATTCTCACGCAAATCTTTAATATATTTAAATAGCCTTCTCCAGCCTTATATAGCCAACACTACCAATCGAGGACCTGGCCTCAGTTCACTCCAGACTATTTGCGTAGCCCTCCGTTTTTTTGCAAATGGTAATTTTCTCTATCATGTTGGAGATGCTGAGCACATCGGGAAAGCTACGGTGTGCCGGTCCGTGCGTAAAGTGTGTCTTGCGCTGAAGCAGTTCATGAGTGACTTTATCCGCTTCCCTGGACACAAACCCTCGAGGGTCATAAAAAAGGAGTTCCACTAACTTGCAGGTCAGCATTATCTATTTGAAGTGTTCCCAAATGGCACAGAAATTATCCTTGTTCACTTTTCATCAAAGTGTTGTATTTCAGGATTTCCAAATGTAATTGGTGCATTGATGGCACAGAAGTGCCCATAACGGCCTCATCTATAAACGAGGCTGATTATGTGAACAGGAAAGGCTATCACAGTATAAATGTTCAGGAACATATACGCAGCCTATATTTGCCATTTCCAATTATCTCCATGGTTTGTTAATCGCTGTCGATCTTGATATTTTTTTTAATCATTACTAGATGATATGTGACGCTTCCCACATGATCACGAATGTAGAGGCAAGATGGCCTGGTTCGGTCCACGACGTCCCGTGTAGATTGAACTAAATCCTAACTGTTCAGCGTTAACTCTTGTGTTTGTTAAACCTCCGTTTGTGGAATACCCCTCAGAGTTATTTGGAGCATACAACAAGAGCACCACATTCATCAAAATCACCAGTTTGGAAAACAATATGAGTTACTTTTTATTTTTATCTGAGATTGTCATCCATGTCCCATTGGCTCATTCCTGCGAGGGGCACTTCTTACCAACCGTCGAACACAGCCTGTGTGTGTGTATTAACTGGGTCAAACACCTTCATAAATCATGTTAACTAAACAGGCGTCGCCAGCTACTTTGAGGACTTAGACGCGGTGGATTTGAGTCGTTTGTTGCCAACGAAACCGATTTGCATATGACTAATGTGAACACAACAGAGGACAAGGGAATTGCACCACCCCCTTGTCACTGCAATCCTGATCCTGGCCTTTCTGGTGAGCGAGCATCTGTGTGTGTTTATGTGTGTGTGTGTGTGTGTGTGTGTGTGTGTGTGTGTGTGTGTGTGTGTGTGTGTGTGTGTGTGTGTGTGTGTGTGTGTGTGTGTGTGTGTGTGTGTGTGTGTGTGTGTGTGTGTGTGTGTGTGTGTGTGTGTGTGTGTGTGTGTGTGTGTGTGTGTGTGTGTGTGTGTGTGTGTGTGTGAGGGGGGGGGGGGGGGGTGATTTGAAACCGATTTGTGCATGAGCACGTGCATCAGACTCTGTAGGCCGTCTCAGTCCGTGTGTGATGAAGTGACACGGCCTCACCACATCCTTTCAAAAACACAAAACCCCTTTCTGGACACGCACAACTCCATACTGACCCTTCACACATGCGGACGGTGCGTGTGTGGAGGTTGTCCGGGCTTCAGACCCCGATCCATTCTTTGTAAAGGTGAGGAGCAGCGTTTCCAGTCATGGTGCATCAGGCATGAATGAGCTCACGTGTTTGTGTGTGTACATGCACGTGCCTTTGTTGGGGGCTTGTGTGAGGGGGCACGACGACGACGACGACACAACAGCTCCATCTGCTGTGGAGCGGCGCGGGGAACCTGCAGCTCGCTGTGCCAGTGTGAGGTGCCGCTGTCATTCCTCAGGACCGTTTGAAGCCGGCTCAGAGGTGGAGAGGAGCCAGACGGTGTGCTGCTGAGGGGCCTCCTTTTGAAGGCTGACCGCTTCCGCTGCTCTGGCTCACACACACACACCACACGCACACGCACGCACGCAGGCGCACACACACACACACACAAACACAGCCATGAACACAATACAGTTGTAGATCACCCTTCTGTCTCAAGCAAGGTCCCCTCCCACCATCTAACACACACACAAGCGCGCGCGCGGACACACACACACACACACACGCACACACACACGCACACGCACACGCACACGCACACGCACACGCACACACACACACACACACACACACACGCGCACACGCACGCACACACACAATACCCATCTGTTGTGTGAGCATCTTCCTTCCCTACCACCAATCCTGCCGGCTCCTCAATGCACGACAGAGTCATTACACGGGGAACAATGCAGACGGGAGGCGCAGGGCGCTCTGGGCGACAAGCACCCCAGGATCAAGGGGCTTTCTTTGGGGAGCAGCTGCGGAGGGGCTGGCCTAGCTGGGGCTAGGGTCGGAGGTCATCTGGTTAGCAGGATATTAAAGGGGAGCTGCCGCTGAATCGGGGTTTCAGAGCAGTGGTCCCCTGTGGGGACGGAGCAAAGATTGTCCTGACGCCCACTGTACAAGAGACGAGTGAAAACGAGCGCCTTGACCCAAATCTTTCACACCAAATCCCCCCCCCCCCCCCCCCCGCCCAGGCAAATAGGGGTGCCATTCTACCACTGCAGATAGGTGGCAGGAGTGGATAAGCAGTTATCCCTCTGCCAATACTCCCCCTCTATAGCACACACACACACACACACACACACACACACACACACACACACACACACACACACACACACACACACACACACACACACACACACACACACTTGACATGGGCCTCACGCCTCCAGAAGATCCCCCCCCCACCCCCATCAACACCTCAAACTGCTCTAGCACTTACACGTAAGTCCCCCCACCTCCGCCCTCACCCCCTCCCCCCACCCGATTCGTCTCTCTTATGACACCCCCACCCTACCCCAAACACCACCACCACCCCTGCAGCTGCTTCCTATACAAGCCATCTCTGATTGCAGTCTCTACTCCCCTGTCACACGCACACGCACACGCACACGCACACACACACACCACACACACACACACACACACACACACACACACACACACAACACACACACACACACACACACACACACAACACACATGCGCGCACACACGCGCACACACACACACGCTTGGCCCGGGCTCCATAACCACCACGCCTGACACCACTGCAGGGATTAGCATGTCTAGGGGCGTGGGGGCTGTGGGTGTGTGTGAGGGCGGGTGTGTGTGAGGGCGGGTGTGTGTGAGGGCGGGTGTGTGGGTCTGGGTCGAGGCATGCGTGTCCTTCACTTGTGGAAGGGATCAGGGCCCACAGCTGGCCCTTTCCCTGCTTGGGCGTGCATGCGGCCTGGGACTGGTTTGTTTGCCTTTGTGGGCCGAGGATGCCAGGAAAGGGTGGCGACTGCCTCACCAAGTGTCGCCACCCTTACTCAAATGTTAATCTACTTAGACATGGGACAGTCAAAACAAAAAAAACGGTAGAAGTACACCGAACGATAGACACACGTCATGTGTTGATTTGAAATATCGTAGCTAGGAAAATAGTGGTGTTGTGTGTCGTCGGCAGACATAGAGCTATCATTATGACAACCTCAAATGTCATGAACTTTAAAGAAAATGCCAGTTGTAATTATTGCTAGAAACCTTGGAGCAGATGTCCCATTTCCATCTTCTACTTATCCATAAAGATCAATTATTGTCTACCTTATCCAATGTGGGCCCAGTAATATGTAAAAATATGCTTTTTATTTCAACAAGCTGCATGCATTCGTGCGTGTGCGTGTGCATGTGTGTGTGTGTGTGCCTGTGTATTTGTTCACAAGATGAATGTGTGGTAATTTGCATATCAGGGGAATCAGTGGTGCACTCAAGCCTGTGTGTGTGTGTGTGTGTGTGTGTGTGTGTGTGTGTGTGTGTGTGTGTGTGTGTGTGTGTGTGTGTGTGTGTGTGTGTGTGTGTGTGTGTGTGTGTGTGTGTGTGTGTGTGTGTGTCTGACAGGTGTGTGTGTGTGCCTGACATTTCGCCATGGCTCCACAGTGATCACAGGTGTTCGCTCCTTCAAGCTCGTCTGATAGATTACCAGCCGCTGTCGGCCCGTAACCACGGACACACACCACAGCCTTCACATTACACACAACCTGATCCTGATCAGACAGCTGCACATGCACACACACACGTGCAAACAAACACACACACACGTGCAAACACACACACACACACACACGTGCAAACACATACACACACACACACGCAAACACACATACACACACACGTGTTGAACACACTCACACACACATACACACACGTCAAACACACACACACAGACACACTAAAACGCACCCCACTCTGGCATGCTGCCGTTGCAGCATTTGTTTCGACCAACACTCCATACCCCCTCATGAATCTTATATCCTATCCATTACAGTTTTATACACTGACGGGCCACACTCTATGAAAGCAAAGAAGAAAACACTCTAGAGGAGCAGCCGGCGCAGGTAGGAGCCAGACAAAGCCAGCCTGGGACTGTGTGCCTCCTTGTTTTTATTTGATGCGGTTCTATGCTGCCACCGACATTATTCATGTCCACCCCAGGGAGCCTTGTTTGGGGAATAGGGAATACAGAGTCGCTCTCACTTTCATTCTTTCTCTTTCTTTTACTTATAGAGCTCCCCGCCATCCCTCACACACACTGGCTGGTGCAGACAGACGCACAAATCTGCAAGCGCACACACACACACACGCACACACACACACCCGCGTGCTGGTGCACAGACGCACACACGTGCAAGGTCACACACACACATACACACACCAGACTTTTGGTTTCTTTTTCAAGGGGAGACAGGGATGGGGGGGGGGGGGGGGTGGTGAAAATTGCACCTACAGCTCACCCTCCTCTCACCAGTCTATTTCTTTCTCTCCCCTCTCGCCGTTGTCTCTAAATGTTTCCTCCTCGTCTCTTCTCCGCAGCGCAGAGCGAGAGAGAGAGTGAGCATGAGAGACAGAGAGAGAGCTAATGCGAGAAAGAGCACGAGAGAGCCCACGGGGGAGAGAGAGCACGAAAGACAGAGAGAGAGCGAGTGTGAGAAAGAGCACGAAAGAGCCCAAGAGAGAGAGAGAGCACGAAAGACAGAGAGAGAGCGAGTGTGAGAAAGAGCACGAGCGAGCGAGAGAACCCAAGAGAGAGAGAACGAAAGTGCGCTAGAGAGAGAGCCACGATAGAGAGAGCACGAGAGAGCATGAGGGAGCACGGGAAAGAGAGCGAGTTTGAGAGAGAGAGAGGGAGCGCAAGAGAAATAGTCAGAGAGCGAAAGCGAGAGCGTGAGAGTGAGAGACCACATGAGAGAGAGCAAGAGAGAAAGAGAGAGCAAGAGATAACCAGGTTCTCTCTCTCTCTGTCACATGGGTAATGAGCCACCAATATATAATTTGGCAGCGTAATGAAAGCAATCCCAGTGCCTTTCAATGTAGCGCACCCCAAATAATGAGGCCGTTCCAAACCCTCTCAGCTTACTCCGATCTCCCCCCCCCCCCCCCCCCCCACACCCCCCGTGTCTCACTCTTTCTCTCTCCCTCCCACTACCCTGCTGTTAGGGGCTGGAGGAAAGCCTGTATTTGAGAGACAAAGTGAAAGGGAGAGGTGTGTGTGATTCTGTGTGCCTACGCATTGGACATGAATTAGGCGGTTTTTTTTATTTATTCCAAACCTTTGTTCTCCATTCAGCCCATCAGGGCGGTCCGGCATTTAGTATTTATAATAGTAAACGAGAACAGATGCATCAGAAAATCCCCAGAGCCATAATGGCACAAAGACATAGAAATCGGGAATGGATAAAAGCACTTTATTGTTTTACCCAAAGATGAACTGCTCCAAACAAAACAAGGACCCAGCAATCCGTTTTTTTCTTTTCTTTTAGTACCGTAGAACGAGCAAACAACACAGTTTGGACACACAACTCAGGCATATTAATATATCGGATAAATTAACCAGAACATTACCTTATCTATTTTGGCATAACTTAAGTCGGCGGATTGCAAACATAATTTGTGAAAGGGGACGAGCTGGGAGACACCCCCCCCCCCCCCCCCCCCCCCCCCCCCCACACCATCCATGGAAAGGACACAGCGTCATCCAATTCAGAGAACACCCCTCGGTTAAACAAAACCCCCAATGTCAAGGAGTGGGACTAGCGTGTAATCAATTGGGCGCTCCAAAGTTCGGAATCCAAAGACACTTTCAAAAGAAATCGTAAAAACGCTGGCCAACATTCAGAGGGTTTCTAAGAGTTCCTCGGTGGAGGATAAATCTGTGTTTCCAGATTAGCACCTCTTCACTGGGGTCCCCCCGGTCTCATGGAGTACTTCCCGGGGGCCCCCCCCCCCGAGGGTCAGTGAGGGTAAGGTGCCCTCAGTGGCACGCGGCTGCTTCCCAGACCAGCGAGCGAAACCGGGATGAAATGCGACTAGTAAACGGGTCGGGTTCGGAGGAGGTACGGTCAATGCGGTCAACGCATGATGTACGAGCACTCGAGTGGGGGGGGCACCCAATGAGGGCACCCGATGAGGGGACGGCTCAAGCAGGTCCTCGACGTTAAGCAGCACGTCAACATATAAACAATTTTTTTTTTTACCATCTGTGGGCATGTTCCAAAGAGCTGTGCTAAGGGAGGGAGTTTTTGGTTTGAAAAATTAACAATGCCGAATTTTGGCCGCTTTCTTTTTGAAAAAAAACCACGTATTCAGCCAATAGTTTTAGGTCCCGTTTGGAAATCAGCCTTCGATATTTGAAATGGATAACTGAGTTCCACAGGCTCCAGAAATGTGCTCCACAACAAGCGATGAGAACACTATGGGGGGGGGGCTCTGCAAATCTCGATGCTGTTGAGTACATATATTTGTCTATTAGCGCTCCCTACCATCAGATACTCTTCAAAAGGGAATCAAAACATTTCACGATCCACAACCTTTACAAAACTCTTTTCCTCGTTTATTTCCGTCGGGTACAGTGGATGCGAAACGGATAGAGCAGCCATCCTATAGGAAGAAGTCCCTCTCCTTTCCGCATCATTAGAAAAGTTGAGCGAAGACAGCAAAATGGACCTTAACGTTCCGGTATTGTATTGCATGGGAATTGATTTCCCTGGACACTGGAGCCACTTTGGCACTGGTGCAACCGCAGTGTGGGAGTTGGGAGTGAGGCGGGAAGGAGGACCGCTGGCAAGACCCCGTCCATGCGTTAAAGAGAACACAACGAAAGTGGTCCGGTCCGAAAGAGAGCCAGGGTCCCCCCCTCCACGATGGGCCCCATATCCAAGACATTCAAATCGTCAGTCGAGTTCAGGTCAGATTCGTCCTATCGCGAACCGAGTGACCCCCCCCCCCCCACACAGAGGTGCAGGATGAGTTCTGGTGATGAGTGCCGGGAAGGCGGGGGGGGCAGGGGGGCAATCAAAGCGTCTGCACTAGGACGGGGAACAGCAGGGACAGGTGTTCCGCTCCCCGGATGGGCAGTTTGTGTGTGGTGTAGTAGTAGATGACCTCGGGGATGCTGTCGAAGGGCGGGCTGTTCTGGCCCAACACGTACTTGCCGTCCTTGTACTGGGAGAGCTTCATGTGCATGAAGCCCTGGCAGCTCCTGTGGGACCAAAAACAAAAAAGGAGAGAAGAAGAAGAAGAGAGGTGGGTGAGGATTACGACCGGGGAAGGAACAGGAGGTATGGGGGTGAGCGAGTGAGGAGACACGGAGAAGAAAAAGAGAGGATGGGGAAGAGGAGAGGGGCTCAAAACAATCATGATTCACGGCGCACTTCTTCCCCGCGCGTGATTATACAGTGGGATAGACAGCGCTGGATTTACGGACTACTTCCCTTGCACTTTTATGGCATGTTATCATGCAGGATTTAACGCTGTGTCACAATTTATAGCGCAAAGAAGGGTGTTTAAAACACACTGCAGGGAGCGACGCTGGATGAATCAGATAATGGAAAATGAGAAGAGACAAAGGCAGTTATACTGGTAGAGAGTGAGGTGAAGCATGGGAGCGTGCCGGAGAGAGAGAGAGAGACACACACACACACACACACACACACACACACACACACACACACACACACACACACACACACACACACACACACACACACACACACACACACACACACACACACACACACACACACCGGGGGGCGGTTACAGAGAGAGTGGAAGAGAGAGAGGGGATTGAGAGCGAAGAGCAAGAGGGTGTATATGAGAGAGAGAGAGCGAGAGCGAGCGAGAGAGAAGAGAGAGAGCCCAGAGAAAGAGAGAGAGAGAGCCCAGAGAGAGAGAGAGAGAGAGAGAGAGAGAGCCGAGAGAGAGAGAGAGAGAGAGAGACCGAGAGAGAGAGAGAGAGAGAGAGAGCCGAGAGAGAGAGAGAGCCGAGAGAGAGAGAGAGAGCGAGAGAGAGAGAGAGCCAGAGAGAGAGAGAGAGAGAGAGAGAGAGAGAGAGAGAGAGAGAGAGAGAGAGAGAGAGAGAGAGAGAGAGAGAGAGAGAGAGAGAGAGAGCCCAGAGAGAGAGAGAGAGAGAGAGCCCAGAGAGAGAGAGAGAGAGAGAGAGAGCCCAGAGAGAGAGAGAGAGAGAGCCCAGAGAGAGAGAGAGAGCCCGAGAGAGAGAGAGAGAGAGAGAGCCCAGAGAGAGAGAGAGAGAGCCCAGAGAGAGAGAGAGAGCCCAGAGAGAGAGAGAGAGCCCAGAGAGATGGCCCGAGAGAGGAAGGGGGTAGAAAGAATGTCTCAGCCATTAAAAAGCTGAAGTTATTCAGTCTAATTATAGAAGCAGGGGGTAGGACTCCTAGAGAGAGAGAGAGATGGGCGCGTATCCCCTCGTCTAGTCATTAGTCTGGTAAACCAAATAAAACAATGAGGGAGACAGCGCGCCTCCAGGGCAGCAGAGACACCCCGACACCCGGGTACTTTGTCTTCCTGTTTTTTCCGTGCGCCCGCTGCGCGCCGCTGACACCGAACCCGGCCGCGTTCCCGTTCGGAGCTCCCTTGATGCGCTCCGAGAAGCCCCCCCCCCCCCCACCCCAACCACACACACTTGTTTCGGGGAGAATGTTTTGATCACTCGAGTCTCCCCCAGCGCGTATAAATATTCGAGTCGGTTAGACGCGCGTGTCTGATGTGTGGTTTCTTTACCCCGCCGCCAAATCACTTATTCCGTCACATTCATTCATTTGTGTTTATAAAGAAAACAATAAGCCGCCATGACGCCATGGCGCGCTGTGCAAGAACCGCTTCGGGGGAATTGTCCTGTTTTCAAAAAACCTAACTCATACAAGCACATGTATTAACTACTCGTGAGACGATGATGAACACAACGTGGCGGCTCCCATCACAGCATTTGGAAATATCAGCCAAAACGAAATCAATTGGCCGGCTTGAAAAAACACACAGGAGTCATTTTCCCTAATCTACTCTGGCCATGATGATGCTGTCGTGGCCCAGTGACCGGCCTCCATCAACCCGCAAGCTCCCGGGAAATAATGTCCATTAGCCGCTTAGCACGATGGCTAATGATATCTAAGAAGGAACAGGCTCAGGGAAACATTACCGGTGATTACATTAGCGTTATATTAGTCGTTATCATTGGGACGGGATAGTGTTGGGGAACTGGCTCGAATTTATGAGGTCCCAGCCAAAAAGGGTCAGGGTTTGAACCCTGATTTCCACAACCCCGGGAAGAATCCCTCAACCATCCCTGCTCCCTGATGAAAACATCATGTATGTTAACAGATGCGTGTAATTCACTTAGGATAAAGTGAGAGATAAACTATTAAATAGTGACAATACTAGATCGTGATTAATGTGAAAGGAGCTTCAAATTCAAAACGCTCTATGAATGTGCGAGGGCCTTGATTATGTCATTTTTCAGGACGTGTCCTGTCCGACGGGCGTCTTTGTGTCATTACGTCGATTTAGCACAGTCAGATAATCACCTCTCTTTTGAAACGATTTTGACTCATACCTGATACATGTGTGTTCAAACTGTATCAGACGATGTGTGTATAAATTGTCTGGTAGACAGTGAGTAGACGAAGGGAGAATGGGGGGGTTGTAAATGGCCCATCACTATTAATGTGACGGACTCGGGACAAGGCTTACAGAGTTAAAGTATATGTATACGGTGTGTTTGGATGCTTTATACTACAGCTTTAACATCACATTCACGCCTGCCTTAGAGAGAGACGCCATGCTGGCTGGCTCGTAGCACGAGGATGAGAATCAGCTTGTTAACGAGAGTTCACACACCTCTCCCTCCTCGCTCGCTCACACACACACACACACACACACACACACACACACACACACACACACACACACACACCACACACACACACACACACACACACACACACACACACACACACACACACACACACACACACACACACACACACACACACACGATGGGCAAGCCAGGGCCACTCGCTGTGACCTTGCGGCCAGAATAGAAAGAGTGCAGGTTTGTGTCCATGCGTGCTTCATGCTGTCACCCTATCCATGTCGATGAGTAATGCATGAGCTTGTTTGTATGTCAGCACATCATGGTGACATTCACTGGCTTCTCCCTCCCTCTCTCTCCATCTCTCTCTTGTTCTCTCTCGCCATCTCTCTCTCTGTCTTGTTCTCTCTCGCCATCTCTCTCTTTCTCTTGTTCTCTCTCTCCCCCCATCTCTCTCTCTCACTTCCTCTCTCCTCCTCCATCTCTCTCTGTCTCTACCCCTTTCTCCCTTCGCCGCCCCCCACTCTCTCCATGCCTTCTCTCTCTCTCGCCATGTTTTTTCCTCTCCTCTTTCTCTCCCTCTCTCTTTCTCCCTCTCTCCTTTCTCCCTCTCTCTCCACCCCATACATTGGCTCCCTTCCCCATCGTCTGTTCTTCCCCCCCCCCCCCCACCAGAAGGTCATTCATATTCATTAGTGATTAGGGGGAGGCTGATGGGTGCTCTGAAGTGTGCTCCACCTGCCTGATTGCCACTTAGACAGAGCCCACCGGGGCCCCGGAGAAGAAAGGCCACGGTGGAGGAGGGGCCAACGGTAAGGTGAGCATCGGGGGAGGAGGCTATGGATCACGCTGGTAATTACTAGCGAGGAGGAGATCTGATGAGGACAGCAGTATTGGTCGGTTGGTCGGAATTGAGTTGAACCGAGAAGAGAGAGAGATGGAACCTCCACGATATTAAATGCGGTAGAAGTTCAGAGAGAGAGGGGGGAGAGAGAGAGAGAGAGAGAGAGAGAGAGAGAGAGAGAGAGAGAGAGAGAGAGAGAGGAGAGGAGGAGAGAGAGAGAGAGGAGAGAGAGAGAGGAGAGAGAGAGAGAGAGAGAGAGAGAGAGAGAGAGAGATTCTTTCCTTTTTGCAGAATAAGAGCACAGAGACACAGATGAATAAGTGCGGTGAATGAGATGGCTAGCGTCCAGTAGTTAGACTCACACAGCACACACACAGACAGACACACACACACACACACACACACACACACACACACACACACACACACACACACACACACACACACACACACACACACACACACACACACACACACACAGCACGCGGAGCACAACATCTGTATTCAATCAGACTGGCAAGAGAAAGAGATTCAGGTGATGCCCAACCACCTGCCACCTGACCCCATTACATGGCAGTAATGGAGATAGGGCTCTGTGTGTGTGTGCGTGTGCGTACGGGCATGCGTCTTTTTGCCTGTGTGTCTGTCTGTGTGTGCGCGTGCATGCCCTACCGTAGTGAGAGGGAATACTCTGCGCGGGTGGTCTGGCTGTTCCTCACCAGGTAGCTGCACTCCTTACACAGAGTCAGCAGAGACTCTGCCTCGGACCGGGTCAGAGCTCCGTGGTACCATCTGAAGGGGACACACACACACACACACACACACACACACACACACACACGGTCACTAAACAGTCCCGTCAGAGCCTGATGGAGACAAAACACACCCACACACACACACACACACACACACACACACACACACACACGGTCACTAAACAGTCCCGTCAGAGCCTGATGGAGACAAAACACACACACACACACACACGGTCACTAAACAGTCCCGTCAGAGCCTGATGGAGACAAAACACACACACACACACACGGTCACTAAACAGTCCCGTCAGAGCCTGATGGAGACAAAACACACACACACACACACACACACACACAGTTTACTAAAGGTTTCGGCCCTTGACCCACTTTTCAGATCTGATTGAAAATCTCACCGCCCCGACTTCTGAAGTCCGTGTGCGTCTGCCTGCCACACACATCGTTTTAATCCCATCAACATCTGCCGATGACGTATTCACCACCCAGTGAACGAATGCGCATTGCGACACACTCGTTTGTGTGCTGGTGGACGCTAATCGCTCCTCGGTTTGACATTCGCAGGACCTTTCAAACATTTACAATTATTTTATTGAATTTCTATATTATAGTGTCAATGACAATGTATGCCCCCAGTCTATGAATCACTCACACCTGTTCCTCGTTTGTTCCCTGAGCACCGTTGTCTTTACACCCTACATCACCCCCACCCGCTCCGTTTCCCTTCATCTCAGACCTCATCTTCTCTTCCCCACAGTTCGATGGCTAGTGTGCTCCGTTTTTGGTCCCTGTACTCTTATCTAACGAGTATGTCACTGCTGACCAAGAGTATTGCTGACCTGTGCTCCGGTAAGTGCTATCCAGTCAATGTTTGAATGCGCAATTTTCAATAGACCTTTTAAATACACCTTTTACATTTTTTTTTGCATATATAGTCCACTTATTTTGCCACCGTCTATTTAAATATACGTACTTCTATTGCTATGCAGTCCATTGGGGCATCACTGACGTTATTAAATTTGCTCAAAGTGACACCAAAAATCAGGATGAGGACATCACAAAGCTTACATCCCATTTCATTTATTTAGCAGACGATTTTGTCCAAAGCGACTTACAATAAGTACATTCAACAATGAAGATATAACCTAAAAAGCGTGAGTCATTTGAATAAATAAAAAATCTTAAAATAAGCAAAGCATCTCCTTTTTTAGGCCTACAATATAGAAACAAGCGATTTAGAAGGATTCCAGCAAGTCTCCGGTCCAGTTAGCTAAACACTGACATTTAGCAGCGTTAGTGATGGGCTTTCCTCTCCTCCGGCACATCAGCCCATGATTATATGAGCAATAATAACAGAGAACCCCTTCTCTAAAACTGCATCCCGTTTAAAGGGAAATAACCATTGAACTATAAACTACATGAAAGCCTGATAATTACATGTGTTTCAATGTTATCCATAGTGCCGAAAAGCAACCACACGGGGCTTTACAACACAAGGTCTCGTACACCATGAGAAACCCCATTACACTGTCGTTTACAGGCAGGGTACCCAGGGTTGGTGCAGTCTATGCTTTAGCATTAGGACACATTGTTTTGTTGAGCTCTGAGGTCGAGTGCTTCAATCAGACACAAACAGGCCCTCAGGGACAATTGAAGATCAATGAGGCAGAATAAGGAACTACGGTACTAACGAAACCGTGAACGTGTTTGTGTGTGTGTTTACGTGTTTATCTGTGTTTTGCTTGCGCGGGAGCGTGAGTGCGTACTGCTGCACCTTGTTCCTGGAGGTCGGGGGAATTGGGCAAATTTGCATTTCATTAGTGAAATTGCTCTTAATGTGTGGGGATGCGCCACATAAATTACAACATTTCAAATTACACGAGCCGTCTTTAATTAGTTCTCAACCGGACCATTGGTGATTCCACAAGCACTGCCGAGCGCACGTTTAGCTCCTCCAGTCAACAGCCTCCATCGTGTCAGCGATGTCGTTAGGGTTTCCCCCTGCCGCCCCCAGCCACAACAACCCGGGCCTACAATACATACACCTGTTTTTCCAGGGGCAGGCCGGGGTCCACTCTCTCCCCCATCATGGTGTGGCTCTCCTGGGGCATGCGGAACTTGAGCCCCCCGCCTGCCAGCGGGCTGTGCCTGGGGCCCGGAGGCCGCAACCGGTCCGTCGGCGGTGGGGAGCGGTCCCACTCGGCACCGTCGAACTGAACTGTAAGGGGAAGAGAGAGAGAGAGAGAGAGAGAGAGAGAGAGAGAGAGAGAGAGAGAGAGAGAGAGAGAGAGAGAGAGAGAGAGAGAAGAGAGAGAGAGAGAGAGAGAGAGAGAGAGAGAGAGAGAGAGAGAGAGAGAGAGAGAGGGAGCGAGAGAGGGAGAGAGAGAGGCGAAGAGAGAAAGGGGTAGAGAGAAAAAGAAATGGAGGACGAGAGAGGAAGAGAGAGAGAGGAAGAGGGGAGAGAGAGAATGAGGAAGAGAACCAGAGAAAGAGAGAGAGGTAGCGAGAGAGACGTAGAGAGAGTGAGAGACAGAGCGAGGGAGTGGGAGGGAGTGAAAGACAAACAAGAGAAAGAGAAAGAAAGAGTGAGTCATGTTATTTGTAGAGCAATATCACAGAAGAGAAGGGATTAATCGTCAGATCCAGAGATGGGCACACAACAGAGCTCCCTACGTCACAGCGGGCCCCTGCAGCGCTGCAGTGAAACCGGACAGAAGTCGGAGCAGAGCGTCCGCGGCCCGGGCCCCTGACGGCCAACCAACAAACAATCTGCATCATCGTCATAATCAGCGCTGTTGTGAACGCCCGGGGCGCACGTGTCCATCGATGTTACACGGGAAGAGAGGCGAGCCGACAGATTCCGTGCAGCCAATCATGTGCGGTGTGTGTGCTCGGAGGCACGAGCGTCGCCATTGGTCGATAAGACAAGTCAAGCACAACGTAAGCAGTTGGGGGTTAGGGGGGGGGGGGGGGTCTGGGTCGGGCGGCGGCTCGTTTGGCTTGTTGTAGTGTGTTTTCATTTCACCAGACATCGCTCCTCAACGTTGAACCTTGACTGGAAGACACGGACAAACTCAAGAGGGGATTCAACCCCGCAAACCACTCCTGATGCACACATCTGCCGTGGAGGATAAGGAGGAGTTTGTGTGTGTGTGTGTGTGTGTGTGTGTGTGTGTGTGTGTGTGTGTGTGTGTGTGTGTGTGTGTGTGTGTGTGTGTGTGTGTGTGTGTGTGTGTGTATTTCTTCACCATTGTGAAAAAAGACAAAAGGGGTGACAGGCATCAACGAGCCGCGACCATGGAGGGTGGGGGGGGGGGGGTCGGGTGGCGTAACTGGGGGTCCGCCCGGCTCACCCAGGGTCAGAGGCAGGTCGCTGGACGTAAAGGTGCGGAACAATGAAGGGGAGGAGGACAGGGGCTGAAACATGGGGCCGGTGACTCAGGGTGTGTGGCGTCCCCTCGCTCTCTGATGGAGAAGGGGTCATACTCTGCCATCTCCAACGCAGGGAGGGGGGAGAGAGAGAGAGAGAGAGAGAGAGAGAGAGAGAGAGAGAGAGCTATGAGAATGAGGAGAGAGAGAGACGAGAAGGAGAGAGAGAGAGAGAGAGAGAGAGAGAGAGAGAGAGAGAGAGAGAGAGAGAGAGAGAGAGAGAGAGAGAGAGAGAGAGAGAGAGAGAGAGAGAGAGAGAGAGAGAGAGAGAGAGACAGCTATGAGAATATTTCTAATATTTAATTATTCATTCTGATGTTCAAGCTCAATAGTTTGACCTCTTTTTGTCGCTACATTAAGGGTAGATGAGAGCGCAGTTGTTTTCTAAGGTTTCCAATAGGATGAATAAACAGAAACATCGCGGCGGCGACCTTGTGTGCGTTTTCGTATATGTGTGTCTCCGTGTGTTGAGTGTTTGTGAATGTGTGAGTCTTTGTGTGTGTGTTTGTCTCCTTGTGTATGTGTTTGTGTGTGTGCGTCTCCATGATGTGTGTGTTTGCGTATGTGTGCGTCTCTGTGTGTGTGTGTTCGCTTGTGTGCATCTCCGTGTGTTTTTGTGTCTTCGTGTGTGTGTGTGTCTGTGTGTGTGTCTCCGTGCGTGTTGTGTTTGCGTATATGTGCGTTTCTGTGTGTGTATCCGTGTGTGTGTCTCCCGGTGTTTGCGTATTTGTTCATCTCCGTGGTGTGTGCGTGTGTGTGTGTGTGTCTGTGTGTGTGTTGTGTGTGTGTGTGTTGTGTGTGTATGTGCGTGTGTGTGTGTGTGTGTGTGTGTGTGTGTTGTGTGTGTGTGTGTGTGTGTGTGTGTGTGTGTGTGAGGCTGAGCTTGAGTGCAGGCGCAGGAAACGCCGACGAAGAGTTCTCTTGAAAGGCCCTCATGAAATACATCTCCCGTCATAAAACACATTTCAAAAGGCACCGCACGGCCCGTCTCCCCGCCGATAATAACGCCATAAACACACGGCCTGACACGGAGAGGTCCCGGCCACCGCCCAATAGCGCGAGAGGAGGAGAGGTGGAGAAGGCGAGCAGCAGTCGGGAACAGCAGAGGTTAGAAGCTACATTATTGATGCTCCTTTTGAACTCGTCCACAAAAAGAGTCCCAGTCAGAGTCGGGGGGGGGAAGTGACGAATGTCTGCCCAGTGCCGCGGCACGCCGTGGCCAGTGAGGGCTGAGGATATAGCGTCTCATCCCGGGGGAGTGGGGGGGTAGCGTCTGACTACCTTGGACTGGAGAGACTGGTTGAGAGGGCTGGGGTGTTGGTGGAGGTGGAGCCGGGCTCGGGTGTAGCACTGCGTTTTGCAGAACCTTCTTATAGGGCAGGCGGTGAGAGAGAGTGGTGGTGGTGGTGTGTCGGTGGAGGCGACGGCGGTGACAGTGTGTGACAAGAGGAACTCAGAAATAGCCCATTATCTGCCAGGACAGGCTACCTCACTCCACTGTTGTCGTTATCGCGGCCCCTCGGCGGATCACACACACATGTGCGCACACACACACACACACACACACACCTGCATATGCATTATGCAAGTTGCCTCTGTTTCACACCTCCCAACAACGACCACCCCTCGACACACACACACACACACACACCACACACACACACACACACACACACACACACCCCTCGACACGCACACACACACACACACACCACACACACACACACACACACACACACAGACACACACACAAAAACACACACACACAAAGAGGAGATTACAAAACAAATACAGCGCAGGGATTGGGACTGACGAGGGGGGGGGGGGGGTGACGTCTTAATGAGCTGACAAATCCCAAAGACCCCCGAGGTCGGGGGACATCAAAGGCCCCCCCTGAATGGGCATTTTAAGAGAGACCCAGGCTGAACATACATGCCTCCCTCCCTCCCCGGTTAATTATTGAGCAGGCAGACACACTTCGCCACTTTCTCCGGCTCCCTGTGAATTATTGATGCACGGCTCGTCACAATGGGCCCATCTGGAGCGGGCCGCACCTCCGCCAGAGCCAGGATTAAAATGTGGCTTGGCACCCCCGCTTTAGAGACACGCAAAGGCAAGCTCACACAGAGAGAGACACACTCGCACACACAAACAGACGCACACACACGCGCACACACCCACAAACACACACACACACACACACACACACACACACACACACACACACACACACACACACACACACACACACACACACACACACACACACATGGGGGGGAGGGGGTGCAGTGGCCTTGAACACCAGCGTGGCTCACCTACCTGGCAGCCTGCCTGGTAGCCCAAACACGCCAAACTCCCGGGCCAAGCCCAGACGGACTCACCACAACAAGGGGACAGTTGCGAACGTAAACCCCCCCCCCCTTTGAAAATAAAGAGAGGCGGAATCCAAACAGATCTTCAGATCATCACTCTCAGAATCGAAAAAAACCCCTGCTATTTACGTTCTTCGGAGCAGTGGGAACATTTCTCAAAAGAACACCCAAGCCCTGGTTTAGTTCTCGTGTTTTGGTGTCTGCTCTATTGGGCGGGGATTCCACGTGTTGTACTCAGGATACAAGGTTGTCTCTCTGAGCATACTGCGCTGTAGCCTACGGGGGTCCTGTCTAGCTCAACGGTGAGAGCGTGGCCTTAAGGCCAGCAGTGTTAGGGATTCCACTCCCATTGAGGCCAACGATGCATGAGTTAGCAAGTGCTAGTCCGTAATAGTCATTTTGTTGGATGGTTTAGGTGAATGCATCCACCAGGCCACTTGTAAGCAGGGTTTTGTGTGTATGTTTTAAACGATCATGTGTATAGCTGCGTCTGTCTCTGTATTAAGCGGATGTTTGATTTCTTTAAACGGTTCTGTCAGGTGGATGAAAACTACATGAAATTATCGAGCTTCTCTTACACACACACACACACACACACACACACACACACACACACACACACACACACACACACACACACACACACACACACACACACACACACACACACACACACACACACACACACACACACACACACACACACACACACACACGTTTGCGCCACTGACTGAGCCAAAATAATCAATTCCATCAACAAATCTGTAGGGTTTTTTTTTTTCCGCAAAAGATAAGAGCAGGTGTTGGCAAGCACACGACGATGGGCAAAAGTCCAAGAGAATTTTGGTTTCACTGTTTCGATGACTACTCAATGTGTGTTTGGATCCCAGACTGCATGCAAAACCGTGGGGTTTTTGAGAAGCTTTTGGAGACAGCACCGTTCTGAACACGCTTGTCTGGTGCAATTTGCTTGACCGTTTTTGTTGACTGGTTAAAAAGATGACGTGTGTGTGTGTGTTGTCTGTGTTTGTTGTGTGGTGTATATGATGACGTGTGTGTGTGTGTGTGTGTGTGTGTGTGTGTGTGTGTGTGTGTGTGTGCATTCGTTTTGTATTTGTGTCCAGGTACCTCCTCCTGGGTGCGCTGCCGTGACCTATATCCGTGGCTGGTGGATAATTAACCCTGAACAAGCATCCCTGGACAGGCTTAACACAGGCCTCACAGTGACTGACTCACTCAACTATTAGGGCTCTTACACACATCTGTGCTCTTTGTTTGGAAAAAAGAAAGAAACTGACCCACACACACACACACACACACACACACACACACACACACACACACACACACACACACACACACACACACACACACACACACACACACACACACACAGACAGACAGACAGACAGACAGACAACAGACAGACAGACAGACAGACACGCCCACGCCCATATGTCCCTTAGACCACAACAGAACATCTGCCTTCTATCTGTGTGTAATGGACACCTGTGGATGTTCAGCGTATGGGGGTTGGGGCCCTTCTGCTTTCACCGTCAGCAGAACGCGATGTGGCGCTCGCTCGGAACGTCTGAGGAGCCCCACGTCGATTAATGAAGCGGATTCACCTTCTTCCCGGTTTAAAAACGTCAACTTGCTGCAAAACGGATGAAAAATAATATACATTTTCCATCTGCATGGCTCACCCTGGAAAAACACGTGAGGGAAATTGGGTCACATGTAACCGTGCCTAATCCTTATGCATGGGGGTTTTCAACACCTGTTCACAATTACCGATAATTACCAGGCTGAAAGGGCGTGCGCGACAATGCTGCTTTTCTCTCTGCCTATTGATTCCACATCAAATGGACTGACAGATAACTAACCGTGGTTCCAATGGAGACCGTTGGACAGCCTTGTCTGAAAGAAGACGAGGGAGAGGGGGAGGAGCCTATATCTGACATTAAGATGGCTTCATTAGAGCCATTCACGAAGGCATCTGCCTCTGTCAGAGCCCTGGCAGTCGGCTCGGCTCTCTGCAACACAAAGACCTTACGCTGAGCAAAACGGGCTCTCCAACGGGGCGGACAATTAGCACCTTATGCCAGCGTCAGCACGGGGGAAAAAAGCCCCAAATTCGTCTATAGAATCGAAGGCCACTGTGAATTCACCGAGTGGAACTATGATTTTCTTTTTGGGTTGAAACAAGAGATTTCACAATGTTGCATCCGGATCTATTTTCATTTCCTCTTGCGCACGCACACATTTTGGTATTCTGTTTTTGTCTTTCAACCTGTCACACCGATCACTGTCTGTCTTTTTTTTTTGGGATGCTATGCGTTCATTTACTATTCAATAACCCAATTCCCTTGTGGTGTGCCTGCCACTCTCTCCATCTCTCTCTCTCTCTCTTGAGGGGGGAGAGAGATCGAGATAGGGAGAGAAAGAGGGAGAGCGGCTCTCTCGCCTTCTCTCCCTATCTCGATCTCTCTCTCCCACCTCGCCCCCTCTCCGTCTCCCGCCACCCGTCCCCTACTGTAAGTGGGGCATTAGCTCCCTTTCCATTCCCGCTCTCACTGCCTCCTGTGCCGGCCCTCACACCCGCCCCCCCCCCCCTCCAACCCTCTCCTCACCCCTCCACCCACCATTTATATCGCTCCTCCCCATTTACAGTGTGTGTGTGTGTGTTGGGAATCACAGAGGACAAGACTTTTCATTAACGCCCGTAACGCTTCAACACTGGAGGAGCAAGAGGAGCGGGCGATCGAGGAAGAGAGAGAGAAAGGAAATACAAGGGAGTGTGTGTGTGTGAGAGAGAGAGAGAGAGAGAGAGAGAGAGAGAGAGAGAGAGAGAGAGAGAGAGAGAGAGAGAGAGAGAGAGAGAGAGAGAGAGAGAGAGAGAGAGAGAGAGAGAGAGAGAGAGAGAGAGAGAGAGAGAGAGAGAGAGAGAGAGAGAGAGAGAGAGAGAGAGAGAGAGAGACGGGGTCGGGGTGGGGGGAGAACAGTCCTTCTCTAGTGTCAGTCAATTGATGGAGAGGCCAGGATGAAGGCCCTGGGGTCTGTCTCAAGTGCTGACTCCAAACAGTGATCTCTTCTTTTTGGTCCTTATATAGTACCCACACGTCCGTTACCATGCCAACACATGTCTTGGCTTAAAACACACACACACACACACACACACACACACACACACACACACACACACACACACACACACACACACACACACACACACACACACACACACACACACACACACACACACACACACACGTAGCAATCCGTACACACCGCAAACATACGTGTCGTCTGCTGATAACAGAGGCACATACATGTGTCGTCCCCGTAGGGCACAGCTTAACACTTAACTATTCACTTAATATACAAACGGTATTTACAAGGAGAAAACCATTAATAAACCTCATTTAAATTACCCTCACAGCATTTCAGTCTGTAAGTGAATGTCACCGGGGTGGGTGGGGGGGGGGGGGGGGGATTTTGCTCAAGGGCATCTAGGTAAGTCAAGGTGAGCTTTTGTTTTCCTCCTTTCAGACCTCCTTCTTCTTCTGTTGTTGTGTTGATTGTCTTCCAAATTCCCCCGATGACGCCGGAAGAAACGGTTAATCTCGGCGAGGCAACTCATGCACGCCATTATTAAAAAACCTCCAAGATCCCCCTCCGACCACCCCCCCCCCCCCACACTCATCATCTGCTCATTAGACAGGGCCATCAGCTCACTAATGAGACGTTGGCTTTAATTAGCTCACTGATTGGTGTACAACGGCTGCCGGGCCGATCTCTCTCGGCCAAACTGTCCACTTACTTCAAGGAATCACTGGCTGCTGTCATTAAGGCTGCCACCCTGAAATAAATACTCGACTGTACTCTGAAATACGTACTCTACTGTATCCTGTATTATGTACTCTACTCTACCCTGAAATACTCTACTGTACCCTAAATTTACATACTCTACTCTACCCTGAAATACATACTCTATTGTACCCTGCTATATGTACCCTACTGTACTCTGCAATACGTACTCTACTGTAGTCTGTTATACGTACTCTAATGTAGTCTGTTATACGCACTCTACTGTAGTCTGCTATACGTACTCTACTGTAGTCTGTTATACGTACTCTACTGTACTCTGTAATACATACTCTACTGTACTCTGTAATACATACTCTGTCTAGAGTACTTTGTCACATGTACCCTACTGTACTCTGCAATACGTACTCTACTGTAGTCTGTTATACGTACTCTACTGTAGTCTGTTATTCGTAC
>OLKM01000657.1:140096-182596 GCA_900291075.1 Melanogrammus aeglefinus | reverse complement strand
CAGCTGCTGATTGCTGCTGCAGCAGCTATCAGATCAGCAGCCTCGACTGGGAAACCACAATAAAAATATATATCCCATGTGTGTCCCTGTATTTTCCGAAGGTGATGAGGAGAGGTCTCTTTAGAACAAAGAAAGATAGAGGAGAAAACATGGGATCCAGTGTGTGTGTTTGGTAACCAATACCAGGGTCCTAGCTGTGGTGCAGCAGAGAAGAGTCTAGCGCTGGCTAGTCCAGCGCTCACCTAGCCCCCCCTGCTAGACGGGGGGGGGGGGGGGGCTAGGCGACTGGTTGAAAGGCAGAGTCAAAGTTTAACCTTCATCCGGCGCACACATCTGTCTCCATGGCGACAGAGTGGAAGCCCTGGGGAAAGACCCTTACGGTGATGTGAGGGAGGAGGGAAACATAAAAAGAGAGAGAGAGAGAGAGAGAGAGAGAGAGAGAGAGAGAGAGAGAGAGAGAGAGAGAGAGAGAGAGAGAGAGAGAGAGAGAGAGAGAGAGAGAGAGAGAGAGAGAGAGAGAGAGAGAGAGAGAGAGAGAGAGAGAGAGAGAGAGAGAGAGAGAGAGAGAGAGAGAGAGAGAGAGAGAGAGAGAGAGAGAGAGAGAGAGAGACAGCTGGGAGGGAATAAGTAGAAAATAGGGGGAGGACGATGGAGAGATCGTAAAGAAAGAAAGAAAGAAAGAAAAATGGTAATGGAAGGGTGCTGGGGAGGGAGGAGGAGCAGAGGAGGGAGATTGGAAAACAAACAGAGAGCGGGAGGGAGGGAGAGAGAGAGGGAGAGAGGGAGGGACCAGGGAGCGATGCCCCGGGAGAGCTGGAGGTTGGGGGACATGGCGGGGGGGGGGGGGGGGGGGGCGGGGCTGTGTGCGTCTGTCTGTGTTTGATGTTAAGCCGTTCAGACAGAGGCACGCCGCGGGTGAATGTCTGTGTTTGATGTTAAGCCGTTCAGACAGAGGCACGCCGCGGGTGAACGATGCTCTACCTGCGCCCTCGGAGTGTCAGAGGCAGCGCCGCGCAGGGAGAGGGAGATTGAAACACAGCCGGGCTTACTGATTACACACTGGCGATAAACAGACAACAGACAATGAGATGGTGATGTGATAGGAAAGTGGTTGATTAGAAACAGGGGGAGACCGTGGGGGGGGGGTGGGGGTGAGGGGTGGTGGTGGGGGGAGAGAGGCTGTTTAGGCATGCAGAAGAAATAGAAGAACAACACAATCTGCAGTCCGTCCACGGGAATCCCACATGAACCCGGGGACTGGGACGGGGACGGGATGAAGAAGCAAGGTTTCTAGCTCACAAGAGGTTTTTGTTGATATTTCTTTGGAGATGTGTCAAGGTACACAACACAAAACTAAACCGCACAATGAAATGCATTCATACAAACCGAGCCACAATTGTCTTTTCAGACGGATGGGCGACTCCCCCGTAATGAGAGACGATGGAACAGACAGACAAACGGAGGAAGACACACAGACGGCGGCCCTTGTGTACAAATGGGCTGTAACCACACAGCCCATTTGCTGAGCAAATGAGAAAAAACGTTCGCCCAGTCTCTGCAGCCTACCTCCCCGTCAATATCCGACTGAACACAAAAAGACCATCACATAAAAACAGCGTCTCTGGGGCAGGGGGAGGTTTTTTTTATTTTTTTTTATTATCGTAGATCTAGTGGAGGAGATGGGAAAAGGAAGATGACCCACTTCACCTCTGACTAAGAACTCTGCTTGACCGGAGGGACGTCTCAGCAGCAGTAGCCAGCGAGAGAGAGGAGACCGGACATGTACACTTAGCCGATAGACGGAGTAGAGAGGGCTGCCTGGCTACCCCTCAGGGCAGTGGGAGAAACCCGTGATGGAGATGGTGGCTGGAAGGTGCTGGAGGATGGGAGGGGCGATGGTGGCGGGTTGGGGGGGGAAGTGGTGGTGGAGGGTGGAGTGTTCTTGCTCACTAAATGACTGAAACAGTTAAGGCATTTTAGGGAGAGAGGGAGAGGAGTGTGTGCTTCTGGGAGAGAGAGAGAGAGAGAGAGACAGCGAGAGAGGGCGAGTGCGAGAGAGAAAGGGTGATTGAAGGAGTGAGAGAACGAGAGAGGGAGACGTTGGGATAACAAAGACAAATGGAAAACGATAGATGGCTACCAGAGCGTGGAGAAACACCCGGAGGAGGACATGGGAGGGGAGTCGGATAGAGATGTCTTCAAACGTCTGGAATGGGGAAACTCAAGAGCACGCCAAGAGCTAACCAAATAAATACAGCACGCAGATTGCGCTGCTGTGCAGGCGCCCTTCTCAGCCAATACTACAAAGAAGTTTGTTTAAGGAAAACCCGTTTACAGGGTAAACAGGTTTTTGTGGGTATTGTGTGAACGGCTTTTAAAAAGACTTAAAAAACGTTACAATAAGGAAAGTACACCCAATAGGCTCGCTCTTCTTAAACATCATTATTCACCTTCTCTACCCTTCGCACCCTAAGTACCTACACCAGCCAAAAATATACTTCATGAATAATTTACTCGTAAAATATATTCAACACTGCTTCCCCTCTAGCTGATTAGAAGTTCACATTTTTTGCACTAGCGGGCTTAACATTTGAACCAATAATATCACAGAAAGCTTGTGTAGCCGGCTAGTGTACGCATTGTCCATTTCAACCATCCAATTTGAACCATGAAAGGAAAGGAAGTGTTCAACATGATGTTTCGGGTCATGTTTAAGCACATGGAAACATAAATGGACTGCATTTTATATAGCGCTTTTATCCAAGGCGCTTTACAACATTGCCTCACATTCACCCGTTCATGCACACATTCACACACCGACTGCGGTGTCACCCATGCAAGGCGAGAGCCAACTTGTTCGGAGCAGATTACGTGCCTTGCTCAGGGACACCGCGACAATCCACACAGGAGGAGCCGGGGATCGAACCAGCAATCTTGCGGTTACCAGCCTCCCCGAAACATCTCATCACCTGCTGCGTAAAACCCGCGGTACGATCCACCTAATAACACCGTGGCGTAGCATGCCTCCGAACCACAGTGATATTATGGGATGGCTGGGGGAGGAACCGACCTGTGAGGACGCGCTGGGCCTCGTACGGCTCCATGTAGCCGTTGTTCTCGCAGGGCGTCACGGGCCCCAGTTCCGGCTCCGTCCTGAGGTCCGACCGGGCGTCAAACGGGTCCGAATAGTCCGTCTCGCGGGCCAGCGGAGCGGACGGGACCACCTGGGTGACGAGTAGATGGGTCATTTGGTAAATGGACTGCATTTATATATAGCGATTTTACCCAAAGCGCTTTACAATATCGCCTAACATTCACCCATTTATGCACACATTCAGAGGCCGGCGCCGCCGTCGGCCATGCAAGGCGACAGCCAGCCTGTCGGGAGCAGTGAGGCTAGGTGCATTGCTCGGGAACACAGCGACACTCGACACAGCTAGGAGGAGCCGGGGATCGAACGTGCGTGACCAGCCAAACCGCTCTACCCCCGAAGCTACTGCCTCCCCGTGATTTAATGTATACACAATACCCAGAGATACGGGGCGAAGGCAGACTAATACTCCGTCCCGCCATCACCTTAGGAGACATGGCTCGTATCGTCTTGTGTCTTGACCTTTATCAGAATAAAAGCTAAAACTTTAGTAGCAGAACTTAATAATGACCAAATGCCACTTGCATCAGAATTATGTTTGAACAGCCACGGACTGTGCATGATGCAATGCATTGTTTTCTGTATACAATATCTGCTCAAAAAACGAGTTGACAATCCCCTGTGACAACCGCCTCAGGCGACCCTACCTACTGTCACGTGAGCCGCGGGACGCGGTAACCGGGAAAATGTTGCTATTTTTACGGCATAACCCCCGCTTTCTGCTCTACATCGTCCCGCGCAAAGACAATAGGCTAACCAAATACCGCAATAGTGCTAACCCAAGCCTTACTTGGGAGGCTAGATTCTGCTACACAGGCTGATTCTCGCTCTCAGGACGTCATATTTCACCCTCTGGAGGCTGGGAGGAAGCGGCCCAGTAAGGAGATGATGAGGTCCCTGGCGGGACGGCAGACAGAAGATAAAGTGTGTGTGTGTGTGGGGCTAGGGGAGGGGGGGTGTTGCTGGTTATTGGAGGGTATTTGTTCCTCCATTCGTGCACAGGTGGAATCTCAGTGGTCAACTGGCTCAATGACAACCGCGCACAGACAGCAATATGGACGGACACGCCAACACACCCACATCCACGCACACACACACACACACACACACACACACACACACACACACACACACACACACACACACACACACACACACACACACACACACACACACACACACACACACACACACACACACACACACACACACACCCTTATCTTATTCTCCACCTCTCTCTCTTTCTATTCTCCGCTTATCATTCCATTTTACTAACCTCTTTGTCCCTTCTCTTTATTCTCCCTCCCTTTTGCCTGCCCTCCCCTTTTCAGATTTCACGCACTCTTTGTCTAACTTTGTTCATCGCTCAGGCCTTGCCACACGTTGCCCTGCGATCCCAGGGAAGACAAGCGCACACACACGCGCCTCACAACATTACATCGTAATCCCCCAGTCGATTGTGTAACTGGTTATCGATGCGCCGGAATCTGCAATGTTAATTACAGTGCGGATGTTCTTCCCACGGACCCTGGGAAATTAATGAAGGGTACATAAAAATGGAGTAAAAAACCAAAGAGCTATTGACCTGCCATAAGACCTTCACTCCTCCACCACACAGACACACTTCAGAGCTGCTGTTCTGAATGAAAGAGAAAAGAGCCACCACTCAATGGAAAAAGGCTCAAAAGGAGAAATATAACACTCGACTCACGATATATTTGCAAGTTTAATGAGTGTATGAGTGTATTAAAACGCTATTTTGTTATAGTTTCCTCTCTCTCTCTCGCTGTCATTCGCTCTACTTCTTACTCTCTCACACTCTCTTTCCGTCTACCTGTCATTTTCTCTCTGACTCATCACCTGTTTCCTGCCACAGCATCGACTACATGTTATAGATATAAATACGCTCTAACGTCCCACTGGCGCCGAAGGAACGGGGTCATCAATTATTCTGGCTTTGCGGGCCCTTGACGTCTACCAATGCGTTACACAGGTGGCACCTTATGCTGAAACAGGGGTCTCTCTCTCTCTCTCTCTCTCTCTCTCTCTCTCTCTCTCTCTCTCTCTCTCTCTCTCTCTCTCTCTCTTCTCTCTCTCTCTCTCTCTCTCTCTCTCTCTCTCTCTCTCTCTCTCTCTCTCTCTCTCTCTCTCTCTCTCTCTCTCTCCATAATTTATGAGAAGACATGGGACCATGTCACCCCCCTCCCACTGACTCAATGATCCGTCGACGCCATCAATAAAACTCATTTTTAGTCATTAGGGAAAATGTAGGACACAGGTTACATCAGCAGGAGGGCTTTCGGATGCACAACAAATTATGGAAATGATGAAGTGTGTGACACACACACACACACACACACACACACACACACACACACACACACACACACACACACACACACACACACACACACACACACACACACACACACACACACACACACACACACTTACGTGGAAATTACTTGCCAACAGAGATGTGGATCAATAAAGCTGAGTGATGCAGAGAGGTGATCTCTTAGTGAGAGAGGGAACCACTGATGTCTCTCTATACCTTTGAGAGGATTGCCGCGTTATGTTGGAACCCCACAGACAGACAGAGAGACAGACAGAGAGAGACAGAGACAGAGACAGAGACAGAGACAGAGACAGAGACAGAGACAGAGACAGAGACAGAGAACCGGACTCTTACTGGCTCCTGCTGGTCCTCCAAGGAGATGGCACTGAGGAGGATCTTGGTGCGCCCCAGGTCCTGGGAGTCCACCTTGATCAGTCTGTGTTTGGGCGACTTCATGTCCAGGTTCGAGCACTTCATGGGCGACCCGTACACAGGGGTGGATGGCGTGTCAGGGGGTCCCGGGTCGCATCTGGACCGGTTCTCTGCGTCCTCGTAGGGGTCCTCGAAGTCCATGTTCTTCTGGAGCCGGTAGGCTCTGAGGATCTCGCTCTCTGTGTAGTCCGGCGTGGGAGGCTGGGGCGGGACCCTTCTGCTCCCGAAGCTCAGGTAGTCCTTCAGCCACTTGGCCATGGCAGGTCTGGGGCTTCTTAGACGGCACACTGGGAGGTTATGTAGGGCAAGGCTCAGGGGGGGTCTGAGGAGACGAGAGAACCGACGGTGTTAGATTAATTTAGGATGACTTCTAATTCGTCTGAGAGGTTCAGATTGGATTAACGTGTGTGCTTTCTGAAGACGAATTTCCCAAACAAGGAATCACATACTACTGTCATGCTTGTAGAGACGCTCTACAAAGAGCCATAATAACGTTCAGCATTTGCAGCTGGCGTTCACGTATTGTTTTAACAAACAAGTAATAACAGCGTCTATCGTCTGGACTATGCCCCTGGAGCTGCAATTACATTTCACACCCACATAATAAAACCAAGGAAATCACTCACTGATTAAGTGTTAATCAATTGATAAAGAAAAAACACATTGAAGCCATAGCCACTTTAGACATAGTCGCGTGTCTGTTTTTTTTTTTTAGACTTGGCTCATAACGCATAATGAAAAAACACCTTTAAAATGTGAAACAGGACAAAAGTAGGCCTGATAACAATTTGCCAAAATGATACACGTGTTTCCATTTTAAGTTATAATGTGAGATTTGGAAAGCTCAATCACAGCATTGCAATTAAAAACGACAACAACTGATGATGTTGCGGGACCAACACACTAGTTACCGTTCACCTTCTTCACCCGCTGCTCCTACCACTTTCGATGCGAGCTTTTCATGTTGCGCTCCTTCATGTTGACAGCAAAACCCATGCAAACAAAGTCAAAAGAAAAACCCTCCAGCCGTACCGCTTAAATTACATTTAGGTGGTAATTCCAAAAATAAAACGCGGTGAGGGTTTATTTGGCGACGCGTTGAGGAGATGTCCACTGGAAACCAGCGGAGTTTTGTCTGTCTGAGAATCGAGCGAAGGCAAACGGACGAGTGCGAGGCGACGCGGATCCTAGTGGAACCCAACCACGCGTTAAGGGGGAGGGGCTTAACTCTCAGACGCCATATCGTACCCTGGTAGGCTGCGCCATAGGCTGCACTTCAGCTACCATTCATTAATTGAACACACATCTAGATTATGATCCACGCATCCATAGAGCTGCATAACATTCTTTGATTAAAATGAATTGCCTTCATGTTATGATTCCTAAATACGATGTGAACGAGGGAATGGACCTTCCTAGTTATCTCAGCTCATATTCCACCAACCCAAACCCACCTGTTAATTATTTACCCATACACCATGCTTAATCTAGAAGATCTCTATGTCCTATGACACATTGGATTAATCTTTTATCATATTCCAAAAAAGCGTCCCATTTTGGTGCGGATGATTTATCTGTAGATAGGCCTACCCAAAATATCATCACCCGTTGGACATTGCAGTTTGGGATGATGGGTCACAATATTGGAGCAGGCACAAACCATGAAGGCGCAAACCACCACACGTGGAACCAATGACAACAAGCACTGAAGCCCAACTGACTAAAAGATAAAAATATATATATTGGGTAGAATGTGTCCCATCCGCTCTTTCAGATATCACACATTATCAAGAGCTGAGGGCCCTATATTGGATTGCGCGCTACAGTGGTTGAGGCTGTAAAGGACCGTAAATGCCCCTTTTTCTTCACGATAGCCATGAGCTCACCCTCTCCAGGGGGCGGGAGATTGGATGAGGTCATCACGATAGAATTCCCCCCTCTCTCTCCGCGGCTCCAGATCTCTACGACCGCAGACGTCATCAGCAGCTCTCCCACAGCGGCTCCACAGACCGCCAGGCCTGCCCTGGATTTTCCGAAACATGAGATTTATTAGATTACATGGATTGATGTTGATGCAAATAGAAACACCGTGGATGTTGTGGATTGGAAATGAGGGAAATCTACCTGGAAATGAATGTCTTTCAAAATGAATTTGCATTTTTCCCCCCGAAAACATTATAGTTGGAGAAAAAAGGTTTTTCATCCCTTGAGGCATATATTTAATATGCTTGGTTCCCACCTCACATACTGAATTTCACACTTATCTTTCGCATTCACACACACACACACACACACACACACACACACACACACACACACACACACACACACACACACACACACACACACACACACACACACACACACACACACACACACACACACACACACACACACACACACACACACACACATGCATGCGCACACAGACACACACACACACACACACACACACACACACGCACACACACACACACACACACACACACACACACACACACACACACACACACACACACACACACACACACACACACACACACACACACGCCGAAGGGTCCCTCAACGGTTTAACAGCACCCCTTGTTTGTAGCCATACCAAGGCTATCTTTCATCTCCGTCTTACCATTATGCCTAACAGTTTCTAAAATAATAAATTGCAAGGGAAAGAAATACTGGATATAATGAGGAAGTTCGCCGAAAGAAGAAGAAAACCCAAATTAAACCAGTCAGTACAGTCAGTAAGACAGGTATACAGACAGGTTCATTACTGTCACATTGGAAGTGGGAAGAAAGATTCTGTGTGAAGCCTAATTTCTTCAAAGGCAGCTGAAAACACGACTGTGGGATAATTTAGGGGATTCGTAAGAATATCTAATTATACTACACAAGCTAAATATAGATCTTGTTTTTGTGATTTTTGTAGTTACACATGTTTGGCTTTCCCTTTTAACAGACATACATTTTCGGATTTTCATGTACCACAAAAAAGTTAGGTTATTCAGCTCAAATAACATCTAGCCTTTAAATTCATTAATGATGTTCAAAAGTAGGCTATATTGGAAAATGTCACATATTTCAATTGCCTATCTAGCGTGTCATTACCGCTCCCTTTTGGTGAGACGTAAGTACTGCGTCCATTTGATAAAAAACACGGGCATCCTATTTTGTGTCTTCAGTAGGATGATAATACAATATTTTACCGGTAGTTGCGGTAGCCGCCGTTTTCCATAAATGAAGAACAAACTATTTTAGTAACATTAACATTTGTAGTCAGGTTCTAACGTGTCGATTGGTGGTACCTACTTTAAAATGTGTGGTGATTGGTTTAAACATCCTAAAAACAATCCCATTCCCACAACCTCCTGTATTGCTGAGTCCCGATTTACAGCGAGAAAGGATGCTAATGGTCCATACAGGCTACGGGTGTTGATATCAACTTTAATAAAGCAATATCACACGAGAGGGAGTGCTGTTGTACTGTATATCAGCACGGCTGTGATTCGGTCGTAGGCACGAGGCCGCAGGCCGAGTGCCGCAGATAATCACAGCCGTGCTGATATACAGTACAACAGCACGACCTCGAGTGTGATATTGCTTTTATACAACAGTGCTACGAGCACATTTTATTAGTTTAACAGTAATAAGAAAACAAGAATTTAGAATTTGTTTGTTATAGTAATCATTTATTCGGCTCCGCCAACACAAATAGTTCCGCAACTGAAGGGAGACAAGGCTGTTGCCAGGCAACACATATACAAATAGTTTACGAACGCCCGTACAGCGGAGTGATTATGTCTGTAAAAAGTCGCAGTGCTGTTATACTGTATATCAGCACTCATGGAACGTCTCTTGTCCAATCAAATTGCTCGGTTGGGACCGGTCGGAACTACCTGTTGTATAACATACAATATAATTATTTGAAGAGTTGACTAGAGTCAATATAGTCAAAATCTACGTTCGATTAATTGTCGGTGTCATTCATATTCACCAATCCAATTCAGATCCGGCGTTTTGTGCAGTGCTTATTGGTTGCTCTACCCGGGGGGGGGGGCGTATTTCGACCCCTTCATGGACAACTGTGAAGTGCTAATCTATGATCAGCTCATGGGACAGAAGAACCACTTACCTGGCACACATCTTTGACAGGTAGGCCTACTTAATCCTATTGTATAATGTACATACATTGTGCTGTGCTGGTAACACATTCATGAGCCTACTTCTGTGAAATTGTGAATAGGCCATATACTTTAGATATTGACTGCAGTAAAAGGAGTAGAGACACCACGTTGGATCCATGAGAGAGAATCTCCTAACCACAATGTGGCTTGTAATTACACTGTACCTTGTGTTCATGGCAAATAAAGTGTATATTTTAAACAGCCACAAATACACATAGCCTACTGTTAACGGTACTGCTGAAGTTATATAATTAGACATCATTGTGTATATATAATCAAAAATATGTATTAGTTTCATCTCCTCTTCTCCAGTCTTCCTCCATCGAGAAACTACAATGAAGAGTCTGAAGGCAAAGTTTAAAAAGAATGAGGTAATAACACAATTCAGCAAGAAAACACGAAGGCATTAGTGAGAACACTATGCTTTTAAATAAGATGCTCATTCATTGGTCGACAGGTGCGCATGTGTGTGTGTCTGTGTGTGTGTGTGAGAGTGTGTTTGTGTGTAGGTGAATAATTAAAGGCTACCTGAGAGCTACCTGGTTTCTAGAACCAGTCCGGAGCTAGCCCTGCAATCCTGCTGTTGCTCTGACACACAATCCCAGTGCCCATCTCTCTCTCCCAACACCCCCCCTCCCACACACACACACACACACACACACACACACACACACACACACACACACACACACACACACACACACACACACACACACACACACACACACACACACACACACACACACACACACACACACACACACACACACACACACACACACACACACACACTCCTTTGTCCCTTTGCCTTATAAGTGCGGAAAATGATTTTTTTTTTTGTATTTCTGATATTTTATTCAAAAACGTAGTTTTTACAAAGTCTTAACAAACCAAAATATCTTTTGGACAAAATATACGACCACTATTTAACCAACTAGCTTGCCTTAGCAGCCTCCTGCGGTCTCAATGCCTGGAGCCTTGTTCTCCAGTGAGCAGACAGTGATCCTGCACAGTTCAAACTGTAATCCTCACTGCGTTGGTCTGAACGAGTGATGGCCCCGAACCCTGGGGGATAGGAACAAACTATATCTCCTAATGAGAGCGGTTAACCTGATAGCCACCCACGATGACGTGCAACTGTATATGTAAACAGACTAGACACTAGACAGACAGTCAGATGCAGACAGATGTGGTTACATGTACACTACACACGTGGCCATTATAGCTGTAGCTTTCTTTCTTTCTTTAGGTTTATCATTCCCTTGTTAGGATATCCGTCCCATGCGAGTACGACTCCCTCCCCACCCAGTACAGCATCAACACTGCACAGTGCCCCCCCCCCCCCTCCTAGTCCCTGTCCAGCAGTGTAGAACAGAGAATAGTCAGCCAGTTTCTCCTCTTTCTGCTGATTCCACCACATCCTGGCAGGCCTTCAGTGCCGCGGCAGCGGTGCTCAGACCCTTAGCGCGATAGCATGGTGCTCTGACTGACACAGAACTCACACAACCTAACGCAGAGCAGAGAATTACAGCTGCGACGGAGAAGGATCATTTGTTAGGAGCACAAGCACGGCGACGGAGGAAGTGTGTGTCTGTGGTTTGTGTGTGTGTTTGTGGTTGCGTGTGTGTGTGTGTGTGTGTATGTGAGCTAGGTGGAAGGGACAGACGGTGTCCTTGCTAGCCGGAGGACATAACGTGACAGCACTGCAGAGGGAGGGATTGTGAAGAACAGATAGCAGCATGCTGGTTTGTTTACACTGGCTTCTGTTTAACAGGGGTAGATTCTTCCAAATGGAGTATAAGTTTAACATGTAGGCCAGTTTATGTATGCGTGAGTCCAGGTTTTTGGGGTTTCTTTTGTGTTGTGGAGTGGACAATGTTCCAGGATACATGTTAGTTTGGATCGCCCTCAACTTCTGTGGATGTGTGGTGGAGGCTTACAGTAACAGTACACTTAGCGATAACAGCATGGCTTTGTTTATGTGTGACCTTGTAACCAGGAAGTGGTGGTCTTATAGTGTCTGTGTACAGCATAAAGCTAAGTGAGGCGATAATTGTGCACATGTGCAGTATCTATGCTGTGTTTATATGTAACTCTGTGGCTGTTTATGCGAGTGTGTATCGTGTTTAGTGTAGCGGGGACACACAGCTAGTGTGTGTTAGGCCCTGATAGTAAGTCATGGAGCCTGGGGAGCCGTTGTTTAGCGTGATGAAGCGCTTCTGTCCATGTCTCAGTCTCCTGCCACTCACAGTAGGTATCGCCTCTCTTAATATGTCGACTTCTCCTGCTTTTCCCTTCTCTCTCTCTCTTGCACTTCCACACTAATGTCTCTTTCGGTCTCTTGTTCACTTTCCCTTTCTGTCTCTCGGTCTCTTTTACACTCTGCCTATGTATAGAAAAGGCAAACCGTGCAGGTTTTAAGTGGATTTGTAAATGTTTATGAAACATTCCTTTGTGTTAAGTATAAAGTGTGAGTGGAATGTATGTGTACTAGTATAAGTGTTGTTGTCGATTAGTTCAACTGTAATGAGGGATGTCTTTCACACGTCAATATTGATTCATCGTGCTTTGTGCTCTTTTTAATGCATACTTTGTTAATTTTTCTTGATTTCATTGATGCTGCCTTGTCATGCAGTGTCTCCTGAAAAGAACCAGTATCTGTTTCCCTCTGGTTTGAGAGGGCAAGGTCATGACCCTTCTAATCCCCTGTGTGGTGTCTGCCATCTCTGTCCCCCCCCCCATGCAGAGCCAGGACTGGAGCCGGAGTGACGAGAGACTGCTGCAGGCCGTGGAGCAGAAGGAAACCGACAAGGTCTCTGCTCTCATCGTGAAGAAGAACCTCTGCCCCACCAAGCTGGACGCAGAGGGCAAGTCAGCGTGAGTTCATAACTGCTCTTTCCTCCTATTTCACCTGTTTATTTTATTTTTACATGATGGAATGATCCGGTCTGGTCACTAGGGACAATATGCACTCGAAGTCTCTCTGAAAAATTGTGGACAAAAATGTTTGGTACATTACTCCGTTGCTCCATAACCTTATGTTAAATAACAGCATATTTATTTTGTCGTACCCTCATAATCATGATCATAAAAACATATTGATGAATCAATTAAAAAACAATGCTCTACCCAATGAGGCTGGTTTATGGATGTTATAAACCCTCTTCTTGACCAATGCCTGGCCAGCTTCCACCTGTGTGCGTCTAAGGGTCGTCTGGACTGTCTGGAGGTGATCATCTCTCACGGAGCCGACTTGAAAACAACGGATGGAGCAGGTGGGGCTCAAAGCTTCAAAAATGCACCTCTTCACTCATTCTGATGTCAAAGTTTTTTACGCGTCAAATGCACAGTATAGTTCAGGTTCTTTCTGAACAATGAAATTATTTGGACTTGGCAACGTAAATATTTAGGTGAGAGCTGTATGCAGCACTCAACTATTGTTCTTCATAAGTTTTATTCAAAATTTTTCCTTCCTTTTATTGTTCTCTACAAATTTTGGGACCTATATCTTCTTCCTCAATTTTTCACAGACTCCATTCAATTTTTAAAATGTTCAGAATAGCTTGGAATCGTGCGCTTCTTTTCAGATCTTTTAAATATATTATACTTTAAGATATTCTCCTTTTAAAATACTTTTTAACATGGGAGTCAATGTGAGAATGGCGGTCAATTTTCAACCGTTTATCTTCGTTTTTTCTACTATTTAACAAAACACACTTGTATCTTCAATAATAGCTACACGGAATTTCGATATCATTTAAACTTTCTTCAGAATCACAGTTTTAGTTTCATACCGGCTTCGTTTTCAGCTGTTTTCATTGAAGACGTCTGCCCATTCTGACACTCCGACTGAATAGATGAGCAATGTTTTCCACTGGGTAGGCTCAGGCTGGTAGACTGATCTATCCAGCACAGATCTAGGCGGACACGCCCACTAGTGATGTCATATAGGGCAGATTTTCTGGGTTGTTGTCACGCCAGGCCGGGTGTTGTTCTCCGGGGCTGCAGCTGGACTCAACTCGATTTTCGAAACGGCTTGTAAAGGAGCTAATAATCACACTCACACCTGGTGGCATAATATGTCCCCTATGACATCGTAACTCAATCATTTTTCAACCGTTTACCTTCGTTAGACGGGCTGATTTTCCCGCTCAATTGGGCTAATTTTAATCACGCACCGGCTCGCTATTCTCTTAAAGAAACACACAATCTAACGTTTCCTTACTTAATCTATGTGGCTTTATTAAAAAATATTTTCAACCTCACTTTGCACTACAGCACTCATCGCATTTTCATATAGTTGCATATAGTTACAATTAATATATTTATTCTAAGGAGTCATCAATAAGTGCAAACACATAGCAAAGAAAATGGCAGTAATAACTGAAATATACATATAGCAGTAAAAGTTAACACTAGCAGCAGTGGTTGAGACTGGAACAAAAGTATTAACTCTTTAAATATAAGAGCGCTGATGAATATGACAATTTCAATGTGGTGATAAACATGGAGTGTCTATAGGAAGTGAATAGTGCATACATTGTGTGGTTTCCTGCTCGTCTCATTGGCTGTCCTCTGTTCCCAGGCTTCAGTGCTCTCCATTTAGCAGCCAAGAACGGTCAGCCCGAGTGTTTGAAGAGACTTTTACAGGTAAGACACAGGTTCAGTGGTCAGAGACTTATTCATTACTTTACAAACTACATTATATGTCTACTGTGTGGCTGTGGCCTGCTATTCCATCAATGCTGTACATGCTGGTGTCGTAATCCAAAAATCATTACTTTCTCCCATACGGAGAATAGTTAATCTTAAAAACTACACGAAGTAGAGTACAATCAACACAAAAACCAAAAATATAAAAAAAGTTAAGCCAAACTGAAAACAAAACTGCTATTTTCCCTGACAGGAGAGATTATCTGTGGACTATACGGATAGCATCGGTCGAACAGCTTTGCATCATGCTGGTAAATTGTATTTATATTGATTTCCCTAATTCAACGCTTATAAGAAAAGGTGAAACTTGACGAGTATTAATGCCGACTGAACACATTTTATGTGCTGTGGAAAGTTCCCATTTTTTATTCATGCTTGGAAGTGATGCTATACAAGGTGGCTTGAATATATCTGCCATTTCCTTTGTCCCTCTGCAGCCGTCAGTGGCTGCTGGTCCTGTGCTGAGACCTTATGGGACTTCAAGGCCAATCTGGACTCCCAGGATGAGGTACGCTTGCTCACAACATGGTTATTGTGTGTCGTTTTAAATGGCTTCATGGAAAAACTGCATTGCCCTTTGTCGGGTTTCGATATTACTCGGAAGCTTGTTTGGCTGAGATCAGCGTCACCTGTGAGTCCAGTGGCTCAGGAGAGAGAACGGGTTGACTGGCAACCGGAACCGGTTGCTGGTTCGATTCCCGGCTTCCCAGTGTCAAGGTGTCCCTGAGCAAGACACCTACGTAACCCTAACTACTGCTGACGTGGACGTTCCCTTGAATGGTTGACAACGCCATCGATGTTTGAATGTTGTACGAATCGGTGAAAGTTAGGCAATGTTGTAAAGCGCTTTGAGTGGCCACTGGTGAGGAAAGCGCTAGTTACATTAACATTAAGGGCATTAAGCAGATGCTCTTTCTCCAAAGAAACTTACAATAAGACCATTTGTCAGAAGAAACCTTTTAAACACAGTATACAATACAGTATGTCAACGCAGCATTTGCGCTGTTGTCTCCCTAGTGGTATTAGTGGTGTAATGCTCCATGGTTTATGATCCTGCCTGGGTTATGTTTCGTCATCCGTCATCAGGAAGGAGCCACTCCACTGATCTTAGCAGCCCAGATGAGCAGAGTGGAGCTGTGTGCCTTTCTGATGGAGCGGGGAGCCAACGCAAACATCCAGGATAACCAGGGAAGGTAGTCGCCATTTTCCTCTTTATGCTTGTTTACTTTGTGTGTTATAGCCACACACGCATACACATCACTTTAAAATCTCTGGAGTACGCCATGACTCAGCTGCTCCCAGAATATTAGTTTTGCGAAAAGGGTTTTTGAATTATTGATACATGTAATTAAAACCGACTTTGTTGAAAAGCCAATTTGTTTGCTTTTCAAAAAAATTGTTTGCTGCCATATTTTAAACCATATTTAATAATATATTTTCACCATGAAGCCTCAAGTGAAAATATATTAAAATCAAAATGTACTTGCCTAAAGACATGCCTTAAATGTCACAAAGATTCAAAGGACACAAGAAATTCCCCCAGCAATCCTGCTGGCCAGAGTCCTGCTGCAGAGGTTTCCTGGCCAGTCCTCTGAGCTTGTCTTCAAGTCTGAGGACTTCCACTGTGTGGGAGTCCATCCTCTTTTGTGGATCCCAGAAGCCCTGCCACTAAAAATAACTTAAGTCGTTTTTCAAGTAAACGTAGATCTTTTTAATTAGTGTAAACAAAGAATCCGCTCACTAAATCCACCCCTTTTCAATCATTTGTGAACTCCACACCCTTGCAGCACACAACTCTCACTCAGAGGAACTGACTGATGTTGGGCACCCTGTGTCTTTGTCTCTGACCGTTCCCGTCCCAGGTCGGCCCTGATGCTGGCCTGTGAGAGCGACAGCGTGGAGACAGTGGCGGCTCTGCTGAGGGGCGGGGCCAACACACAGCTCATCGACGCCCTGGGACACGACGCCGCCCACTATGGCGTAACCACGGGCAACCAGCGCATCACACACCTACTGCAGAACGGAGCTCCTCCAGGTCTATCTTTGTGGCTTACCCTTCACAAATATTAACAAGATATAAAATTCTCCCCCCTCTCAATGGAAATTAACTGGTGCCTTTGAGGCAGTAGGAACCTATTTTAATCAGGCAGATCTAGGTGACGGCCTAAGGCCGTTGCAATCAGCACTTTGAACATCTTTGAAGGTCTTTCCATTCACTGTGCAAACTTCCTTTTTGCCCTTACTGCATAATCTATTCCACGTAGTAACTACATAATTAATATTCATAAGTCCAACGATGACTGTGTTAATGAGAGTAGCATATTCAGGTGCACGCAATCGACTCTGACTCTCAGATCCCCCCCTGTGGTTCAGACCCCTTTGTGTCTGCCAGTCAGGCCCAGATTTGGGTCTGGTGTCTGACGTTGTGCTGTTCTGGAGTCTGTGTCTGTGGCCTCAGTGCCTCCCCCCCACCTGCCCAAGAAGTGACTGTAACCTCAGGAAGTAGATCAAGGCAACAGCTGTGGAAGGGAGTGGAAGGGCTGGTGTTTAACAGAACCCCCACCCGGTTCCAAAAAAATGCCTCCTTTATCTTTAAACAGTCTTTACTGATTCATGCGACCCAGATGTGGGACCGGAGAGAGAGAGAGAGAGAGAGAGAGAGAGAGAGAGAGAGAGAGAGAGAGAGAGAGAGAGAGAGAGAGAGAGAGAGAGAGAGAGAGAGAGAGGAGAGAGAGAGAGAGAGAGAGAGAGAGAGAGAGAGAGAGAGAGAGAGAGAGAGGAGAGAGAGAGAGAGAGAGAGAAATTGGCAAAACCACAGCTAGTTTACTGCATGAGGCACAAAGGTGTGTGTGTGGGGTGGGGGGGGGGGGCTGAAGGAGTTTTATGGAAAGGAGAAGAGCTAGACCAGGTCTGTACATGTGCGAGCATGTGTGTGCGAGTACATGTATGCATGTGTGTGTGTGTGCATGTGCGTGCGCGCGTGTGTGTGTGCGTGCGTCTACTTACTTTCCTTGTCCTATAGGTTTAAGTTCTGTGCTTTTTCCTCCATGCTTGCCCAGTGGCTGAGGGACCTGGGGACGAGGTAACGCATCACCATAGCGACCACCATCACAACATGGCATCACCCGTACACCACCACAACCCTTGTCACGTTGTACCGACATGCTAACAACATGAGCGCCAAGTCGTTACCATTGCGTCTGCTTTCCTTTGATACTTGGCAGTTGCTCTCCCTTCGCCTTGCGATGGCCTCCTTCCCCTTTTTTGTTCGTGTTCATTTGAGCCTGACTTCTTCTCGCTTGCCCCCCCCCCCCCTCTTCCCCCATCACCAGCCCTCTGCCCTGCCCGTCGTGACAGGTGGCACCACCACCCGCAAGCGGAAAGCCCCCCCACCACCGCGATCACCCCTCCAGGTACACGCCCCCCCCCCCCCCCCCATGAGAGAATCAGAACTCGTAGGCATGGCTTACTCACTCCTGCAATGGGGGAGAAAACACAAGACATGTTTCATATGTTATGCATTTTGGGTTTTCTCTCATTCGTTGTGACGAACCTGGATCACGTTGTGATAACCGTCATGACTTATGAGGGGTGTTGCTGACCAAATTGTGTGTGCATATGCTGTTGTATTGAGACAATTTGTGTTTCCCTTTCATGGACCTCCCCGAAATCCAGGGCTTGTCCCTCTCTCCAGAGTCTCAGTGTCCTCCCTCCCCCGCTCTGACCCCCGACCCCCAGCCTCGAAGCCCCTCTCCCGCCCCCCCGTCCCCAGGTACAGAGCGACCTGCTCAGGCCAACCTTGTAAGTCTCTGCCCTTGGTTTTAGCGACCATATTTGATTTGATTTGGCTTTTTGCTTTGGCTTTTTTGTTTGTTTATCGATCTGTGACTTTCCCATCACCACATAGTCGGCCCTGTGGCTATCTGTGTGTGCATACACACGTGTTTGTGTATGCGTGTGTGTGTGTGTGTGTTTGTATGTGTGTGAGTGAGTAAGTTGTGCGTGTTCACCCGATCGTGTGCGTCTCGTACCAGACAGAGGACGAGGAAGTGTTTGAGGAGATCCGGCGGCTGCGTCTGGAGAGAGGCCGGCTGCTTCAGAAGATCAAAGGCCTGGAACAGCAGCAGCAGAGCGCCATCTCTGCTGTGGAGGAGGTACTGCACCCCGAAGGCTGTCTCAGCAAACCCCCCAACGTGACGTGGGTTGCCAAATCCATGAATAGACTACCGCAGACTGTGCAGCATTTAAGTGTGTGTGTGTGTGTGTGTGTGTGTGTGTGTGTGTGTCTGTGTGTGTGTGTGCGTTGTGTCTCTGTGTGTGTGTGTGTGTGTGTGTGTGCGTTGTGTCTCTGTGTGTGTGTGTGTCTGTGTGTGTGTGTGTGTGTGTGTGTGTGTGTGTGCGTTGTGTTGTGTGTGTGTGTGTGTGTGTTGTGCGTGTGTGTGTGTGTGTGTGTGTGTGTGTGTGTGTGTGTGTGTGTGTGTGTGTGTGTGTGTGTGTGTGTGTGTGTGTGTGTGCGTTGTGTCTCTGTGTGTTTGTGTGGTGTGTGTGTGTGTGTGTGTGTGTGTGTGTGTGCATGCTGCTGCCCTGTAGTTGTCCCAGCTGAAGGAGCAGCTGGTGCAGGCGGAAGCAGAGAGGGACATGCTCCGGGGGGAGCTGGAGGAGGCGAGGAGGGCCCACAGCTTTGGACCCAGCGACTCTGAGGACCTGGATGAAATGCTGGACTTCCCAGGTAGAGAGGTCCCGTGTGGCTGTGGGAGATGTTACAGGAGGGAAGCAACTTATGTTGGTTTACCGGATTCTGCGCTATCAAAGAACGTTTGAGCTCATGGAACTACTTTCAAAATGACGGACAAATTATTGAAATCCCCCGTTGAAAACATTACCATGATTCTTTGGCTTATATGCAAATTATTAAATAAATATATATACCATTGAACCAGAACTACAGCTTTTGAATACAACTCTATGTATCACCATGGTGACAATGTCAATACCATACCAATGTCAATAAAGCAACAGAGAAACAACAGAGACACCAAATGATGTCCTGTACCATCCGCTCCTCTATGTCCTGTTGAATGGTTTGCGTCACTCTATTGGGTATCCCGTCCGCAGAGAAGCTGCTCTCCAGGCGCTCCAGAGCGTCTCCTGCCCCAGACGAGGCCTGCTCCCTGGGCGGCGGGGGCGACTCGGCCGGCTCCTCTCCGGTCCCCAGAGAGCGAGGCTCCGTGCCCCAGCTGCACCGGCAGGTCGCCGAGCTCACCTCGCAGAACTCGGAGCTTCTTCTGAAGGTCCAGGTGAGGGCACACGCGCTGACCACCAACGTGTTCCTGCCATACATTCACACGCATACGCACGCACACACACACACGTCCCTCCACAATTTAAGTCCATAACTCATTCTTTGCCTTGTTGAGGAGGATACATTCGTAGAGAGAGGTGTCAACAGCTAGCAGAAGCTAAACAGATGAAGCTGGAGGCTAACCAGCATTATGCTAAACCATTGCGTATGACCACATATATTTATGACCAAACATAAAGATATTATATTGACACCATATACAGTAGTCTATAGATTACAGACAATTTTCAACCTGTTATCACTCAAGTAAAATAACAATATATTTTCAATTTTCTGTCCTCTCCCTAATTGAGATGTGTTAGACAAGTTTCGTGCCATTGTGTCGTGCAATTCTGCTTCTCCTCAACTCAGCCAAAATAAAGCCTATTTTGCCATGTTTCTTTTAGATGCTTGAGATGTTTGAGAAAGACGATACAGACATGCAAAGCTCCCAGCCCAGACTTTGTGCCTTTGGTCCAGTATGAGACCCTGAGGAAAGAGCTGGAGTCTCTGCAGGATCGCTTATCGGAGGCCCAGGCTTCTCAAGAGGCCTCCAGCAATTCAGAAGAGTCGTAAGGCACTCTCTTACTATTTGGAAAAGCTACAATCACAAAAATTGTCTATTAAATTAGAGCTGACATTAATTAGAGGGAATACAGTAAATTGATCGATATTTTGGACCTATCTGACCAATGTAATTACTATCATCTTCTATTAAAGGTAACCTGTGCCAGTATGACATATAGACACATCAATCGACAGTGATAAAAGCCCTCGTGGGTTGTTGTTTGTCAGGCAGGATAAGGAGGCCCAGAAGGGAGGTGCGGAGGGGGAGGGCGCCCAAGCCCTGAGGGAGAAGGTGGAGGAGCTGAAGCAGCAGCTGACCTCCTCCAGGGCGGAGGTGGAGGAGCTCAAGGAGCAGATGGAGCTGGGGGTCTTCTCTGTGGAGGGGCCCACGAGCTCCACCACCGAGCAGGAGGAGGAGGAGGTGGTGGTGGGGGGGGGCGGCCAGGGGGAGACGCAGCAGCTGAGAGCGAGGGTGAGGGAGCTGGAGGAGGCGCTGGCCAACAGCGGGCAGGGGGAGGGGGGCGGAGCGAGCCGGGACAGTGACACCATCCAACAGCTGAGGGCCAAAGTCGAGGAGCTCCAAGCCGCTCTGGCGGAGAGGAAGTCCTCGGGCGACAGAGGAGACGGAGACGGGGACGAGACGGCGGCGCGGCAGCTCAGGGACACGGTGGGCCGTCTGGAGGCGGAGCTGGCGGAGAGCAGGGCGTCCGGGCGGGAGGAGAGGGGCGGCGGCGGCGGCGGCGGCGTGGGCGGCGGCGGCGGCGGGGACGGGGAGCTGGTGCGGCGGCTGCAGGGGCGCCTGGGCGAGCTGGAGGGCCAGCTGAGGCGCAGCGTGCCGCGCTCGGAGCTGGAGGAGGTGCAGGTGAACCTGGGCGTGCAGTGCGAGCAGCTGGCCCGGGAGAGGGCCGAGGTGGCCATGAGGCTCAACACGGCGCTGCTGGAGCTGGAGAGGCTCCGGCCGTCCCCGCACCGCGGGGAGGAGGACGAGGAGGAGGAGGAGAGAGGACGACGAGGAGCGCTCCGAGGGCTCGGAGCCGTCCATCGCCTCCGGTGGGTGTCTGCTCCTTTGTGTCGTTGTCGGTGTTTGGATGCAATCTGTTGCGGCTGCATGGTGTCCGTAATTGTCGTGGTAGCAAGTTTAGTTCCAGTGTGGTTCAAGTGTTGTTAAAGCCCTTCTGCTTCTGAAAATACCCTTTAAAGACTACTGTTAAAGTAATTGTATCGTCTATTGCCATAATCACAATGATATACCAATTTCTGTGGTTATGGGACTCTTTGTTTTTAGTCGGAGGAAAGCATGAAAGTGATCATAATGCTTCTATGACAGTCATAATTCATAGTGACTTCCTGACCAAGAGAGCGACTGTCCTGTCAACACGATTGTGAACGTGTGAACAACGTCAGCTCTCCTGTGAACCGCCCCGTGACCCCTGTCTGTGTGCTCCACCCCCCCCCCCCCCCCCCCCAAACCCCATCAGAGCCGGGCCGGCGGACCCTGGCGTCGGTGCGGGAGGAGCTGGAGGTGGCGCGGCAGGAGGCGGCCCAGGCGCTGGACTGCCTGTGTGCCGAGCGCGAGGGCCGGGCCCAGGAGGCGCTGCAGGGCTCCCCGGACGCCGCGCTGGCCCTCTCCAAACACAAGGAGGCGCTGTCGGCCGTGTCGGAGCAGCTGGCCCAGAGCCTGCGGGAGCTGCAGGGGGAGAAGGCCCAGAGGGGGCGGGACGAGGAGCGCCTCGCCCAGCTCGAGGGCCAGCTCCAGGGACTGCAGGACGCGGTCCCCAAGGAGAAGCACGAGACCGCCCAGGTCAGGCCCCCCCCCTCCCCGGCAGTGGAGCTAACGCGCGTTAAAGGGGACGTATTGGACCACCAGGTGTGCGTGTGATTGGCCATTACAAGCCGTTTGGAAAATCGGCCTCTTCTGACATCACAAGAGGGCGTGTCCGCCTAGATGAGTGCTGGATAGATCAGTCAACCAAGCCTACCCGGTGGACGGTGGCAAACGTTGCTCATCTATCCATCATACATCTAGGTGGACACACCCACAGATTTTTAAAACCGCTTGTAATGGCTTTTTAAAATCACACCTGGTGGTATAATATCTGTCACCTTTAAGGGGATCAGTAGCACGGGTTCAGATAGTTAATGTTATTAGTCATGTGATATTGAGGATATCACTGTTATTGAGTAGGATGGTAGGGGTTTTTTTCGTCTCTGATTGGTTAGAAGGGCTTTCCTCCGATTGATTAGGTTTAGGGTTAGGGTTAGGGTTAACCCTAAGGGGTGAGGGTTTAGGTTTAGGGTTAGGGTAAGGGTTAGTTAACCCTTACCCTAACCCTAAACCTAACCCTAACCTAACCTCCCCCAAACAGCTGGGACTAATCTGAACACGATCTGAAGGACAGCCCTTCTAACCAATCAGAGGCGAAAAAAAGATTCCCACCCCGGTTAACTCAGTGCCTCTCCGACCGCCAGGCGGAGCTCCAGCGCACCCTGCTGGCCAGCGAGCAGGCTGCGGCAGCGGCGCGGGAGGCTCTGAGTGAGAAGGACATGGAGCTGAGGGAGCTGAAGGGCCAGAAGGCGGCCGAGCAGGGTCTGATCTCCAAGGAGGAGCATGAGGCCCAGCGCCTCGCCCTGCAGGCCGACATCAACTCCCTGACCGCCCGCTTCAACGAGCTCACCCGCAAGCACGAGAAGACCTGCACCGAGGTCCGTGGGGGAGGTGGTGGTGTGTGTGTGTGTGTGTGTGTGTGTGTGTGTGTGTGTGTGTGTGTGTGTGTGTGTGTGTGTGTGTGTGTGTGTGTGTGTGCGTGCGTGCGTGTGTGCATGTGCGTGTGTGTATTATCTGGCACATGATTGTGTGGGTGTGTACGTGTGTTCATGTTGTTTTGGTGTGCTTGCAAGTGAATGTTGTGTTTCTTATTGGCCTGTGTATGTTTGTGTGTGTGTGTGTGTATGTTTGTTCGTACCAGTGTGTCGTGTATGTGTTTTTGTGTGTGCGCGAGTGCTTGTGTGCGTGAGTGTGCTTGCCCACATACATATGCATGTGTTCGTTTTAGGAAAGCTCTTATACTTTCCATTTTCCAGTGGCATCATCCATTACCCCTCAAAGAGTCTTTCTACACCAAGCTCCCATTTCTCCTCCTGCATTATTCATACCTGGATTACTTTCTCTATTCTATACCTTCCCGCCATTCAAAACAACCCATCTGTTTCCGACAACTGAAGCATGACAGCATTGATATGCATTCACAATAACGTAGTGACAACATGGCCGCCAGTCCTACCCCCCACCCCTCCAAACCAAACAATAGGGTTACTGGAGAACCTCAACATTGCACTTTGTTGATTGCACTTTAACCAGGCTTTTGTTTACATTGAAATGTGATTCATTCTAGGTCCAATGTGACCCCACCACCGTATTTTGAGGTGCCATAGCGTTCCGTTTACTGTTTCCTCATTTCACCTGTATTTTCTAGTCACTATGGAGCGGGTAAGGGGTTATGTCCTCTTGCTCATGGAATCCTTACAGGTTTGCTCTGGACAATGGGGAACAAATGTGCTACCTTTCCGGAGGATGGCATGCTATACCCTTACCACTACGCTGTCCTGTTGGCTATCCTAGCCTTCATTTAGGTTCTTTGGATTAATTTGGTGGTTGGATTAAGATGCAGGCTATAGATTCATTTAGCCGTTCATCATTAAGAAATCGACATAGATATCACCGTCTGAGCAACCAGCTGTGTTCAGCTGTCAGTTACCTGTGTGTGTGTGTGTGAGTTGTTGTACGGCTGGTCCAGGTGTTCAATTGTCAGTTACCAGCGTGGGGGTTGTGTTCCTGGTCCAGGTGTTCAGGTGTTAGTTACCAGCGGGGGGGTTGTGTTCCTGGTCCAGGTGTTCAGGTGTTAGTTACCAGCGGGGGGGTTGTGTTCCTGGTCCAGGTGTTCAGGTGTTAGTTACCAGCTGGTCCAGGTGTTCTGGTCAGGTGTTCAGTTACCAGCGGGGGGGGTTGTGTTCCTGGTCCAGGTGTTTCAGGTGTTAGTTACCAGCGGGGGGGTTGTGTTCCTGGTCTGCAGGTGTCTGTTCAGGTGTTCTGTCAGTGTTACCAGCAGGGGGGGTTGTTCTGTTGCCGGTCCAGGTGTCAGTTACCAGCAGGGGGGTTGTTCTGTGCTCACTTTGTCCAGGTTCGTTGCCGTCCAGGTGTCAGTTACCAGCAGGGGGGTTGTTCTGTCACTTTCCAGGTGTTCCAGGTCCAGAGGGACGCGCTGTTCAACAAGAGCGAGCGGCAGGCGGCCGAGGCCCAGCTGGCCACGGTGCAGAAGCAGATGAGCGACCTGCAGGCCCAGTCCAGCCACGTCCAGGAGCTCCACAAAAACATCCAGGAGTCCCAGGGCCAGGTCAAGGAGAAGGACCGCAAGGTGGGTGGAGGTTGGGATGGGGTGGAGGTCAGAAAGGGTGGAATGGATGGAGCAAACGGTGGAATTCAATTCGATAAACAGGAACTTTTGCTCCTCGTGCAGATCACCGACTTGTCCAAGGAGGTGTTTCGCCTGAAGGAGGCGCTGGGAGCTCTTTCTCCTCCTCTAGGCATCTCCTCCTCCTCTCTCCCTCTAACCTCTCGCCCGCTCATCATAACAACCCCGGGCAACAGGTGGCGCTGCAGAACAGAGTGGCCATACTCACACAACAGCTCCAGGTAACCGATGAAGCGTATGCAAATAGTTTGAGATTATCGGTCAACATAAAATATTTTATCCAATTGGATCAATGGAGCACGTGAGGTGACGTAGATTCAGAAGAAACCGGACCAGGAACATTTTACTGAATACAACTTGTCTGCAGGATTGGGAGAGAAGACACAAGCAGGTGGTTGCAGTATACCGTTCCCATTTACTGTCAGCTGTGCAGGTGAGTCACGTGAAAACACACACACACACACACACACACACACACACACACACACACACACACACACACACACACACACACACACACACACACACACACACACACACACACACACACACACACACACACACACACACCACACACACACACCCATGAAGACAAGTGATTGGATGCATGTGTGTTTTAGTTTCTTTTTTTGAGTGCATACACCCACACAAACACACACACACACACACCAATGTGTGTGTGTTCCACAGGGGCGCATGGACGAGGACGTGCAGAGCTTACTCCTCCAGATCCTGAAGATGACACACAAGGAGCAGGGTCACTGACCCTCCACCACCACCACCACCACCACCCCACAATAGTGTTTTCAATGTGGGGTCCCATCTATAATCCCCCAGGAGACGACCACTAGACGAGTAGATACATAGAGAAACACCCAGACAAACCCCTGTGTCCTGTATCTGCATGCCTTGGTTAAAGTAACGCACAATGCAATGATCTAAAAAACAATCCCTGAATCTTAACCAGGACAGAGGAAATACAAGATAAGGTGAAGCAATACGATTACAAAGTGCCTTTGGGGCGGATGTATGTTGTTCCTGGTGAAAGAACGTCGACATTTGATTGATTATTCGTAGATAAATAGCGACGGTATTCATTGTGTAATAGGAAAACTTTTTCTACAATGTTGTTATAATAAAAAAAAACAATCCGAATAAATTCTGTCTCTTTTTTTTACACTGTTGCACTAATGCAAAATGCTGAGTCAAAATATTTTCATCCACTTTAAAGTGGTGTGTATGTGTGGGAGGAAAACTAGTCTGCTGAGCTGGACTGAGCTGCATTAAGAGCTTTGGACTACAGAGGACGCCAAGCTAAACGATGCATTTCACTTTATTGACAAAACATCACAGTTTATAATGGAAATGATTCGTGGCAGAAAGCTTCTGGGGAAAACCAGGTGCAACAGAAAGGAAAATGTGTAACTTACACAATATCTCGGCTCCTTGTTTTTCTACTTAGTGGTTTTTAGGGCTGATCTGTAGTTCTGGGGACTGTAGGGCTGAAGAGTTCAGAATTTATTCAAGACAGATGAATCCAAATGCAAACCCATTCAGCCTAATCTACACATAGAGGCCCCAGTAGAACTCAGAACTAATACAAACAGATCATTGAAACATTTTGTGAAGTCTGCACACATTCACATTTCAGACCAGAGTATCAGGGTATTGTGGCTTACAAAAAAACTAAAATAATAGTTTTACAGAGATATTTTACGAAAGCATATACAGTCTAGGACACTTGTACAATAAAACAACTATATATTAAATGTTATTCGTACTCAAAAAAACCAGAGCAGCTTATATCACGTATAGGAGCTTAGTCATCCTGAACACATTCATTGGCATGGCAACAAAAACTAGTGAAAGAAGGAAAAGTACCAAAACTAAAATATGTACACAGCTCGTTGTCACCCCCTAGTGGTAGAAGCAGGCAGCACCTGCCCGTCTCTGTAGTCATTAAGGCACTAAACATCGAAAGACTGAAGACACGTAGACATGTTGTGTATGAAAGCAAATTAGTGTGTTACTGTAGCATAGAGGTTCTCTCACTTGACCGAGAAACACAATCTCAGTGATCTTTCATTACAATACACGGGCGTTTCAGATTAGCCCAGTTCGTACAAACAGCAGCACACAAAGTGATATCAGGACACGTGATGACGCAGACTGCATTCAAGGCTTTAAACATCAGGTGGACAGCCTACCACAAAGGGAGATATCGGATTGGATATCCCTCCCTTTCAGCCCACATTGACTTTCCATTACCTACCACACGTAGGCTACAGTATAGTAGAGTTTCCGTTGAGTAGAGTATGGATTACCGTCTGGGTAACAATTGTCTGTATGTAGGAACTCTTGCATGAGCTGGCGATCAAAGCATGACAGAACTGTTGACTCTTGACATGTACCGTATTACCAGGTGAAATTGCCCAAAATGAATTCCCACAACGTTAAATGTTTTAAACTACCCAAATAAAATTCCAGCAATTCAAAATACAAATAATAAATGGTTTTGCAAAAATTGAGTCTGTTAAATAGTGTTCTCTGTTAAAAGACTGCATAATAATTGTATCCTGAGATTATGAGGGAGAAATGATAAAGGGGCCATGCCCCTTAGTTCATGGCTAATGTTAAATGTGGAAAGTCCTGCATCCTCTTCATTGTATCCCTATCAATTGTGCCTTCGGAGACAGGTACGAAACAATATATATATTTCCATGAACCATACTCTTCTTTGATGTAGCTGCTGGTCAACCACGTAGCTTGACCAGACATTGGTTGTGTTGTAAAGTGGAATCCATCCTTTTGAATTTCTTTGAGAGTTTTTCAGTGGTAATGTTAACGGCTTATGGCTGCAGCTCTGACCCCAGACTCTTCTGCGTGACTCCCTGGACTGCAAAGAGTGTGACCCATGCTCTCTTTGCAAAGAGCTTGTCGTCACTGAAACAGCATCGGACATCAGTTGACAAGCGATCGCATGCCTGTGTTTGGTCCGACTTGTGGTGTTCTCCCAAACAGAGGTAGGCTAGCTTAAAGACAGCATGCTGGAGGCTGTGGGCAACTCAAATTGTCAACAGTTGATAACGCTACTAAGTCAGGAGGGAGAGTCGAATGCGAGAGCCACGACCCTCTCTGTTATCCTGGGACGTCCGTGGGGGAAAAGGATAGGGTCCCCTCTCTCCTTACCGTGTTCAGCGTCTGACTTCAGCTTCTGAGAAGGTTGACCTCTGGACCCTGCAAGAAGTAGATAATTTGAAAGCTCAATTAATAATGTGACACTTCATAATCATCGTTTATGCGTCAATAACAAATGAAACATTTTCATTCCATTAAAAAGTAATACGAATCCAACAAATTGAAGCAGTAAGTGTCCCCAGAACTTGAAGGATTACAGGAATCTCAACGTCAGCAACGCTTATTAAATGCTGTAGCTTTTATCTCCAAACAAAAAAGCTTCTAGGGTTCCAACCCGGATATTTCAGCTTCAACACAGAAGTCGGGTTGCCAACCCCACCCCACTTAACACCCCTCCGGCCCAGACGATATATAGATTGACTCAAACCATGGGGATCTTACTGACTCACTTAACCTCTAACACGGCCTCATGCCAGGTGCCTACCGCTCAACGCAGGGCTCTCCCAACTGGCCCCCCGGGGGCCCAGGTTGGGCGGGGTCACTGTTTCCTGCGGACCACCTGCTGGAGGTGAAGCTCGCTCTCCGCAGCCACAATGGGAAGCTCATACTTCAAATGGTACGAGATCAGGTGGCTGATGCTCTCGAATAACATGTCTTTGGTCCGGACCTGCGTGCAGGGGAAGCACAAGGAGGACATCAGGCGATCGGAGATGGGACCTTGCTTTTGTAGTTGTTGTTGTTGTTGTTGTTGTTGTGTTGTTGTGGTAGTTGTTGGACTGGAAATGACTGAAAGATTTCGCTTTGGAACCACGGTCTCGTCTGTTCCGTCATTTTATACCACTCTCACAGAGTGTTATTATGTGTTGAATCAATTATTGAAACAATATCTTTAATAATAATTATCTCTCATCATCATTTCTAAAGAAACGTTTAGTAATTTCCCGTCGATGCCCGTCTGATCAAACACAAAGGTCTTTCGGAGTGCTTTACATAGGCAGGGAACGCATAATAATAAATAGTGATACTTGATTCAATCCTTCATTTGTCCATGGTTCCATTCCAGGTAATTGTTTTGTAAAAAAATATATAGATATTCTTTATTTGTCCATAAATAATTATTATATCAGATTAAGGATTGGCCTCATATGAAGCCACCCTGAGCCGTGGCCTTGGCTGATTGGTGGATCCGTTACTTCCTCCCAGGCTGAGCAGCACTCACCACGCCCTCGGGGTCCACCAGCAGCAGGTGCTTGGGCAGCCCGCAGTGCATGCCCGTCAGGACGTACTGTCCCGGGTTGGTGGTGCTCTCCCGGACCAGGAAGTCCCCGTCCCGCATCAGGACCTTCTCGGCGTCCCGCCGGCTCATGCGCCCGTGGTACCAGGACTCCCTGCGGAGCTGCTCCTCAGTGGGGGCCACGGGGGCCCGGCGCCGCGGCGGGCTGGGCCATTGGTCCTTTAGAACCACCACGCCCACTCCTCCTGCTCCTCCTCCGGCGGACCCGGCAGAACCTCCTCCCCCGCTGGCCTCGTGGAGCTTCAGGGCGTCTTCGAAGGGTCCTGTCACCCACCGTCCGCAACAGAGAGAGGGGTTACCTTCAGTGGCCTGGACCCCCGCCTACACAATGGGTCACTGAGAACCGGCGCTGACCGCAGTAGAAGCCCCGTTAGCTTCTTTCATTTCAGCTAAGCTTGTTTCAGTTTCTCGCTAATGAGGAAGGGAAACATGTTAGGAATATAGAGATGAAATTCTTCCTGTTTGGATGTGATTCCGCACATGTCAATTTACATTTAGGGCATTTAGCAGATGCTTTTATCCAAAGCGACTTGCATACATTTTTCAGAAAAAAGAGAAACAATATACTGCCGTCTGTGCCAAGCACTAGATTCCTTGTATCAAATGATGATTTATGAAGTTCATATTTTGTAGTAATACTTAATATTATAACAAAAAAAATTTAAATTCTCATCCAATGTGTACAGATTTATTTTCAGAAAAGGTTTTGGTTAAATTACACAAACACAAGCTGTGTTTGTATCTCAAGGCCTCCTCTAAAACGAGCCGCACATGAATAGGACTTACGCATGTCAAAAATGTCTTTCTGGGGACTGTCGGGGCCCTTGTGTCCGTTGGGCCCCTGGGTGAGAGCGTCCATGCCGTCCAGAGTCTGAGTGTTAACGTACAGGTGCTCCTCATAGTCCCTGTTGCTGGACGACTGGCCGTCGGCGCACAGGTAACCGTCTAATGTGGTACGAGAAAGCACAGGAGACATTGTATTCGAGTCCAGTCTTCTATGGTACACTGTATATTGGTGTGTGCATGTTAGTTATCGTTCAGGGTGTTTTAGTCCCACACTGTGTTACTGCATGACCAAAGGGACAGAGATTGGAGTAGGGAGTATTCCATACAGAGTATGGAAAGTAGGATTTAGCTTTGCTTTTCTGGCTCCCTTAAGTGGCTGAACTTATTTTTTGCAGAGAATGGTGGACTTTTTAAACAGTGACGGTTGTTTCAAAACAAACACATTAAGGATTCAGACTTACTCCCGGAATTAAGAAGATAAATGAAGGATTTATCGCAATATGTTCTTAGTGGCTGCGATACATCCATATGACCACCAGGGGGCTTACCTGAGCTATTGCTGGCTTCAGTGTCCCAGTGCAGCTCGTAGCACAGCTGTCCTGCAGCAAAGGACCCTGGGTCTCTCCTCCCTGATGAGCACAGCTACAAACCAATAAACAACACAGACCATGATGCATATTTAAATCTTGTGCAAAGTGTTCCCCACCTTACGTTTCTGAAGCACTACTTATTTAGACCAAAGACGCTCGTATTATGTTCTGTGTGTTGCAGTAAGCATTGGGAGGTCTCTCCTTATCCATCCAGCAACACAGAGGTCTGTTCTGCTGCTGTAATCATATCTTCATCTCTCTATTATGGCAGGGTCCCATCATTCAGGATCATTTAGGACGAGCCTGGGCCTTTTAGAGTCAGAGTGTACGGTAATATGCCTCTCGATACCCATGTAAACATTACTGGGAGAGGAAGCACGGAATGTCATTAGTTGCCTTTAGATGTTTTAACATTCACATCCCGTTGCTGGGTGGGTCTGTCTGACCGGTAATGCTGAAATAGACTAAATACACATGTTCTGCCTCATTTGTTAGCCTCTAACATTACGTATTACTGGAAAACCTCAGCAACAAAGCAGATAGCATCAGTTGTAGCAATGCATGGGATACATTTTTGCCAAATATGAAGTCCTTCTAAAGTCTTGATTCACAAATAAATAGAAGACCTTTGTCATTAAAGTAACACGAGAGTGTTACTTTAAATATATACAGTATATCATTTGTGGAGTTTATTTAATAATCGATTATTATTCCAGTCTTTAATTCCGCTTTATTTTTTGCTACCATTATATGTCTGTTCATAAGGCATAATTTGATGAGGATCATAAACCCCCTAAAACACACACACACACACACACACACACACACACACACACACACACACACACACACACACACACACACACACACACACACACACACACACACACACACACACAGACACACAGACACACACACACACAGTCACTACGTAAAACGCTTGGGTACCTTGAAAAATGCTGATGCTATATAAATGCATAATTATTATAAGTGCACCACCCTCCCTGCGCGATCCCGCTTCTGTGCTCCTTCTTAGTACATCTCCCCTCTGAGGTCTCTCAATGTCAGGGTAATCCTGCTGCGAGACCGTGATCAAGGCTTGCTAGCCGAGTTACATTGGGCTTGACCTGAGCCTACCTGATTGGCTGCCTTGCTCTGGGGCTGGGTGTGGATGTGACCAATGAGTGAGGTGCTGGGCCGGAGCCTGGAGTCCACCACGCCCCCCAGCGGAGGCTCCTTCCCGGGGATGCTGTTGTAGTAGTCGTGCTCCGAGGACTCGTCCTCCTCTCCCCAGGACGGCTCCTCCAGCCGGTGGGTCCTGGTGCGCCGGGGGACACGGAGACAAACCCAAGGTCAATGATGGACCACTGGCTGACATATGATGAACGGCGGAAAAAAGGGATTGTCGCGTTGAACCCTGCACAATCCTCTGTGTCACTATGCTACTGTCGTCACGTTTAAAACTGCGCTATGAAACTGTTCTATGTAAACGTAGGCTACTCCATTAAGAAAAGTTTGAAATAGAAAGTTCCTCAGGAATAATGCGCACTATCCATGAGGGAATTATTGTAGGCCTACACTATAATATCCTTCATTCTGGTCCACTTTTGCCACCCCGAACCCCCCCCACCCCTTGTGTGCAAGGGCACACTGCTATTTCAAATATATAGGTAAGTATATATTATGTATATATATTTAAGTCCTATAATAGATTAAATAGCAGTCTTGTTGCAAACAAAACGGTGGCCTGAGGTCTGGGATGCTGTCCCCAAACATGTAATACACACGCTGTGGTCTGTACTATACATCAACACACTCTGAGGTTATCGTCGGGGCCGGTGCACTTGAAACCCGACGCAAGCAGAATAAACAAGGGGCGGAGCCACGAGCTGCAGGATAAAAACTCTTCTAATATTTATAGCAATCGGATTGAAAGATGGATTTTGTGACAGTCGGAGATGAGGGTTCATGTTTCCCTCACATGGGCGGCAGAGAAATCAGAGAGGTTTGTATCAGGTTTGTATCGGTGAAGAGAAATGCAACGCTGCAATTTTATTCAACTCAGCAAAAATTGTCCTCATCCCATGGTCTGTGAATCTACAGACTATGAAGTATGATGGGATATTACGATCGATGAACTCCTCTGAAACAGTGACTTTATATTGTATCCTTAAGAAGACCAGGAGCATCCGAATCTGGGAGTAACATTCAACAAAAGTGCCTGTGCCTCAAAATATAGAAGAGATAGAAGGATAAAGTGCTTAACATGGATCTACTTCATGGCTATGGAGGAACTGTGTGGATGAAAGCCATCATGTCCACAGAAGACGGGGCTGTGGATGGGAGGGTGGAGGGCGTCCTCACCTCTCCATCGAGGGGGCCATGGTTTTGGGGGGGCTGTGCAGGTACTGTTTGAACTGAAGCTCGAAGGCCTGTCCGATGGTACTGATTACACTCTGGGCTAAACCATCCGAGCACTCCAGGATGTGACACGCTGGGAGGGAGAGAGAGAGAGGGGGGAGGGGGGGGAGACAGTGGGGTCAGCGGGTTTGAATACCAAAGTTTGAAATCTTATTAGTTGGCTGTGATGTTCAGATGAACAGTCACTTGGCTTTTACTCACATTATTTGTTATCTTTTATATTTAAGGCTTGGACACCTTTTCTTAAAATCAATTTTGATGAACGATAGTAAACGTTTTTGTCTTGATTTTCTATAAACAAGAAAATACTAGAAATGCCTAAAGAAATAGGTGAAACATACATTCGACTCACACATTCACACAGCAAAGTTGAAATCAAATTGCCTGAGAATGCATCGAAATCATTTGCGAAAGAAATCTGGAAACACGATATCAACAGAACAAGAAACCGGTGACACTGAGTCACCACAGCGCTCGCTGGAGCAACTTGTGACGCTGTGTCACCACGACCCTGTGCTGGTGTCAAACTAACTAAACAAAACTAAAAAACAACTGGCTGTGGGCGGCTGTTGAGCAACCAGAGAATGGTCCGGGTACCTCGCTGATTGACTGGATCTTTGGCCACGTATGCAACGTAGTCCGGTGTGTCCTGCAATGCAAAAAAAAAGAAAGGGAAACGGAAATGCTTCATGAGCGGGAGCCATTCAGAGCACTGTAATCACGTGAGAGCTCTCATTGATTCCTGGGTCATGAGGTTCGGTCGCAGGGGTCACCGTGGTTCAGACCAGCGCCATCTGCCAGAGAGGCCCCGGTCATAACGGAGACAACAACACAAGAAGGGAGGGAACAGCAAACTCACCGTGTCTCCGCCGGAGGCGAAGGAGATGGACTGCATCGGATGGTGTGCTATCACCTGGAAACCAACAATGATAGAAATAAGAAAGGCCATTTAGTTAAAAGAAGGATTCCCTCCAAGGGAGATTTAAGGAAGGTGGTGTATGCTGCACTATGTACAGCACGTTGGTCAGTGCAAACTGTTATAAATGTGCTTTTATAAATACATTTTACTCACTTTCTTTACTGGTTTAGCACACAACAAGAATGGAATGATGAATATAATCATGGTACAGTTAATAATGATAACTGTTGTGGGTGCAATGATGAATGCACCCGGGACAGGCAACCCTTATTAGTGAATGTTATTCACTCTTTATGATCTGAAACAGTGGTGTCTGACCTGTCGTGTGGTGGGGATGAGCAGACTGAGGCCTTCTATGGAGATGTTGACAGCGATACTCATGCCTGCAAAGCGCAGGTTACTCTTCCCCATGATGGACAGAAGAGCTTTGTTCAGCGACTGCATAACAAATAGTACAAATCGAGATAAGAGATCCACTTTTTCAATTCTTTGCAAGAATTCATATAAATAACCAAACAAACAGAATTCCGGCACAACAGATTAGTGATTGACTCTAATTATATTTTATTATATTTATAAAATCATCCCATATTGACAGACAATTTTAAGGCCATTAGATTCAATCATTGGTTCTTAACACCGAATCCTACTGCCATTCTATTCCCATATGCCGTTTGATCTGCACATGCCCAGAAGAGCTACCCTTTAGGACTGACCTTCTTCCTCCACGCCCCCTTACCGCCAGGCACAGCGTCGCACAGCCTGTTGATGGCTTCCCTGGTGGGGGGAGAAAGGTCAAAGGTTAGATAAACACCACAGAAACCCAAACCTGCTGATCAGGAATTAGTGTACCTCCATGTGGGCGTCAATGGACGGGCAGCAGAGCTGACCAATGGCATCGGAGGGAGTTAAAGTTCAAAGTGTGTCAATGTTTACCAATGACGACACGAATCGTACCATCATCGATCCTTCGGTTTGGACAACGTGTAACGAATATTTAAATACCGCTCCTTCACTGCATCAGGGCAGACGTAGACTTGTTTTCAAATAGCGATTTGAAGAGGGATTTCAAGCGCTCAGGGCCATCGCATGTAGGATAAACATGTTGCATAAGCTAGCAAGGAACAGTGGGTCTCTGTTCCATCCCTGCATGCGAGGGTCATAGATCCCAGATCCATCCGAGTTCAAGGGAATGTTTTTCGAGAAGTCAACACTCAAAGAAACCACACTGAGTTTTTCGGTACAGCCAACAGTCAAGTTGATTTTGAAAAACTAAAGACCTATTTCCTCAATAACACGATTCTCCTAGTATGCATCCGTCTTGTTTTGTTACTTGTGTTAACCTTCTGTGCTTTTATTGACATTTGTTGGTGCTCTGAGCACTACTTAACCCCACAGTTATAGCACTGGAGTCCAGCTGTTGGTTATTTTTGTTCAATCTGTGGGATTCGGACTCTTGGGAATAGCCGCATAAAAACACCCATTGGGTCCTGAACACTGCAGTCCTGGCAGAGATCAGCAGTAAACTATGCAGCCCTCAGGACTCAAGTTTTTCGTCCTTCCATTGTAAGGGGGGGGGGGGGGGGGGATGGAGGACACAAGAGACTTGTCAAATTCGTAAACCATGCCTGCCCCTATCAAGTGGCTCGTGAATATTTAAGAAGCAGTCCCAGGCCCCGTCTCAATTAAAGGTCTTCACTGGGATTTTAGTTTTGTTTAACACCACAGTGTATGACTCAGTGGGAGCAGACGATGTGTTGTTGCCGTTGTTGTTGTCGTTGTTGTTTGACTGTCGTTGTTGTGCTAACCTGTATGCTAGCATCTGCCCTGGACTAGAATCCAAATGCTAACCGACATCACTTCTCTTTGCCTTAATGAGCAGGGCACTCCAGAACGACGACATTATTATTACGAATGATATAAAGGTTAGGCTCCCTGCTGAAGGATGCCTACAAATAGACACACTATGGGGCTCAAACCCAGAATCTTTCAGCTGGGAATAAACCAGCTCCAATGCTAGTTGAGGTTGATTCTTACAATCATATGCCAATAGAAGACACACTCGGAAACAAATCCCTTGTTGCTGTTGTACAGATCTATTTCAGCAAATTTAGCTCTACAATGTACTTCGACCAAAGTCATTTTCCCTGAGATATTTTACAAACATATCATGAACACAGAGGAACAGTTTTCCTCAAATTCAGAGTTGCTGGCGTGGTGCCTCAGCGTCAGAAGGACTGGTGTCATGTGATCGCCGGTTCAACGGGCTGACTCTCGCTGTGCAGAACTCAGTGAATTTGGAGGGGAGAGAAAAGGACCCCAAAATATCCAGATTGACAAATTTATGGAGACAGAGCAATGATCATCTCAAGCCCACACCTAACCGATTCAGAGCACAGAATATCAGCCGAAAAGCACAAGCGTAATCCTTCTGATAAACCAAGCACGTCCAACCTATGTCACAAACATGTAAAAAGCTGCTTCTCGATGTTCTGGCATATTGAAACAATACTACGGATTCCTAGTAAACTACAGGGATACTGACTGCTACTCTGTATATATATATACTAATAATATTAAGACGTCCATCTCTCTCTCTCTCTCTCTCTCTCTCTCTCTCTCTCTCTCTCTCTCTCTCTCTTCTCTCTCTCTCTCTCTCTCTCTTCTCTCTCTCTACTCTCTTCTCTACTCTCTCTTTCTTCTCTCTCTCTCTCTCTCTCTCTCTCTCTCTCTCTCTCTCTCTCTCTCTCTCGTTGTCTTGAAGAGCTGTGTCTGTGAGTCACACCAGACATTATCCGCCAACGTGCGTTCCTAAGGACCACACCGAGGCCCTCTGCTGTCATTAGCCCGACATCATCAATAATAGATCTCCATCTCCCCCCCCCTCTTTTTCATCCCCCCCACCCCACCCCTTCATCCACTTAAGTCTTTGGGGGCACATGGGCTCAGATTACCACCAATCGATGAGAAGGGGGGAGAGAGAGAGAGAGAGAGAGAGAGAGAGAGAGAGAGAGAGAGGAGATGTTGACAGAGATAGATGAGCATGGACAGCAGAGGAGAGAGAGAGAGAGAGAGAGAGAGAGAGAGAGAGAGGAGATGTTGACAGAGATAGATGAGCATGGACAGCATTCCCAAAAGGCCGGGGGATGGCAGGGTATCCGCCCTTTCATAACAATAACATCACGTGGAGTGTAGAGAAATACACTCAGAATACAGGAGGGCAGAAGTCATTTATGATTATGCACAATCATACATACACTCGAATACATTAGTATATTGCTGAGAGTAAATCAGACTTAGGAAAGTTGGTGACATTTGAAGCCACAAATCCATTTAACATACAAACAAAGAAATATAGAAATATCCCTTGTGATGAATTCATTAACCTTTCCCAAAGATATCAAAGACAGAACGTTAAAACCCCATCGGAGATGGCAAGGGGGCTTGGCTCATCTCGGACCTGGCACACACAATTGTCTGAAAGGCTAAAACGCCTTCTCCTAAATTAAGTATTCTCTGGTGGGGATGTGATATAATAAAATCTATTTGGCTTGCAGATTGGCAGCTGAAACGTTGCTTCATCTCATCTCATATTGGATCAGATGCTGCTGGTTCAGCAGCATGGCCTTATAGAGAGAGGGCTGTAGCCATGCAGCTTACCTCGTCACCTGAGTCCGGGTGTTGAAGTCCAGCGAGCGCATCGATTTCAGCACCTCGATGCAGCCCATGTACTGCTCAGATGAGCAGTCATGAAACACACAAAAGAATGCTCCATCAGTATGGTTGGAACAGGGTTACATAACGCATCTCACGCAGATCTCTTATTGTCATCACATTCTGTTTTCATTTGTAAAATGATTGGCTTTGTCTCAGAAGGCTTTCGGTCAAATTCATGTTTTATATATTTGTAATCATGCTCCTTCTTCTTCGTCTTGTTCTTTGTGTTTGGTTCAGCCTTGTATTGTTGTAGTGCATTCTACCTTGGCGTTTACTTGGTTTCAGTGCCAGGAATTGTGTTATTTTGTAACTCTACACCACAGGCACACACATCCACAGGCTGGCTTAAAGATTTTGTGGATAAGCCAGCAGACAATGATTTATGGCAGTTCCATAGTCAATTACCAAGGTAGCAATATGCTCAGCATACCATATGCTCAGTGTAGTGCTTGGAACTCAGATTTCAAGTATCTTAGATGATATGGGCGTGTCACTGGCTGCCAGGAGTCTGGCTTAAAAAAAAAAAGTAGTCTTCATTACCTCTCCCAATCCTTTTCTGAATTTCTGATCTATAAGTTATCAACCAATGGCCTTGTCGCCGAAAAGACCCAGTGATGGGTCATCAAAGTTATATGTGAGCACATTATATACACATTACATATTATGGCTTGAAATGTGTGCAGTTTTGGTTGTACTCCAGTGAAAGGGGGAAGGGGGGAGGTCTGAGTGGCTTGTGTTCTAGTGGCGAGCAGGTCGGGTGCTAATGGTGCCTTGACTTGATTACCCGTGCTAAGAGCTAAGAACAAACTGTGACTTCCCAGGTCCCTGAGGAGTGGGGTTTTAGTGTGTGTGTGTGTGTGTGTGTGTGTGTGTGTGTGTGTGTGTGTGTGTGTGTGGTGTGTGTGTGTGTGTGTGTGGTGTGTGTGTGTGTGTGTGTGTGTGTGGGGAGGGGGGAGGCAAACCATTTTCCACCTTTTTCAACTAATTGGACAGTAAGTAAGGTAGCAGCTGACTGAGAGAAAAACCCTAAACCATAACCTAAATCCAACCGTATTTTACTCTACAAAGCATAACAATAACGTTTTATACATACTACTATACAAAAATACCTAAGAGTTGAAATGGCCAGGACACAAAAATGTAAATAAGTGCTCAAATATTGATTTGTATTTCAAACCAACTATTTATTAATGTCAGTTTAGTGTTACTGTTCCTATTTCAGTGTAACTACATCCACAGTCCTATTGATGAAGTTTGATGTGCAATAAGGAGCGTTCTGTGGGTTTACCTTCTTGAACAATTCGTGCTAATCAAAGCCCAAACTCGATATACCATCTCTTAAAACAGTTTTGTTTCTAAACTCGCCACTTCACTACGGGACTTGTCGTGGACCAAGAGAACACGCTGGAAAGTTGCTAAATACAAACACACGCACACATTGTGTGTGTGTGTGTGTATTTGTGCGTGGGCGACCCATTGGTCTGAGTGCTTAATGGGACTTTTAACCAGATCATGGGACAGGGGAAGTCTTCAATCAGGGACTCTCTCTCTCTCTCTCTCTCTCTCTCTCTCTCTCTCTCTCTCTCTCTCTCTCTCTCTCTCTCTCCTCTTCCTACTCTGTCTCTCTCTCTCTCTCTCTCTCCCTCTTCTCTCTCTCCTCTCTCTTCTCTCTTCTCTCTCTCTCCTCCTTCTTCTCTCTCTCTCTCTTCTCTCTCCTCTCCTCCCTCTCTCTGTCTTCTCTTCCTCTCTCTCTCTCTCTTCCCCTCCCCTCCCTCCCTCCCTCTCTCTCTCTCTCCCTCTCTCTCTCCAAGAAAACATATCATTTCCCATGAACCGTCCCCCAGGATATTCAAGGATTCATTCCCATTAGCTCTTGTAGACCTGCGCTTATTACCGCCGGAAAAGGAAACCTCTTGTTCTGCAAAGTTTGTTATCTAATATCTGAACAGTCAGTGAGCCTCTCTGTATGTCTCTCCTACGACGTAGGGCCAGTGCTAGTCAGGCCAACTGGTGCACTCCTGCAGTGTACTCCTCCTAGCTTTAGGTCGCTGAAGTGGGTGGACGGATTTAATAATGAACGGGTGGATGTGGTAATTGGACAGGAAGCACTGCAGCATCCAGAACTTTAAACTGGATTGTTAGCCATGTGCACGTAGTGTTGCAGTGTAGGTGGTGGTGACACACTTGGGTTCATGGAATCACCTACCCACGGGTGGCTGGTTAGGGGAGGTGTGTTGGGGGGGGGAGGTGTGTGTGTGTGTGTGTGTGTGTGTGTGTGTGTGTGTGTGTGTGTGTGTGTGTGTGTGTGTGTGTGTGTGTGTGTGTGTGTGTGTGGAGGAGAAATGCGATGCCGCAACGGTTGAGCAGACGCGGTGCAGACATTAATGGGTGGTGGAACTGCATGGCTATAAAAGAGAGAGATAGAGAGAGCGTGAGAGAGAGAGAAAGAGAGCGCTACAGGGCAGACATGAGCTGTCCCACCACTCCCACCTCCCATATCCCAGTAGAGGGGAGTGTGTGTGGGAGAGAGAGCCAGAGAGTGAGAGAGAGGGTGAGAGTGATAGCGAGAGAGAGAGACTTAAGGGGAAAATAAAGGAGGAGAGAAAGTAAGAGAGAGAGAGAGAGAGAGAGAGAGAGAGAGAGAGAGAGAGAGAGAGAGAGAGAGAGAGAGAGAGAGAGAGAGAGAGAGAGAGAGAGAGAGAGAGAGAGAGAGAGAGAGAGAGAGAGAGAGAGAGAGAGAGAGAGAGAGAGAGAGAGAAGAGAGAGAGAGAGAGAGAGAGAGAGAGAAAAGGCAAGAGTAGAGAGAGAAAAAGAGAGAGTGCTGGAAAAAAAAAGGGCATGGCATAGCAGAAACCCAATCACTTGACATGCATGCATTCATCAAGTGCTCCTCCCTTTGCGGTTGTATCCCTGTCTTACACTTCAGGCCTAGTGTTAACATTATTATCATTTCTCTAACTGTAGCTACTTGCAGGTGTTTACAATGCAGTAGATATGCTGTTTTATATCATCCACCCTTTAGTTATTAGAGTAGCATACTTCTATATCTATATTTAAATAGAATTACATTGATACGTCAAATCAAATGTTCACAGCTTCACCACAACGTTCACCAACACAAGACCTCTCGAGGGTGAACTCTACACTAGGAGCAGCCAATGCTATTCTAAGCTAGCACGCCAATGCTATTCTAAGCTAGCACCCCTCATGAGGCTAAGAGGGTTTTCCCCTCAGTGCGGACGTACTAACGTACTGACCCAGCCCCTCTCACGTCCCGGTGAGCCAACCCCTATCTTCCACATCACATGATGCAAATCACTGTGATTAAATGTAATTGAATATTGGAATGAATGGTGCCTGTGTAATAACATTAAGGGAGTATGCTGGACCCTACAGCCAGTTAATCAGGAGCCATGCTGCTCGAACGGGGGGGGGGGGGGGGGGATCATGGACAGTGACGTCGAGACATCTGCTTGGGATGCTAACCCTTTGTGAGCAAACATCGCTAAACCATTGGTCAAAAAACAATACAGATATCGTACTGGTCACAGAAAAACCCTTAATACACTTAGGGTTTTATGCATATAAATAATTGTATGCATAATCAAATGCATCTTTCGGGCAAGAGACTAGGGGTATGTTTTCCTTTTCTGTTACTGCCTGAAGGCAAGCTGGACACCAAACTTTAATACAAATGAAAATGATCACAATATATATAGCGTCAAGAATTACAATTTAAAAAGCGCAAAGATTAAATATGCTAAAGGCCAGTCAATCAAATGATGCAGAAGTGCTAGCATCCTATTCATTTGAATCCAGAAGGTAAAACAAGCTAGCAAGCAGCCCCACACAAATGCACACTGACACACACACACAAAATCCCAACCAATACGTTTGATAGATATTAGATTGATGCGTCTTTTGAAACTCATTTGCTTAAGAAGATTTTTGACTTTCTTCAAAACAGAAGGAACTAATATCAAAAACTACTCACAACAGCAATCAAACCCTAGACATACCAGAACACAGAGACTGTTATTGTTTGCAACTTTGGTTTCCTATACAACCCTTGGTCGACAATATAGTACAAATTACCATTGTGGCCCTAGGTATAAGCATGCATTCCATTTATCCAGCCTACACACTATGCTGACACAGCCTTCCAAACAGGCTGCTCCTTGCTTTCCATCCAGATTACATTATGTATTCCTCAGGCCCGCCACATGCGCTGCATAACAAGCCCGCCTGACACACCACTTGTCCTTTTGTTTTCCACCTTGATAGAGAATCGAAGCGAGTGATCGATAGTGTGTACTCCAGTGGTACCCTTGAGGTGTGCAGCCACACTAGCTCCACGTTGGTGTGCTGTGTGGAGCGGTTCAGGGGGACGCGTAGAAAGACAAAAGGCTTGACTTGGTAGACTTGTGGTTGTGACTTGAAAAA
>OLKM01000657.1:80096-135096 GCA_900291075.1 Melanogrammus aeglefinus | reverse complement strand
CAGTCATAGATGTGGACTTGATGTGGGTTCAGCCATTGTTTTTTCCATTGCTTTCCTCAATCAGGGGTGCTATACTAACACACATTGTTGCTTTGTTTGTTTTTTCCAGAGCCACACATTCTACTGTTCAGACGGGCTCTTCCACTGGAATGAGGGAGGGCTATCTCTCGTGTCTATATGTAATTATCGTTTCTCCAGGCCCTCCTTCTCAAGAGTGCATCTCCAAATGTTGTTTCTTTTATTTAAAAACTTGTTTTTGGATGTAAAAAAGGGGCCAGCAGGGCTGAAAGTTGGAGCTCAGCTGTTACGGCCAACAAGGTACAAGTTGTGCTGTGTTTGATGAGCCCAATGCTTACCGTGTGAAGGTAGAAGTTCCCCTGGATCAGTCACATTGATCTTCTTTGATGTTTTATGTTCCTTAAATGTAAGAATTTCATGTTCTGAAAGTACTTCTATGGTTCAATCTTTTATTTGTCCTTTATGCTGATGGCCTTTGAGCATTTGTTCTTTCCGCAACTATCTTATTCTGTTCAAGAAAAAGCTGTTCTGTAGTGACCTCAATAAAAAAGTGAATTCACATACACATTTGTTAATTCATTTTTCGATGCATTTGCTGTTTACTATCATGTCATCTATTCTTCCCCCTTACATGATGCAGAAGTTGGGGCTGCAGTTTAGTTCAGTCCGCCAATTGAACTACCAAAGGGGTCACAAACTCTGAGTGTCTTGTGCCCAGTGAGTAGGCCGGGGCCCGGGGTTTGTTGATGGTCACCTTCTCAGGGTTGTGGGTCCCTGGGCCCGGCTTCTGAGTGGCGTCCCTGGGTAGGCCGTGGCGCCCCAGCATGGAGAAGGCTGGCTGTCTGCGCAGATACACACTGGGGTCTGTGCAGTTGTATTTGCACGGCCCAGGGGTCTTGGATAAATCTTCGGATGGGCTCCCGGACTTGTAGAAGCCAGACATGGTGTAGCTCGCGCTGGCTGCCTTGTTGGGAACCTGGGGCCCCAATAGTGACGGCAGGGAGTACTTATTTGGTGCGGGTACAGCGTCCAAGGCCCGGTACTGTGTTCGGGAGCCCATGGTGTAGGAGGGGGGCTTGCGTTTGGTGTTGTAGGTAGGGGTCTCGGGGCTGTAGGCTCCGGGTCCAGGTGTCTGGAAGATCGTTCCTGATGAATAACACAAAAGGATTAACGGGGAGAGTTAACCATATGGTGGACTAACTGTCTAGTGTTTGCATGGGAATATATTGGAGATGTCGGTTGGCTGCAACTGGCACAGGACGTGCTGTCAGTAGCACATGCTTGTTACCAAGGCTCAAGAGCTTGACTCAATCCTCTCAGGAAAAAATGATGAAAGGGGCAGTTAGACGTCAATAGAAAAGGGGAATCATATATACAGGATTTGCGGCATTGTTTTCAAATTACGCAGACAACATTTTCCCCGATTAGTTTTCCTCACTGCACATACTGTATACACTTACTTTGTGCTTTCACTCTACCCAAGATTGAGTATGCAGGGTTTCCATCTCTTCCAAAGCGAGTGATTTTAGCATCAACGTAGTATCTAGGCCCAGGGCTGGAGTCAACACAGTACACTGCATGAGGGAAGAAGAATAAAATAAACTACACACTCCGAAAAGGCTTTGGGGTAGCCTAATACATTTTTCACATAGGTGATACTGATGGATTACCCCTCCCTACTGGCTATACTTTGACATTACACTACGATTTCTGTCAAAGCCATGGAGGCTCAATCAATGCATTAAAAAGGGTACTTGGAATGGGAGGCACTCTATTTAAGGAGGTCGAAGTCATTAAGGGAAAGTCTTTGCGATCCATTATTTTAATTATACTAAAAGAGATTGGTGTTCTCCTGATGATGAACGTTGTACCCACAACAGCAGATGGATGTGTGTGTGTGTGTCATTAGGAACCACAGGACTCAACTGTTGTTGCTCATGCGTCCGTGGAAGGAGCAAGCAGGGCTGGTGGGTTTTGTGAAGTCGTGGCCAATGAAGCCGATGGTAGAGGGCAGTGAGTAACGTCCAGGTCCTGGTCCTAAAGAGGCGGAAGGTCTCAGTCACAAACAGTTACTCTCTTTCTGATCACTTTTACTATAATTGAGACTCTTATGTAATGTCAAAACTATTTGACCACTATTTTTGATGATGCATGTAGGAGCAAATTCGGGTTTTCTATAAGATGTAATTGAAAGATATAAATAAAATGTATAATTATTAGGTTGAGCTAAAATGTAATTAACCATGCACATTTAAGTGGTATCTGTACATTTTGGCCCCCCTCAGTTAGTGGGCAGGAAACCTTCAGAATAAATAACTAAATGACAGTGTTCATTCCACTCTAACTGGCTGTGCTCTTCCACGTGTCTGTGAACCAGCGTAGCTTCTCTGGCTGGGCGGTGTGAGAAGGAGGGGTTTTGTTACTGGGGATGGTAAGATTCAAAGATTCTTGTCAACAAACAGAGGGGTACGGGCTGGCCAGCATATCTTTTCTGTTATTTTATTTTTTTCTGGCCAGCATATTAGTCAATCTGTTATAAAATGGGATGTTTTACTTGATGACACTGTTGATATCACCATCAATCAGCATTAACTACAAATATGTCCAGGTTATTTTGAGCTACAAGTTAGTTGAAATGTTACACATAGTGACTTTAAGTATTAAGTGTACAAACACATTCCTCTTGCTACATGCCATTCTAAGTTACGTCATTACCCAACATTCCAAACAAAATCGAGAATGTTTATTTTAAACAAATGTCTTTCCACTCCCAATTTATAGTAGACAGCCCGTCAGCCCAAAGCTAAATGGCATCATCTCAGACGCTCTGTCAGATAAGTATGCGCTGTTCCCCAGCTTCTGCAGGGAAGGCACCACCCAGACCCAACAAGTAGAATGGCATTACATAAGCATATACTAACTGTTGACATGTCGAAACAGAGCATGTGGTGACCAGGAAGCATGGCTGACCTTAGATAAGAGCCTGTGGCTACCTCTGCAAGTCAATGGACAATACTACATGACTCATCCATTAGTATGAGTCATGAGAAGATCATAGTGGTTTAGAGGCTATAATGGTCTCATTACAACGGTTTAAGAGTAGCAGTATGTTTTAAGTATGGTGTGTCACTCACCTCTTTCTCTGCCTGCGATGGCTGGTCTTTTTTTCTCCACTTCACCCATGGCAACGTAGATGCATGGACAACACAAGAATCCTTGAAGGATTTATGAAATTAATAAGCAAAGTTTCACTCTGATGTATTTACCAAAACAAAAGATGTATCCAATCACACACAATGCATATATATGACAATAACCAGAAGAGAATTCCAGCAGTATTAGCCTCTCTTGATCCATGTCTAGTTTTGGAATAGAGCTAGATTCACAGGTCCATTTTGAGAAGATCTCTCATAGTCAAACCTTGACTAAGCATAGCAAACCAAAAAAATATATAATACAATGTACATAAAAATATATAAATGAATAAGTTGTCTCCTCCAAAATGTTAGAGACCTGAGCCACAACTCAGACAAAATACAGATGAGCGGTGTTATTCTCAAATATTCTCTCATCCAACCTCTCCAACCGCGGTAGGCCTATTCCTTTCCTTCCTGTTGGAGCAGCAGGTGTTTGAAGGACGTATAGCGATGCACCGAGCTGGCCCTCACACACAGACACACACACACTGTCACCACAAAGAATCACTCATGTAACGCTAGCTTCCCTCCCCACAGCAATCCATGAAACCAAGATATCCCTTAGCCTCTTCTCTCTTCACTCTCTCTCACTGTGTGCTCATGACGGCATGGAGCTGGATACAACAGTTACCACAGAGACCGTCCTGGTTGGTCTACCTCACGTCTCATCAGCCAGCGACCCCCCGCACTGCAGCCGGCTCATTGTGACCGTGTTGGATCACAGAACGCCTCCTCTATTCAAATTGGAGGGGTGAATTACTGTCCCTGATTCAACAGAGTTCAAAGGGGTGCTAGAGTTTATATTGAGATTTGTTGGCATATAGTTGTATTAAGATATGCATATTTTATTCAGACTAAGAGTGCTGCTTGTTGCAGCATTAGGTTAGCATTATGGGTGCAGGTTAGCATTATGGGTGCTGTTAGTAATAGGGTTAGGGTTAGTAACAGTTTTAGGGATATAAGGCTGATGAATAATTTGGCAGTGTAAATATTACACTGCACCACGGCCGTGCTGTGCTAAAGAGTCCGTTGAGTGAGACGTCTTTAGCAGTGGAAGGAAACAAAGCACTAAACATTATCTCTAACTGGGTCTGCCATGGATGGAAACTGGAAGATCTTAACATAAGAAATATACTCAACCCCCCCCCCCCCCACACACACACACACAATAGAGGTAGTTATACAACTAATCAGTTGACTGCTGATTATCAGGCAATGCAAAGCTGAAGATATTCTGTACTATCAGGGTTTTTTTTGTTTAGCTATCCAGGAGATTGAATTATCTGCTTCTATTCAATTCAATTTTATTTGTATAGCCCTTAATCACCCTTAAGTCTCAAAGGGCTTAACAGGCAAAATATTGATGACAACCCCCTGACCCTAGGCCCCAAGAGAGCAAGTATAAAACTCCCTTTAAATCTGCAAGGAAAATCAGCAAGGAAAAAATCTTGAGGAGGAACGCGAGTGTGGGGCTCCCTCCTTCCAGGGATGGCCAGGAGTGCAATGGGTGCATAATTGACCTTAGATTCCAACCAACCAAGATGAACGTGTTGATTTTATACAAACTTTATTCTGTTTTGTTTGAAAACAATATGTTATAGTAATAAAGAGATAACATTGATCAAATTTGGCACATTTACATTAATTAAATATTTCTTTCTTGATTATAAACTGATAATTTCACAAATTTGACAAACAAATAGCTTATGAACTGTACAATCAAATCTGTTTGCCCTAAAATAAGTCGACAGGTAACCAAATGTTAACAGTTTGGGTGTTTGTAGCTTGCAAAATAATTTGAGTAAAAAAAAGCTTATATTACCATGAAAATAAATAGCATATTTCTATGCTACTATTATGGGACGTTGATCAACTATCTCAATAAAATTGTGTTAAAGCTTGATAAAAAGAAAAACTGTATATATATATATATATATACACACACACAGTATAGTTAAAGTGTATAGTAAAAATATAGATTGCAATGACAAATAAATGGCATATAAAAAAAAACAACTGAAGCTACAAATAAATACCACAGATAGAAAACATAACTTTTTTTTTGTTGCATAACCTTGGGTGTAATTACAAACATAAATACTTGATTGTTTTTATTTATCCATTACAAAGGCAGAACAGTGAGTAAAAGTTTCTACAATCTCTATTGGTGAGAAGGAGACAAATGTGAATGTGACAAGGAAAAAATAAAATGGGTCTGGAGCATGGACTGTAGCAGTCCAGTAGAGTCCCTCGAACTGAACCCCACGCACACGCACGCACACACACACACACACACACACACACGCACACACGCACACACACACACACACACACACACACACACACACACACACACACACACACACACACACACACACACACCGATGGGCAGCCACTGAAAGAAACAGTTACATACACTCCAGAATGTTTTATTTGATACATTTTTTTTTTACTATCAAGCTGTTGAGCTTTTTGTTGTTGTAACAGTTGTCTCTTCTCTACCCACTCGAAGATATTCACAAGAAATATACAATTTGGAGACAAGGTGACCCAGGAGTTTAGGAGGGTTTCTGTGAAGGAAAGAGAACAAGATCGATCGACATCATTGAGAAATTAGGATCAAGTTTAAATCTAAACTGTGTTCAACTCCGGTCTGTTTTCTAAGAGGGATTTTAATCAGGGTGTAGATCTCCTTATATAGGCTACATAAAACATGGTTAAATTAGAATTGAATGATCGGTATGAATTTGTATCCTGCCGATTCTACTACCTGAAATGCAAAATAAGTCAATACCAAATTTATCTTATAATTAACGGATCATACCATCGCTCAGGGGTGTTTTTTGTGTCCAGCGTGGTTAGCTGGGTATCTGCTGGAATGACCCTGTGTTCTGGAACCTTCCCCCCCGCGTGGAGCTCAAAATGGTCGTGTCCGTCGGAGTCGGCCAGGAATGGTTGAGAGTCGGGGTCATACTCGTAGGAGTAGTAAGATACCTCTGCCATAGAGCCCTGCTCTTCCTCGCCTGTAGAAAGAGGAGGGAGCAATAACAGCGCTGATGAATCATGAATGAGGTAAAGAAATACCTGTTAAAAGTTTTTACATTAGTATGATTTCATGTATATTTTATTGTGTTCTTTATTACACAGTATTCATAAAAGTCACGTATGCATATATTATATTATTCACATTATTATTATTGCCACAGATTAGGTTATGATGGTACTATAATGGTACCATTTCTTTATACATATATTCTTTTCAGTATTTATTAATCAGTTCCTTCAAAAATTATTGCATAATCATTTCAAACATATTTTCATTCAGTATACCTGGACACTACTAGAATCGTGTCATTGCAGGACCACTAGGGGTCGCTCCATCCTCAAAGTTATGCCCGTGAGCTAAAAATCTATCTTTCCAGAAGACATTCCAGGACCCTTTGCACAACCCCTCGAGCAGTTCAAGAAGTAACCCCACATTGTCAACACATACTTAAAGATTCATCTCCTGCGTCAACGTTTGGTTATACAAAAATAGAATAATTTACGAGTGGCAGCATAACTATATTGGGTTAACACATTCGGTCCAACAGTGACAAGATTGCGCGTCTTTTAGCGTGTGTTGTTCTCCGCTATGGGTTCAGTGGTAGGAGAGAACATGTCTGTACAGGGAATCTAATTCCAAGGCCCCCGTCTCAGCTCTGCTAATCTATTGAACGCTGTCAGCTCCTTGGCACACACACCCGCTCAGCTTTTACGCTGCAGAGTGCACTTTCCCGGGCGTATAATCAACATTATAATGGTTTACAATGACAGCATTTTACAGTATTTATTCAGTGTAATTAGCCTCTGGTTATTTCATGAGAAGGGAGGCGCGCCAAACGCGAGTGGTTAAGTGTGTGTGTGTGTGTGTGTGTGTGTGTGTGTGTGTGTGTGTGTGTGTGTGTGTGTGTGTGTGTGTGTGTGTGTGTGTGTGTGTGTGTGTGTGTGTGTGTGTGTGTGTGTGTGTGTGTGTGTGTGTGTGGTGCGCGCGCTGCACGCTAACGTAAACTGTAAGCGTTTCTAAGCATTCCTGTGGCGAGCGTGAAGCCTCAGTTCTTGTACGGAGGAGACCTTGGCTACCGAGAGATTGCTGTGTGTTGTAGCTAGTAGCTACTGGAAAGCTATCTGTTGGAGACGAGTCAGCACAGGCTTGGCTACGCGCACACGCGCGCCCACACACACACAATTATATAGCACGTATGCGTTACATCGCAATCTACGATGCTCTTCCACAGGTCTGCGCAAGTTAATGTTTTCAATGTCGTTAATCTTCGATAATGATCTAATTTGAAAGTTTTGGTGCAAACAGAAATGTGGGCAGTGCACTCTTGCCCTCTTCCTCTTAGGTACAAGAAGAGTGTGTGGGGACCCAATAGGAGTCACTATTCTAGTATATCCAGTATGGGGCCACTCTCTGGGGGTGGGGTCAGTTCTGGCCCCCAGAACGAAGGTGAGGAGACTGGTGACCCTCTGGGCTGGGGTCAACCAGCACGCTGTAGGCAGACCCTCTGGGATCTAGCGTGGATGAAGTACCTTCACGGTGCGTGTCGTCACTCGTGGAGGTGCTGCGCACGGACTCACCTGTGTGTACCGGTTCAGGACCCTGCTCCGACAGCTGGTCTGCCTCCGCTTGGGGGTCCTCCACCACGGCCTCCACTGGGACCACACACACACACACACACACACACACACACACACACACACACACACACACACACACACACACACACACACACACACACACACACACACACACACACACACACACACACACACACACACACACACGCACACACACACGCACACACAGATGTCACTTTGATATTTGCTTCCCATTTTGTTTCCAATCCTTGAGAGAAACTTCTGACCCGTCGCAGTACGCTCCCACCCCCCCCCCCCCCTAACAGAGCAACTCGCTCTTACTCTGGGATAAGGGAGCATTATGTCCAAACTCATCAGCTTATTTTCCAACTCATTCCGGGCTGTAAATAACTCCTATAACTAGACACAAACAAACACATGGATGCGCCGGTCTAAACAAAGATTGTTCTTCTAGTCAACCAAAAAAGCATGAACCACTTGGCAGAAACTCAGCACGCGCAACCCCCACCCCCACCGCCCCCTCTTGTAAAAAAAAAAAAAAAAAAAAAAAGTTTTGTCTGAGCCTTTCCTCAATCAGTTTCACAACATGAAGGCTCCTTTGTTGTTGGCCTGTGCGTTGGAAAGGAATGTGACAAAGTTTTTCAAAGGGCTGAACAGAAGCACTCTGTAATTTGGAAGTGCCCTGTAATGTAGCAGAGTAGGGGCGAGAGTGAGGGGTGGGGAGATGGGGGGTGTGGGGGGGTCTCTTCTTCTCCCACCAAACTCCCATCTACTAATCAGCACAGCAGCAGCTGGACAGCTGTTCTCACAAGCTAGATCAGTCACGCTTTGGTGCAGATGGATGGCAAAAAGCCCTCTAAACAGCGACACACTGAACCACGCGCATACACTGCCATGACCCGAGTGGTCCGACGACAGCTCCGGGACGGGGTCTGGGTGTGTGGATGTGTTGGGACGTGGCCGCGGAGAGCTCTTACTCTGAGGACACTGCGATAGCGGCACCTGCTCGATGCGTGTGCCGTTGCGGCAGGCCGACACCTCCATCTGACACTGGTTTTGGTAACGCCGCCCGTCCGACCCGCACACCGGCTCCCCGTCATAGCCGCAGTCCCGATAGCAGGTGCAGTGCTCGTAGCGCTCCTCCTCCAGGCAGCCGAACACGTTGTTGCACTGGTTCCCCGGCACAAAGCCTGGAGGAGGGGGTGAAAGGGGCTGTTACCGGGTTGTCATGTGTTTAGAAATTGGAAAAACCAGTCCGTCCGCTGTTATTGCGTGAAATGCACTGAGAGGAACTGGTTTTGAGTCGATGATACCTGCCGCTCACAAGGTAACCTATCAGAGCATTTCATCCCTGATTGGTTTAGGGAATTCTTATCTCACCCTGCGAATCCCAGATGCATGAAATGCTAAACTGATCAGTGGCGGAGAAACTTGGATTTGTTTAGGTTTCAAAGCCTTGCTCTCTTACGCTCTCTTCTGCTCTCCCTCACCGCCTTTGATTGACTAGTAAGTTTCCCGACGTGCAGGCTGGTGCAGAGACCTTTGACCCGCGCTCACAGAGTTTTGCCCGCGAGCGATGGGCGTGTGCGGCGTGTCTGTGCAGCTGCCGGTGAAGTCTCACCTATCCACTGGTTGGTCGAACTCTCCACCTCATTACAAGTGGGCCCGTCGCACAGCTCTCGGGCCAGCGGACTGCTCTCGCTGACGTTGTAGAACCTCGTCGCCTCGAATGCTGAACACAGACATCACATTCGCACACACACACACATAATCACACGCACCAACAAACACATACACAAAGAGGCAAACACACGCACACACAGACACACACACACACAAAAAAACATAGACGCACACACACACACACACACACACACACAACAACACACACACAAAAAATATATTAAAATCATAAAGACTATGAAAGGGGGGCCTTCATACTTCATACCTGCAATATACTTCATATCTGCAGTACTTCAGATATTCATGAGAGGCCCACCTGGTTCATAGTAGTCATAGACTTTGACCGGAACAGGCGCTGTCTTGCCTACTATATATTCCCGCACAGCCTGGAAGCTCACACAGGTCATACACTGGCTGGGAATCTGAGGGAAGGTGACCAACACAGGGGAGAAAACCACAAACACACACAACTATAAACAGCTATAAAGACGTAGATACACATACATACAGTATAGTACATGCATTGCGCAATGCAATATCGTATAAAATACTATCTATGCAATACATTCGAACAAATGCGTCAAATATGCACACCAAAGCAACAAACACTCTTCCTGCACTACAGGGTCAAGACAGACAGCAGGACTGACCTCGTCAAAGTAGAAAAGCACCTTCCTGCCGTCCAACTCGTATCGCTTCAGGCCCACTCTCTTGTCCATCAGCAGCTGTTTGGGGGGGATAACAGGTCAAAAAACAAACCCATAGAAGCATCCATTGTCTGGTCAGGCACAGACAATCACATCCGCTCTGACATGTTTTCATGCTGCAGAGGAAACCACAAGATTGAATGTTTGTGTTGGATTGGGTTTTGTCACAGTCCAAACATGTGGTGCGGGTTCCCAAATGTTATTTTGTGGTTTCCGTTCGATTCCGCTCTAAGTAGATCCATGCACTGCCTCTTGTTGTTGTCTGAATTCAGGGTCTATTGAGCACTATGTTGTCATTAGCTCATCGATGACTTCAATCCCAGATGTTCTCTCAACTTTCTCCCTCCGTCTCATCATTTGGAGAGAGGGCCGTGAAAACACACACTTTGGGTGAAAGCATTCAGTGAGGATGCATATTTTCTACAGAGTCACTCAGGTTTCAGGGAGAGGGGATTGTGTGTTGTGGCGGTGGTGTGTTTGTGGTGCTTTCCGAGTCTAGTGTGGAGATGTTTAGGCCTTTTTCAGGACCTGAATGGACTCTATGTTGTATGAATGGTCAACGGGGAGGCCCTTTGCTGGATATAGACGTGAATGTGGGAGTCGTGTGTGTGTGTGTGTGTTTGTGTGTATGTGTGTTTGTGAATTTGTGTGCGTATGATTGCAAGTATGAGGGTATGTGAATGTGTGTGTTTGGGAGTGTGTTGATGTTTATGAGTATGTGTGTGTGTGTACACAGGGAGGCAGTGATGTTAATTTCCCCCACAGGGAGAATTCTCATTCTGTCAAATGTGGCAGCCTTCGCACAGCAGGGGTTTATGAGGTGCTCAGCCTGGGCTGGCGCCACCAAGACACACACACACACACACACACACACACACACACACACACACACACACACACACACACACACACACACACACACACACACACACACACACACACACACACACACACACACACACACACACACACAACAGTTCATAAGGCATTTTTGAACGATGAGCAACTATAATATGAGTTCTGAGCCTACAGCAGAACAGCCCCCCCCAACAAACACACACACAAACAATCATCACACACACAATGATTACAAACACACACACACACACACACACACACACACACACACACACACACACACACACACACACACACACACACACACACACACACACACACACACACACACACACACACACACACACCTCATTACATCGGGTGATAAGATGTTACGGCCACGTGGGACCACGTCTGAGTCAGTGGTCCAATCGTTAAACACAAGCGGGGTCGGGGGAACAGCCCCACATGACTGTGGACGCCAGGCCTGCTACCATAAATGGAGGAATGCGAGTGGACGTCTGAGGGACTGTAGTAAAACAGCCAGGGAGCTAGCAGGCATGTTAGCCACCGCGACCCGGGTGTAATACACACGCATACACAAACAAACACAAGACTGTAATCCCATTAGCCCATTGGTATGCGTTTATATGTGATTAGCATTGTCAAAATGTTTGTTTGCCATCTCCCTATACAGGCAGGCCAAGAGAGAGTGAGAGGGCGAGAGGGGGGTCTTTATGGGGGTTCTTGCCTGCAGGCTCAGTTCTCCATAACTGTGCAGTAATGAGGAGCGAGCTTCTGATGTGTGCTTGATCCCCTAGTACTGCTTTAAAAGGTCCGTCCCCCCTGTGTCACCCAGCACACCACCTCCACAGGCAGCTACATCCACCCGTTAGCTTATTAATTCATCCATTCATTCCAAACCTCCAGCAGTCCCCAGGCCAGAAACATGACCTATTTTATCCTTCCTCTACTAAACCTACACCTACTCTCTGGAAGCAAATCACTGCCATGACGTTTCAATTTTGAAAAGGCAATTGGATTTTGTAGAAGGAGTTGTGAACACCATTAAATTCACAACATTGAAATGTTAAAAAAAAGAAAACAAACAAAGAAATCAGAGGATCTTGTTTTCAAAGTAGTATACAATGTCATGGTATGATTTCCATTGTGTATATATTTCGATGTAAAAATTCCAAAACATTATGGCAGAGATTTGCTTGCCCGCTTCTCTCTCCCTCGCCTTAGCTAATTGGGGGATTTATGTTTGTGTGTTTTGAGGATGGGGTGGAGGGGAGGGGTTAACTGTGAGGTGAGAGGTGCGCAGCTGTGTGGGGCCCACATGTTTATTTTTGTACTTTTTCTTTGGTCACTCTCCCTGCTATCTTGAATGTTTATCTTGAGAGTGAAATTTAGATCCCAAGAAGTCAACATTGTCAACTGTTGGTTTATTGGTTTGAATGTCTTGCTTAAAAGGTTCTGTGTGTAGAATTTAGATATAAATACATGAGGCGCGTCGGAAACATAGCATAACTCCACGGTGTGTGTGTGTGTGTGTGTGTGTGTGTGTGTGTGTGTGTGTGTGTGTGTGTGTGTGTGTGTGTGTGTGTGTGTGTGTGTGTGGTGTGTGTGTGTGTGTGGTGTGTGTGTGTGTGTGTGTGTGTGGTGTGGTGTGAGAGTGTGTAAGTGGGATTGCAGGATTGTGTACCCTCTCAAGACTTTCGATATCAGCTCGGAAACCGGACAACATGGGAACCTCTAAGAGACAGCAGAGAGAGAAGAATGTGAGTGAGTGAGCGCGGAGCCGGAGAAGTGGGAGCCTCGAGGCAGCCATGTTGGAGGAGCCTGAGTGGAGCCACCTAGAGAGTGAGAGAGAGAGAGAGAGAGAGACGGAGAGAGATAATCATGTGTCTTTACATGTTTTTGCAACTCATGTTAACCAGTTAATGCCTCTTTTTTGGATCCTTCATTTACAGTAATACACTTCGGGGAATGTTGAACTGACCCGGCCACCAAGGGTTAGGATTAGATAGGTCTAGAGACGCTCACCAGACCCCAAATAACTTCTTGATACCGGTACACCCGAGCCTCATGAAACTGTTTTAAAGGTGGCATAGTATATCACCAGGTGTGTGATTAGCCATTACAGGCTGTTTTGAAAATCTGCCTCTTGTGACATCACAAGTGGACGTTTCCACCTAGATCTGTGCTGGATCGATCTAGAGTCTACCAGCCTACCCAGTGGACTGTGCCAAACGTTGCTCATCAAACCGTCCCACATCTAGGTGGACACGCCCACTTGCGGCAGATTTTCAAAACGGTTTGTAGCGGCTATTCAGTCACACCTGGCGGTATGATACGTCTCCTTTAAATCTCTGATCATTAATGGACCGCAACGAGACGCTACCTGGCGCAGGCCTCCAAGGAGATCCGGTAGTCCATGCTGTCCTGGTGGGCGGCGGGGTCTTCGTCTTCGTCCAGGGCCGCGCGCCTCCTGCGGTTCAGCTCAGAGCGGTTGTCGTCTCGGCTCCGGGCGCGGGGGGCCGGGTGTCGGGGGCCAGAGGGCTGCGAGTGTCGCTCCCGGAGCGGCTCCTTCAGGACCACCTTGAGCTGGAAGGCTGGTTTGGCCACAGGGTCCGGCACGTTGTAGGACACGTCGATCTGGGAGGGGGGGTACACGCCGAGAAGTAAGGGGACATGATGCTATGTTAAGTAGCCCATGCAGCCAGAATACGGTCAGTGTGAGAACAAAGCTTTTGACTGGGTTAAGCGTGGTCTACAGCGTCCTTTCATCCATGTACGGACAAGAAAATCACTGTAACGTAATGGTCGATTAATGTTTAATATAGATTATTAAACGGCTTTGTTCAATTTCTGATTCAGCGGACTGTTTTTTGAATATATGAATATCAGCCTTTTACTATGGATGCTATTTCAAAGTATAGAATGTAACTATGCTTTTATTTCATTTTTTATTCTGTTTCACATAATATATTTCTTGAGTAAGTAGCCTCATTATAAACAGATGACTTGAGGTCTTGACTATTCTTTCAGTTTAAATGCTGCAGGTGGAACGTGTGCACACACACACACAGGAAAGTCATTGCCAACAGCAACAACTGTGTGGATAGGTACGTACAAACGTGCATGCATGTGTACACACACTCACACATGTGTGCAAACACGCATGCATCGGAACACACACACATACACACACACACACACACACACACACACACACACACACACACCCTGCCTCTCTCTTTATAGTTTGCCGTGTCTTGTATTTCATTAAAGCCCAGGTGCTGGTGGCCCGAGGGGGAGAGCTCAAAAGGAGATGGGGGGGGGGGGGGGGGGGGGGGGGGCGAGGGGGAGACAGGCAAACAGACATTGATACAAAGAAAGAGAAGTTTGTGAATTTTCTGTAGAATAAAGTGGAGGAATAATGAGCAGAAAGGAATGGACATTATAGCAGCTGAGAGAGTTGTGCGTAGAGGAGAAGACGAGACGAGAGTACAGTTATATAAGGCGGTATGGAAGTGGACCGGAGAGTGTGACGACCATAGCAGGTCTAGGATAGTGGGGTGGGACATTAGAAGTTTGTGTTTGCTGGGGCAAGCTGTAAAGGCAACGAACGGTGGAAAATAAACCACTAAGCCCTACCAGATCCTGATTTCCACTGAGCTGCGCAGGACATTTTTTTACAGAATTTGAATGAGAACCACTGTCGTTGCTGTCGGCAAATTCTTTCAATGCAACTGGTAATGCATGACATTATACTGATCGTCCTCTGGTAACTGCGTGCGTGCGTGCGTGTGTGTGTGTATGAGAGAGTATGTGTGTATGTGTGTGTATGTGTGTGTGTGTGAGTCTGTGTGTGTGTGTGTGTGTGTGTGTGTGTGTGTGTGTTGTGTGTGTGTGTGTGTGTGTGTGTGTGTGTGTGTGTGTGTGTGTGTGTGTGTGTGTGTGTGAGAGAGAGAGAGAATGTGTGTGTATGTGTGTGAGAGAGAATGTGTGTGTGTGTCTGTGTATGTGAGAGAGAGAGTACGTGTGTGTGTCTGTGTATGTGAGAGAGAGAGTACGTGAGTGTGAGTGGGTGAGTGAGTGAGTGAGTGAGTGAGTGAGTGAGTGAGTGAGTGAGTCGTGAGTGAGAGAGTGAGTGAGTGAGTGAGTGTGAGTGAGTGAGTGAGTACGTGAGTGTGAGTGAGTGAGTGAGTGAGTGAGTGAGTGAGTGAGAGAGAGAGATGCTCCTTAATACCTGCATGAGACAGCAGCCTTCTCCTTTAGCGCTGACAAAGAGACCTGTAGGGATACTGGGGATCTGTGGAGAGACAGAGGGAGAGAGACAGAGAGAGGAAGGGTAGAGAGATAGATAAAGAAGACAATGGGAGTCAGTGCAGAGAAGAGGAAAAATATACAGATCAAGAAAATAGGAGAGGAGAAAAGAGAGGAAAGTTGGAGAGCCAAAAGAGGAGAAGAAATATTAAAATATCAGATAAAACCAAATAAACAGAATGAAAGAAAAAGAGAAGAGCGGTCCAGGATAGAGAGAGAGACAGAGAGGAGAGAAGAGAGAGAGTGAGTAAGAGAGAGACGAGAGAGAGGAGAGAGAGAGAGAGAGATGAGAGAGAGAGAGAGAGAGAGAGAGAGAGAGAGAGAGAGAGAGAGAGAGAGAGAGAGAGAGAGAGAGAGAGAGAGAGAGAGAGAGAGAGAGAGAGAGAGAGAGAGAGAGCGAGAGAGAGAGAGACAGAGAGCAGAGAGAGAGACAGAGAGAGAGAGAGAGAGAGAGACAGAGAGGTGAATGAGTCACATGTCAACCAAATGAAAGCCGGCTACACTGCCATATTGCCACCTGTGGTTCCCTGGCCACTAACCAGCGGGCCATAATTGACTCCAATTAACATGACACCACTAATCACAGCAGAGGAGCCCGACTGCCACTGGAGGGAGCGCCGAATACTCGCTCATCTGGACTGATCTGGGGCCACACTGGACCGACCGACCGGGTCATTTATGGGAAGTCTTTAATGAAAGAGGGGGCAGTACAGTGAGGTTATTAAGCACCTCGTTTTACTTGGCAGGGTTGGGCCGTGTGAAGCGGTCCTGGCCACGGCACAAACAAATAAAAACAGAGAGGTGAAGAGAGGTTTTTACGCTGGGGCACACTGAAGCGCTTTTTAATTGGGCGCCTCCGTGAGCTGGAGTCAAGTGGGGGAAAACGCGGGTGTTTACACAGCGGTGCATAGATTACTATTGAATGGTTCAAGGCCGGCGTCTTAGCGGTAATCCCAAACAGTGGTGACCATGTGTGCAGCAGATCCCCATTAATCCTCCAGGATTTGTTGATGTGCTCGGGAGACGGGTCAATATTAGCTGTACCTTGGCACTCTGGAGGATCTTCTTGTTCTCGCGGTGCAGCTCAAACGTCTCCTGGAAGTCCAGGTTGGTGGAGGCCAGGGAGATGGTGAGGTTGACCCCACCCACGTAGGACAGGATGGCGTACTCGGACAGCGCCTGCAGAGCCACACACGTGTCCTGGCGTGCGCAGAGATTGTGGAGAAGACGAGAAGTGTCAACAAAGGGAGCCGGAGGATGGCGACGAGGCAAATGGTTTCTTTGTCAACACTTAAGTCCCCGAACCGTTTCATTGCGATGATGTCAGGGTGTGCGATGAGTTTGATGGTTGTTATTGGCTTTTAGGGCAAACCGATGTGTAGATGTCGGCCTAATCACATCATCGGTAAACCCTGTCATAAAGATGGCAAGGGAGGAGCTTTTCAAATGCCGTTCATTGTTATTTTGTCCTTTTAGCGGACTTAGTGTGGACTTTAGATACATGATGTAATCAAGGAGCAGGTAGTAGTCAGGTGTGCAGCGCAATGTCTCCTAGTGGTAATCAATCCGACATGGGGGATCCAACCCACAGAGCCCACTAGACTGCCCCTATGGGTGGAGTGAGGTGAAGGAGGAGAGTCACCTGGGTGGAGGAGAAGCCCCCCAGGGCGTTCCTCTGTTGGGAGAGCCATTTGACCACCGGCAGGGCCGACGCCACGTCACCCAGGAGGGTGTACGTCAACAAGCCGTAGGCGGTCATCTCCACCTCCGCTGACACCACTATGGAGAGACGGAGCACTAGGAATGAACCCTAATCTGATGCTACGACCTACGAAGGTTAACATGTCGAAACATTGACGTTGGTTTTGAAACTTGAGGTTTGGTTGTGCTAACGTTCTCTTATGCTCTCTCTCTCTCTCTTCTTTAACCGCGATAAGATGGCCTAAACATCTCTGGCGGATGGCACCGCCAGGTTGTTCTTGTTCTGTATAATTGAAAGGTGAGATCTGAAGGTGTCACACCTGACTGGGACAGGCCGTCACTGAAGCCCATGAAGGTGTCCTCGTCGGTCACCGTGGTTCCCGTGAGACTCCAGTGGGTAAAGCCGTCTGTGGTGGGTAGTGGAAGAGAGCGATGAAGGAACACAGAGGAAGAGGAATAAATCAGCGCAGAGATTTCTTCCAATTAAAGAGTGTGTTTTTCCACAACGGCAAAGGCTATAATATGTCATTGTGTTACCGAAATAAAGATAATTCCTGTGAGATTGTTGCGATTGTATTGTTGAGAGTGTAATAAACAATGTGGATACTACTTGGTTAGAGTGAATAAAGCATGAGTGGAGGATTTCATTTCTGCCTGAAATAAAGGTCATGTTTTAAATTGGATATCACCTAGTGCATTATCAGTTGGTAGCCCTATATTACTAAAGGCCATATCACAAGCACCTGGGTCCATATTTGATAACAATAAAGTGAACTAGAGCAAAGATAGAGAGGTTTTAGTAGAGGTAGGTTTAGGCAAAACCACCAAATAAATCAATAAATCCAATGTGAACCAATGCAATTTGACAATATAAACTTGATGAATAACTAACAGGTAGATTTCTTGAGAACCCAATATATAATTTGACACTTCATCCCTCTACGGTCTGCACATTTCTAGGGTGAATATAATTGAATGGCACCAAGCCAAACAATTGCACCATACGGCCACAGGATGGCAATGAAGAACGTATATTCGGATTGAAGGAAATTTACCTATTTCCTCTAAAGCCGCTAAAATGTGCTAATAGATATTGAGCGTAGTCACAGGGTGATATGATTTTGACAGTTAGAATCAGTCACAGTCACTCTTCCATCATCACATTTATGAAACACATTACTTTTTGTAGTACATGCTTCTTGTTTGGGGTTTTAATTGTCTTTCCTTTAGCTAACAATGGCAACGACAGACCAAAAGTTGAGAATCGTGCCTTTCTAGGAGCGTTCCACACGACTGCTTTCTCACGTGTTTAAATGCCTTGAAACGTATTTTGCAATTGGTGGGTAGAGGCTTCACCCGGATACGGGTCATTTCGGGACGAAGAGGTTAACCTAACCCGCATCTACACTAAAAAACACCAAGCCCAGTTCCCATCGGCCTTGAAGCCTCTGAGGCCTGAGTGGTCAGGGGGGATGTGTTTAGTTTGAGGCTTCCCCTACGTCCGATGTGGGTTCCCTTTTTCAGGGCCGATGGAGAGGAAGGCGACTGTGGTCCCTTACCGTGCGTGATGGCCATGTGGTTGAGGCGGCGCAGCGCCAGTGGGGCGTACGGACTGCGGAGCAGAGCCAAGGCGTAGGCAGAGAGGGCTGTGGTGTATGGGTCGTCGGCCGAGTAGGTGTTGGTCTCCAGGAATTCCTTTGCCTTGGCCACGGCAACCTTTTCTTCCTGGACCAGAGGACACACACACACACACACACGGGCATCCACGCACACACAAACACGATACAGGTATGCACACACACACACACAAGATACAAACAACATACAGGTATGCACACACACACACACACACACACACACACACACACACACACACACACACACACACACACACACACACACACACACACACACACACACACACACACACACACACACACACACACACACACACACACACACACACACACACACACACACCAAAAATATTTCAATACATAAATCCTCACTTCCATCATCATCTCTTGAGTGGTCTAATTGAAAGCTTTTGCACAGGTGTGCTTTTGTAATAAACCTTTGGGTAAGCTTTAATCTCGCGGCTTCATGTGGTATTATTCCATTATATCTTAAACGACAAGGCTCACACAGAGGCTAATCACTGCTATGGCTACATCCGTCTTGCATTGAGGTGAAATTGAGGTTGCTTTGATTTATAGTATCCATCCATCATTAGGGGGATTTATCCCTCATGAGTCAACAAGGGAAATCCCCATGAAAGACTGCAACTCCAGCCAGCTTTTACTGGAGTGAAATGGCAGTGGGATCTCATGCAGAACACAGAAGCGCAGCTGACAAAACACAACAGAAATTAGTGTAAGCAGCAGTGTTGTGCACCCTCACAAACAACTGCAGTCGTTCGGCAAATTGTCTTGTTATGCTCACTTTTAGAGGGTGTTGCTCTTTCTTTATAAGACTGAACAGGCACCATGCCAATACTCATATGAGATTATTAGAGTATTAAATGAAGCACAGGTGTGTGACGGACATTAACCAGGACAACTTCAGGAAACCATGGGAACAGGCTGTTCCTGGTGCGGTCAATCTAAACTCTGATGTTTTTTAACCTCAGGATGCATTGACGTCGTCCGAGATGCCGCACACTTGTTTTTCGAGACAAAAATGATAGGGTGTTGGATGTCTACTTTAATCAGAAACTATTTGGTCAAAACAATGCTCCGAAAAACCAAAACAAGTTTACTATTGTGACGGACTTGACTGTGGCGGTTTGTTTTGGTGAACTACTGACCTCAGTGGTTATCCCCGTTTCCAGGAGCGCCGCGACCACATAAGCTGTCAGGGATATCTTCCCATGGATTCCGCCCTGTTGAAATATGCAATGCGGATAGTTTTAGTAGACATAGTGATGCGTGTTTTGATACACATACATGGAATGGTAGGTACATCGACTGGTCCATTCTACCAATGAACAATATGGTCAAACACAAGATCCACAACTATGGTACTTTCTGGCTTATACATAGCCTGTTGAATTGGTTGCACCTTGACTTATTTGTCTAACATCTTCCATCTCCCCCAATGCAACCACATAGGTCTCCGCACATATATTCATGCATTGCAGTGTATTCATGCACAGGCATACCTGCAGGTCTTTGTTGAGGATGCGTCCCATGGCAGGGAAGGAGCCCTCGTTTCTTTGATGTTTAATGAGCCAGGACTTTGCAGCGCACAGCTCCTCAGGGTCAATAAAGATGAAGCCCCGAGACTGGGCAAAGGACTTCAACACAAACGCTGTCAACCTGAAGCAGGGAAGACATGGAGGAGGAGGAGGGGGAGAGGGAGAGGGAGAGGGAGAGGGAGAGGGAGAGAGAGAGAGAGGTAAAGGACAGGGAGATGAAAAAGTGTTTTCCCAAGATCCGCTCAAACATGTGCCAACAGATCCTTAAAATACATCATCCTCAAACCACAAAAGTTCACAGCACATTAACTTTAATGTAACGGTATGAACCATTTCCCAACAGTTTAGACAGTGGAAGAGGTTAGGCTGAGGTAAACTGAGTGAGCGTGAAGGTGAACCTGAAGACAGATGGCTAAATAGATCGACAAGGACCACTGAGGTATGAACAGATAAACCGTATGGGAGGAATAACAGCTAGTTCAGTTCAGCATTAAAAGACCAGGCGGCAATATTCCTCGAGCTGCATCAGGTATGTTATTGCTTGTGAAACCAGGAATATTCTCCAAAGAATTCAGCATCTTAAACAAGCCCACCGATCCCCAGGGATGCCTGCCGCGAAACCCCATGCCTCTCAGAGTGTGACTGAAGGTTTAAGAGGGGATGAGCTCAGTGGGGCCACGGTGGAGTAAATGCAGAAGGACCATGAAGCCAGGGGCATCCCTTTGGGGGGAAGGGGGGGGATCATGGCCCGAGCTAATAAACACACACTCCTCCATAAAGAGCAGACCTCCCGGTGGCGAGAGGTTGTTCAACCGTCCACCCACTTCGGCCAAGTGCTCCTTAATATTAGCAACGTATTCCATTACAAAATTCCCAGGTCCACCTTAGCCAGAAAATGAGGCAAGCAGCTCACGATACAGGAAAAAAAAAGGAAAAAGGAAAAACAAACAAAAAAAATCACAAGCAGCAGGAACACAAAGACATTTGCAAACGTTAATTTCACGCGCAGCCCTAGAGGGGAAAGAACATGCCAAGTGAGAGTAGCAGGGGAGTGGAGAGCTGGGGACCTACTCCCGTGGTGGAAGGTATTCAATCTCGCCCTAGCTGCCCATGGAGGTTGTGGCTCCCCAGTGAACACGGTGAGGAATGGACTCTGTGCATAACGGGGATTTCAGGTTTTCTTTACTCGGATGTTAAACAACATTATTTCATCGGGGCCTGAGGTGCCTGGCTACAAGTGGAGAAGCTGAAGTTGCCATAATTGCACCTATCAGTCACACCCAAGGCCCCTGTCAAATTGGGAAACGTCTTCGCACTGTGCTCTTTGACTGTCCACTCCCAAACGCATCCCAAACTTCTCTCCAATCGCTTCTCATGAATCGTCCTGAGCGCCATCTTGGATAAGTACACTGGAGTGATTTTCCCTAGAAGGCAATGCACACAAGCTCGATACAAATGTTTAGATTGCTGTTTCACACAAATTGGAAAACCATAAAATACATTTAGTGGTCTAAGATTAACTTGTCTCTCTGTCGGCTAATCTTATAAATGCTTCCTATATAGTGTACAATATCTTGACGAGACCCTGGGGAATTCGGTAAAAGATAGTTTGGTCTTTTATGACATTGTTTATTGAACATGCAGATTGAATGTTATTTGAAATTGAGCAAATATTGCTTTCTTTCGCCAAAAGTCAGCCAGCCAAAGATAACACATGCAGGTCCTGTGTCAAATACCTTAAAAAAATTAAATTGGCACATGAAATGAACCTGCCAAGAATATTGCTTGTTTTTTCTTTCTGGTATTCAAAACCCATTCCTCTATTACTGATAGCACAGTTAGATCAATCTTCAGCAGACACAAATACCCTGCCAGCCAAAACTTGTACCACTGAGGAAAGACCCTGACGGAAGAATGAAACCACTCAAACAGTGCCATGTTGACACTTTCTCCCTTTTTTCTCACAAATTGCAGGATGAAACCTCTTTTTCGCATGCATCCATACTTCTAAACAAGTGCAAGCACTTCTGAACTTCTTCTCTCTTTCCTTTGGACCAACAACATTGGCGTGCTAAAGCCACATCACAGAAAGTCCTCGACTGTTTACCGCAACATCTCTTACCCATGTCATTATATTTTTCATTGCTCCCTGACAATTTCCGTTCTGAAGTATTTTAACAAGCTGGAATACATTAACACTGCATTAAGAGTGCTTTAAAAAGCAGAAATAAAAGCCCTGCTCCACTGCTGAACCCTGGATCAGACACAACAGTGCGGTTGTCTTTTGCGTATGAACACGTGGCTGATGGATTCATGAAGTGTTTGATGGAGGTTTATGGAAGGTTCAACCATCTGCGCTGTGCCCACCAACCCGTACACGTGTGGCCCGGGGCTTTAGGACAAACTCAACACCAATCCTTGCAACATCCGCATTTCCTCCCAGAGACATCTGTGGGCAATTTCAATGTTCCCCAAGAGTCCAAACGTTTTCACAATACCGAAGGACCATGCTTTTACCTTCCAGGCAGAGGGGCACAGATTCATTTGTATGGGGGAGTTGGGAAAGTCTCCACTGGCGGAGAGGTAAGAGCTGGTCCAGGAGGCCAGTGCAGTAGGGGACTATTATGGTATTTTGGTAGAATTTACCCCCCTTTAACGGCAGATACATAATGGAAGCCTACCTAACTTTGGGATCCAATTTGTTTGTCCGTAAATGCCCATGGTTAATGCACCCAGCTGTTTAATACTTTCAGCTCTATTAAATATTATAATACCGATACAGCTCGTAAATCAACTACCGGTATGCGCTTTGCCCCAGGGCCTCAATCGGCCGGCATTAAACCACTTCAAAGTTGATTTTTTTTGGGTATCTTTATGAGACACCTCTGGCTTTTTGCCTGCCTCGAGGAGATGTAAACAAGGCCTAAAGACTTGCAGAGGATAAGTTCAAGCAGATTTTAACTCTCATAACAGGAATGCATTCATTTAACAACAACATGCTGTAAAGCTGATAAGAACCCTTAGCTGCATACCTACCTTCAGTTTGAGGCTTAAGGAATGTGGAGAAATCTCTCAGATCAGATTAGAGCTCATCTCTATTGGACCTTCATGTTATTGCGCAGATGTGTTAATGGTCAGGCAAACACAATTATATCAACACAAATACAGAGAATGCAAACCAAAAAGGTGAAACATGTCTGAATAACGGTTGACTTACCACATACTTCCGGAAGAATCCCGTTCTCCAAAAGCACTGTAGGACCCATCCTGGCGCTTGTAGGTCAGCTGCCTCTGATAGCCTGGGAAATGTATCCAAACAGACAGATGAAGCCAATGAAAAGGCAAAAACAAACAAGTTTTGGATAAGATGCGGTACACATTCAAACATTTTCAGATTTGTATCGTTGACCATCTCTTAATTCAACCAGGGTTTTGTTGTTGTATCCTGGTAGTGACTGGCCCACATGCATTCATAGTTTCCAAACCTGCATCGGAATGCCGATTGAACATACAAAATTGATGACTTCCAGATTTTGAATTAATGAAATTGATGGCTTCCAGCTTTAGAATGTAGCGACTCTTTGGTGCAGAGTATGAATGGCAGTTCTCGTAGCGGCTTTTATTTACAGTACAACATTCCTGAGGATCCTTTCACAGCCTGTCCCTGCAAGAGATAATTCACCAAAGTTGGTGCAAGAAAAGTTCAAGTAAAAAAAAAAGAAAAGTTCAATAGGTTATGGTGAGGGGTAATATTAGAGGTATTTTTTTCCTATTCCGGGGCTGATTTTCAAGATAAAAATGTAATTGAGTTATTGTTTTGCAATTGTGTAAATCAGAGCAAATACATTCAGATAATCCCATTGTCAGGATTAAATTTGATCATTTTGATTTGTATTATAGGAGGTCTTTAAAGCATTGAAAGCCATCCAAATGTCTAGAGATGGTTGAAATACTTTGGCACTAACATCACAAGAAACATCCAGAGCCTTTATCCGGCAAAAAATATTTTCCTCCATTTGAGACAGACAAAATAGATCTGAAGAAATGGACAGCACTTAACTTGTCCTTGGCAAGAATAGTGAATTGTATTACAATGAATGGGCTCCCCAAATGACTCGGTTTCAGTGTATTCCACCTTATCCTTCTAAATCTTTCTTTAAATCTATTGTTCAATCTTTCAATTCATTTATATGGAACGATGAGTTCCCCTGGAGTACACAGAGAATTACTCAAAGTCTAAATTACAGGGGGGCTTATCACTCCCGTATTTCTGGAACTGTGCTCTACAAAGAGGGTATGATAGTGTGGTTCTTGTGTAAAACAAACTATAATACATTCAAAGTTCTTCATCAAGCTAATTTAAAACTCACTTCTGCCTATGGTCCAATTCTTCAAATGCTTTGATGAATAGATAAGGCTAAGCAGTCTTAACAAGTGACTTGAAAGGTTCCCGCGGGCCAATCAGATTTATAGGATCTTGTTAACCTCCACACCTTGCAGCATTCACAAGAAAGGACAATGTTGGGTCCCCCATTAGCTTACTCTCGATGTAGCATTTGGAGATTGACCAAGCTGACCAAAGACTAGCTGCTCCTTTTGGTACATGGTGTTAGTTCTCAGGTATGCTGGCTGACCCCTTCAGGAGAGCTTTTCCACCGTCCAACCCCAACTGGTTCATTTGGTTTCTGTCCCTTCCACAGAAGATTTTGGTCTGTGTTGCATACAATTGACATAAATCTTGCAAGGATTTGAAAAGATGAAGAGAATTCCTCGCAATATTCTTGAGTACAGACAACATTGTGGTGGGCTGATCGAAAAAATACCCAGACAGGGTGTACTGCAATGTGTGTCCACGTCTTAACAGCAAGCTCTTTCTTCTGAAAAAGGTTTTGAGGGAACGAAGGAGTTCTCACGCTTTTCCATTGCATATTTTGTACTCCCACCTCAGATATACCCCCCTTTGTTCTAGAATCCAAAGGACTGTATGTGAACCTGCAGGACTAAGGGGCATTAATTTGCACTGAAATACACGGTGCTAGTGGTCTGCTTACCCTGCAGCAGATAGTCAGTGGCCTCCGTCTCCACGTCTGTACTGAGCTGCTGGGTCTTCAGCAGGTACTTCAGGACAAAGACGTTCGGGGCGAAGTGGATCATGTTTTGCTCCCCACAGCCGAAGGGCAGACGAAGGAGCTTGTCCAGGTTGTTCAGGGTGGGCCCCATCACGTCCCCTGACACATGAAGGCACACACGCACACGATTGTAGGAAACCATCGTGTCACCTGACCATAAACCTCAAGCCTTTCAAGGATCTTATTGGAAGGGCATTCTCGAAAGGCAGTTGGAGAAACCTACCGATCATGGATGCGGAGGCCTTCTCGGACCCGGGGACCACGTTTTGCGGGACGCCCAGGGTGAAGGCTTCGTTGTGGTTCTCATCCGAGTCTTCCTTCCTCCAGATTTTAAACTCTCCGACTGAACCCCAGCCCGTGGAGAATCCAATATGACGTATCTGCAGGAATAACGAATGAAAATGCTAAAAGCTCCACTCATGAACATTACAATTTCATCGCTACGATATGAAAGTTAAAAACTCCAACCTGGTTTGGAAGGGGGCCTCCCCATTGGAGGATCAGCGATTCATTAGATGGCTGTAGACCATATCCCACCTAAAGCAAAAGGGGAGGGATAAAGGGAGGTGATTGCAGTACTGGCTGTGTGGTTGGGCCATCATTTTGGTGCGGCCGTCACGCTTTGGATGATAAATAATCACAGTCGTTACGGGAAAGTCAACAAGAAAAGCCAGGAAGTAACGACTGCGAGCAAAAAAGTCACTAGTGCTGTTTTTGGAATACTACACTGGGCACAAGCAATGTTCATCTGCCAAGGCACGGCAGAGGCCAGTGTGATTCACCCGACAACCACACACAAACAACAACAAACACCAACACACACGGGCCCATTTAGAGCACATTTCCTCCTGGTGCGTTCCGTGGGTTTCGTTTCGTAATCGCATTAAACCAAAGACCATGTGCAGCGCGGCCCCACCGAGTATCCCCCCCCCCACCCCCCAACTCCTTACCCCCAGAGCAGCAATAAGAGCCCCCTATAAATAAATGAATCCTACTGGGTTGTAACCCTCGCGGGGTTTTAATTGCTCTCTTTGGTGATTCGGTGCCGAGCGAAGGCCCAGGACTGCGTTCTCGAGGGTCAGAAGAACCACGGGTGTGCCAGCCCCTGAGTACCATGTAAGCATGGGGCCATGGATCAGCGAGTGTCCTCACTGACATCAGCCCCCGCTAAGCGTGACCTCACAGGCAGCCCATGCCAGTAAAACTGGCGCCAGTCCTCCTAACACACAGACCCTGTGGCCTTTTCCACAGACTCCCGTACTCCGCTCTCCTAACCTGCACACAACAGCTAAACAGCTCAACTAAACAGTAGCATGGCCCCGATCTGCATTTCTACATCTCAGTTCTTCTCCTAGTTTCCCCTTCCTGTGCAACGTGTCAGTGTTGCTCGCTATGAACTGACCAGACTCGACCCTTAACGAACGAGAGTCAATGTACAGATTTGTTCAAAAAATCCGCCTATGTAAGCATATGAGAACAGTCTCGGGTTTGAATACATTTCCAATCAAGGGTAACACTAAATGTGCAAATTAAATGGATAATGCATATTATCTTTGTGTAAAAAAACATCTGCCGTTCGGACTGCTGAAAAATGCAGATGTATATGTTGACTTAGGGCTGCTAGATTATGGAAAAAAATCATAATCATGATTATTTTGGTCAATATTGAAATCACGATTATTCAAACGATTATTTTTGAGTTGGAAAACATGATGTATTTATTCAGCATGTCTCTCCCAAAAATAAAATATTCAAATCCTAAATAATGTACAGATATGTATCCAGCTGTTATATTCGTTTTTTGATCGTTTGACGCTAAAATCGAGATGGAAATTCGATTACCGGTAATCGCCCAGCCCTATGTTGACTCTATATACATTTTGTCATCATATCCTCATCTACGATCACCAAGGATCGAACTGAGACAGCTGGGTGGTGGGGTGCGGCGTCTTACCTGGATCATCCCCAACTTCCAGCTGATCCAGAAGCTGCGGAACTCGTCCCAGGACAGGATGCCTGGCGTGGCGGCACTGACCAACGGTTCCCCCATTTTACCCACCGAGACCCAGGAGCGGCTGTTCTGCCTGCCACCCAGCACAATCTCCAGCATCTCGGCTCTGTCGTGGGGGCTTCCAGAGAGGGCAAAGTGGGCATCGTTGTGGGTCTTCACCGCCACCTGGAACTGGGTCATGCGAGCTGGCTTCTTCACATACTGGTACTCGTACTTGTTGGGAGTGGAGATGTGGATCCTCTCTAAAACACAGGTATAATAAACACACGGTCAGTCCTGAGTTGTTTTCGATCTTATTAATGTAATCAAGTCAAGTAAGGCTTAGTTCTGTAGCTTTTAACCTCTAACATAGTTATAGTATTGAAGGGATTCATGGACCAACTCCTTCCTCAGGAGAGGTTACAGCTGTACTCACCATTAGGGCAAAAGAAGACGCTGTACGTGTATTCCCTGGGCAGGCCTTCTGGCTACAAGCAGAGTGATGCAGAATTGAAGAATGACAGACTGAATAGAACTGATTTAAAATGGATTCGGTGAGTAGCAAGGAATCCACATGCCAATGCAACACCCCAGCACCTACCTCCACCAGAACACTCCTGCGAACGTAGTCCAGGCCAGTGGGGGTTCTCCGGTCGTCCACATCGTTGCTCACTTTGTTGGTGTGCAGCCCATCAGAGCAGCAGCTGGGCTCACTGTAGGCGATCGCACGCGCTGTAGAAGAAGCATTGGAGCGCTTTATCAAGCGCTTCTTTATGGTTTTATATATTCATGTAGGGAGCTAGGAATGTATGCATGCGTGGATGTAAAGTAGGTTTTTATGCATAGATTTATTATTCATTATTTTCAGTGGTTACTTTTTGGTCTAATTGTGAGTTTTGCAAAGCCATGAACCCGCGTGTGTTTAAACTCTGCCCGTACATCAACAGTCCCTTGATTGGAGCAAAAGCGTGTGTGCGTAACCAGGGACAGTACGGAGCGAGCACGTGTTGGCAGTGCTTGCTGTCCCCGCATGGAACAAGCAATGCATCTATCACAACAGACATTGCACAACAAAAACATGCCTCCGCGAGTTCTCTACTCTTTTGAGGGTGGTGGTGGGGGGGGGGGGGGGGGGGCCGGGAGGGCATGCATCGCAGCGGCCCAGTGTCCGCAGCGGCTCTTTGTGTGTGTGAAGTGAGCGAGAGAAGGACTCGGGGTCAAGGGACAGGCGAAAGGGGGCCGTGGGGGGCCATGTTGGCCACCAGTGACCCGCGAAACTCATCAACATGCCACTGCAGTGTCACAGCAAGGCCCCTGGCTTCTCCCCCACTGCATTGTTCCCGCATTGCTCTGTGGAAGGTGGGAGGACTGTTTGTTTGTAGCTCTTGGTGGGGGACCAGATCACACACACGGGCTCAGGGGCTCATGAATCTTCTGGGCCAGAGGCCTGCCCTCAGAGGCAGCCCTAGAGAGAGAAAGAGCTGCCCTGGAGAGCAGCTCTGCAAGAAAGGCGCTATTGTTTGACCTGGAATGCCACTACACAATTCAAATCGCCCAGCACGGTCTGATCTGTACTCGCTGATGTAAAACATCATAATAAGGATAAGCCTTAATGATCAGAATACTGGACACAGGATATAAGCATCCTTTAAAGTCTGGACTCTTTCATTTATAAAGACTTGAATTGGTTGCATGCATAAAAAAGTATGCATGCATAGTATCATTGGAGTGTAGTGTCTGTGTGTTGCATCGGGTCTTCGGGTCACCTGTGATGTTCATAGCTCCCAGTTCGGTGAAGGACAGAACGATCGAGGTGGGCGTGGCCTCCCCAGGAGCAACACACTTCTTCCTGGTGAGGTGGTGTTTTCCTGGGTGGCCCACGAACTTGATGCCCTTTGGGACGGAGACTTTGACATGGACCTGTGGAGAGATGGAGAGAGAGAGAAAGAATGGGAGAGAGGGAGAGAGAAAATATATACGTGTCAATGAGAGGGAGAGGAGTGTCGTAGGACGTTAAGAGAGGACACGAGAAGGAGAAAGGAGACGAGAGGGAGAACAGGAGAGTAGAGAGGGAAACAGAACAGGACGTGAGGGGAATGGAAAGAAGAGGAGAGGAGTGGAAAGAGGAGAGAGCATGATCGGAGATGACAGGAGAGAGAAGAGTAAACAAAGGGGGAATATATCAGGATGGGAGAGGAGAGGTCGAAGCGGACGAGAAGTAGTGAAGAGAGGAGGAGAGCACAGAAGAAGACAGGACAGGAGAAGAGAGACGAGAGGCGGAGAGGAGGAGACGACAGAAGATAGGAGAGAGAAAATAGCGAAGAAGAGGAATGTTAAACGGATTAAAGTCAGGAGCAGCAGGTGTCTGACAGGACATACCGCCGGCATACCCCTCACATAGCATGTCTTCCTCCCAGCGAGGCTCCTAAAAGCATTCACGGGAGGATTTCTAAATTGCATTCTGGGTTTCCATGCTGACTGACTCATGCTTCTTATGCTCCCCTGAAGGATTAAGCTTCACCGCTCCAACTTTCACCAAGACGCTTCAGCAATGCGGACGGATCCTTTCACTGGTTCTCATCTACATGCCACTAGTCGTAAATAACTCTGCAAAGGAAATATAAGAATCACATGTTGCCGGCGCCGACATCAAAGCGGAGCTCTGCCATGGTTCGCATTACCGGGCGAACGCGACATCGCCCCGACGCACGCAAGCATACGCGCGCCGCGCACACACACACACACACACACACACACACACACACACACACACACACACACACACACACACACACACACACACACACACACACACACACACACACACACACACACACACACACACACACACACACACACCGTTTAACGGGCTCATCTGCAGACAACATGATGTCATCTCCGTGAGGCCGTGGGACGAACCCGTTTGAAGCACAGGATGGAACATGAGGGGCTTCCAAAAAACATAGCGGTGCACCGACCGCACGGTTTTCTTAGGAGCATTACACTACCTTTGTCCCGGCGGGGCTGGGATACGAGCTCCACCGTCATGCCAATAACACCCCGCGTTTCATTCACTCCATTCATCGAAACCTCGTTCTGTTCCACTTATCCGGTTTGATTTACGGCTTGTTTTTCTTATTCAACGGAACACATCAATGGGGAGGAAATAAAGGATATATTTCATCTGTGTTGAGCAACACAAAGCGATCGTACGGCTCGGGTTTTGCACGCTGCCGTGAGCGGTTACTTAAGCAAACTGCGGCTGGACTGTGACGTGAGGGGTGTTTTTATACGAGACCGCCAGGCTTTGTGTCAGGTTTACAAAACACACACACATGTAAACATTTACTTTGAAACCGGATGACGGGGCTTTCGTTTGAAGCTGTGCCGCGGTGATGTCACCCTGTCATACACGTTCACGCTGCGCTTTGGTTCGGGACGGTAAAGTTTATACTGTGCGGACGCAAACATTGCACTCGATAGGAATTTCGGCTCCGAAAACACGTGTCTTCCAAACACGAAGGTTTGTTGTGTAAGAATCGGCTGTACTCTTTGTGACGGGCGGGTTTAGTCTGATGCCGTGTTCATACCTCGGCGCAGGTGGGCAGGTAGTTGTAGACGGTGAGGGGGACTTTGGTCTGCTCTCCTCTGATCACGCTGTAGGGCAAGGTGAAGTCGACGAAAAAGGGCTTGAAGGTGCGTAGCTCCGCCCTCTTGGCCAGGCCCATCCCCGTGTCTTTGGACAGGCCGATGGCCTCGGTCACCCAGGTCGTGGTGGAATCCGGAACGTCCAAACGCAGTTCGGCTTCCCCAGTCTCCGCACTGTAAGGGATGCATGGAGTTAAAGGTGAATGATTCAAGGGGATGTTCTAGGCTGAAATTGAAGTGTAGAATAAGATCATGACAAGAATGATCTGATTACATGATCCTTTACAGATACTTCTATATTCTATGAGCCTCTTTGGATACCACCTGGGTTTGGTTAAGTTTCTTAAATTGCAGGTGTGTTTTTGCCATGCTTTTGACCTTGTTCCCTTGAAGTCTAAACTCGGATGGAAGAAGATGAAGGCAGCAGTGGTGATGGTTTTGGAACCATCACCCTTGAACAGGACTTTTATGTTGGAGGCACCTGGGTCAACACAAAAACACCTGCGCTCCACCACTATCCTACACACGGCATAACAGATAGCCGGGCCAACCGTCAGGTGTGGACTGGCTTGCTGAGGTCATTACTGGCAACCCATTCTGAATGTTGGTCTTGGCAATCACCGACAGGACAAAATGAATGTTCTGACAAAATTCCCTTTCCTCTTGATTAGTAGCCATGAACCATAATACCCTCAATGTGACTAATAAAAGCCTTGAACTGCCGACAGGAATTAAGCAGGAACTAGCGGCTCGCAGTCCAACGGCATAAAGCATATGGAGATCTATGTACATTTACATTGGCTGGAAATGAATGAAAGTGGCTGTTGAGAAACTGGTGGCGTGTTCCCAGATAACTTCATCAGTTTAAATGAGCCGCATTCACAGTGCTGGACGCTGCCAGCATGCCAGAAGGTCCGAACTCCTCACACACAGGCTTACTTAACACCTCCATCGTATGCTTCTCCTCCTCCTCTTTCCAGCTCCTGCTCTTCTTCATGTTGCTCTCCTTCTACCATCTCCTCTGCAATGTTGTATGTTCATCCCCTTTGCTCCTCTCCTCCTCCTCCCAGACCTTCTTTGATCACCTCCTCCCCTCTTCTCCTCCTGCGTCCACTCGTCTTCTAACACCACCTTCACCCTTTTTCTCTCTGCCTTTTTCCACCACCTGTCACCTCTCTCCTTCCTCCTCATCTTCCTATCAGAGTATCGTGTGTGTGTGTGTGTGTGTGTGTGTGTGTGTGTGTGTGTGTGTGTGTGTGTGTGTGTGTGTGTGTGTGTGTGTGTGTGTGTGTGTGTGTGTGTGTGAGATAGTTAAGTACCTGACATTAAGGCAGTGCCACACCCATGTCTCCGGGAAGAATGTCCTCCTGCGCTTCTCTGCTCTGCAACCAAGAACACACACATTCACACACACGCACACAAACACACACACACACGCACACAAACACACACACCAAGCTGACATCAACAACAGTCCTCCAGCCCTCAGCGGTAGTGCCACTTTCAGTATAACCATCCATAATTAAAAGAGGTATCATGTTGACCAAAACATCCTCTTTAGTCACAGCATGTGTTTAATGTTAATCTCTTGGATGAGCGCTGTTCGTGCCTTTAAGGAATGTGTATTCCAGAATGCAACACGGAAACACATGGTTCATCTGCATTGTCGGCCCATCTGCTTTCCTCGTTCCCGGCACACCGGCCCTCATTCACCCCGGTGCGTTGAAGAAAGACCAGCAGCATTTCAAGGATTTTTCCCCGACATTTCTCAGATTCCTCTGGAAAATATTTCCACGTCGTAAAGAAATCATAGTTTTTCCACGGTTTTTTATCATGTGAATACTTGTTGTTTAATGCCGAGCTCCGGTCACAAAACACACTTACATTAGGGTGATAATACGTTCACGGTTCGGCACCAAGACATTACGACAGGAAAGTTGGAACTTCTAGGTATCCAACAGCTAGCGTTCAGCGGCATTCCAAAACACCCTTGAGCGGAGACGGTGCATCCTTCCATTCCACCCCCTTTGGCACCAAGGCGTACTTAAACGGTGGAACTGGTACACAAACAGGAGCCTCCTTCAGAGGGGATGACAGGCAGGAGGAGGACGTGTCTCTAACCTGGGCACGGCGCGGGAGTGCAGGGCAGTCATTAGGGTGGAGGAGTGGGGCTGGAAGGCTGGCACCGCCTCGTCTGTATACATGCCTCCGCTCTGCCGGTGGTTAAGGCTCACCACGTCCGTCATCACCACCAGGCCTGTGTCCTGTGGTGAGCGCACGCACGCAGACACGCACGCGCACACACACACACACACACACACACACACACACACACACACACACACACACACACACACACACACACACACACACACACACACACACACACACACACACACACACACACACACACACACACACACACGTTTGAGATAAAAGCTTCAAATTATCTAATCTATTTCGGGGGCAGCATTGGAGAACTTGGATCCAGACAGGCTACAGACATTTGGCAGGCACCCTGTCTCACCGTGAAGGCAAAGCGTGCGTCTTTGGTGATGTCCCAGTGCCACGGGAAGACCGAGGAGCGCCTGCGTCGCCGTGATGACAGGCCCGGCCACCAGAAGTGGCCGTCGTCTTTGGGGATGCCAAACGCGTCGGACACGTCAAAGTCCGCCAGCTCTTTGAACACCTTTGTGGCGGGGCAAAAAAAAAAAAACCCATGTGCATGCAATCAAATGTTAAATCAGCACACACACACACACACACACACACACGCACACACCATTTGAACATAATCCTGTCCAGACACAGCGGTGTTCTGTTTACGCAACCAAAGTGCCCGCAATTCAAACACGCCTAAACAATCTGTTTTCCTAGCAACTTGGGGTAGCAGGCGTCACATACGTCTCTATGTGTTTACAGAGTATCTATGGTCTGGTACTGGCTTTGGGGACCCACCTTGTCCGGGCTGAGCTGGAAGTCGGGCTTCAGGAGGTAAAGGCTCTTATCCACGGTGGCCACGCACACACAGGAGCCCTTGTCCGCCTTGACCCGGAGGCTCACCGGCTCACCAGGCATCGACTCGTTGACGGACAGGGACACAGACACCTGCAGATCCCACAGATAAACCCCACTGAACCCCTTAAGATCATGTGGATCCAAAGCAGAACCAACCAGAGTCTATGGAGGAAATCAATGCACCTTAAGCAGCAAGCTAACAACCAGCTAAAAGCAACATACTGTAAAAATCCATATTCTTTGTTTCAATACATGAGCCTAGTTGAACAATTATTTACCAAAAATGTAACATATTAATTTGAAATAAGGAAAGTAGATGTTTAGTACATTTTAACAATCACTTGTGTCACAGGACCAATATAACAACAAGAAGAGCAAAACAATGGTTGATGGTTGGGTCAGGACCAGGGGAGACCGGGGGGCAGCAAGCGGGGGACCCCAGAGGGGGTGACAGGGCCCCGGGGGGAGGAAGGTCTGGAGTCAACCATTAACTTGACGCCCCAAAAAGCTTTTTTTGTTGAGCAATTCAAAGCCATAAATTAGACCAGTTAATGAGCTCTGCAGCCATGATACCATGCTGTCCACCGTAACCCGTCAACCTCCCCTGTCACAACCCTGGTCTTTAATCCACAGACAGACAGACAGACAGACAGACAGACAGACAGACAGACAGACAGACAGACAGACAGACAGACAGACAGACAGACAGACAGACAGACAGACAGACAGACAGACAGACAGACAGACACAGAGATACACACATACACACAGAGACACAGGAACACACACACACACACACACACACACACACACACACACACACACACACACACACACACACACACACACACACACACACACACACACACACACACACACACACACACACACACACACACACACACACACGCTGCAGTAAATACTGCTTGGGGGATTTAACTGGGCATGATGCAGGCAGGAACTGTGGATCTGTCCCAAGCCAACACAGCTGCTTGTTTACACACCCCGGGACCACTTCCCTGGACCGGGATGATTGGGGGGCCCAGCACGGACGCTTGGGATCCCCTCCCAAATGTATGAACACACACACACACACACACACACACACACACACACACACACACACACACACACACACACACACACACACACACACACACACACACACACACACACACACACACACACACACACACACACACACGATGGCAGGAGTGTACTGCTAATTTATTTAACAAACAATGGATCCAATCTTACCAATCCTGCTCCTTCATCACTCTATGAATTCAAAGACGCAGAGTTTCAGAGATTTGACTACCGTCTCATGAACCTTGAATCAAAAAGGTTACTTATTCTATTTGATTTGGAGAAAAAAAAGATCATGGCCGTTTGACCATAATGGCCTCTCTGGTTCATTCTCCCCAAACCCGGGGACTGGTTGCAAGTGAGCGATTCCACTCGCCTGGTTCTCGAAGCGGGGCTGGATGGGGATCTGCAGGCTGTCGGTGACGCCCTCCCCGTTCTCCCTGACGTAGTACACCAGCAGGCGGCTGAGAGGGGCCATGCCGGGGCTGACGGGGAAACGCAGGTAGGAGACGCACGTGTCCAACTCGGCCTGGGACCCAGAGGGGTCTGCCGTAGACGGAGCGCGGAGGAGGAGAGAGGAAGAGACGGAGAGGATCTGGGTTAATCTCAAAGGCCAGTGGTGCCTCCGAATACACTGTTTACTGTTAAGGAACGCTTGTATCCAAAGCGGCTCACGGTGAAAAGATACAGATAATTAAGAAGCAGGTTCATCGGACGTAAAACCAAACACTGGTCGTCTCTATTGCATTGGAAGTTAGGCTGCGGAGCTGTTTGCGCGGTTATGTTTTTGTTTTGCCATAGGTGGTACCATACATGATGTCTGATGGTTCAGAGCAGAGCATCCTTTGGACGACGAAGAAAAACCCTCGTAGAGGACCGTTGGAGAGCCAGATGCCAGGGCCAAGTCAGGCTCACCAGTCCAGCCTCCAAATTTTTAGTTTTAAACTGCACCGCGCCCTATTTACTATTAATAACATCCAAAAACCTCAAGACATCCTGTCCTTCGTCCTGACTTCATTGAGTGACCTGGTTTACAAAGGAGTGCATCACTGTGTTGAGAGCATTGAAGTCTTCTCACTGTCCCAGGCGAGAGGCGTCAGTGGGGGGGGGGACTGACCGGAGGTGGCTGGGGGGAGGAGCGTGGTGTGGATGTTTTTGTCGAAGGTGACGGCAGCCCTTCTGGCCCGGTGTGAGCCGGTGAGGTTGGCTCGCTGGAGCCCCGACAGCACGATGTTTCCCCGGGACGCCACCTCGTAGTGGAGCGTCACGTTGCACGGGCACGTGGACTTCAGGGCCACCTCCGCCTCCTGGCCCACCTGGGGTGCAGGGTGCACGTGCAGAGACACGTGCACACACACACACACAGACAAACACACAAAAACAGAAACAGACACACACGTAAATAAACCACCATTCACCCCCGCACACAAGCACACACACACACAAAAACACACAAAAACACACAAAAAAATACACACTTTTACAAGAGATAATCGTAACCTTTTATTAGAAGTTAGTCATTATTATTTATATAACTGATTTTAATGTGTCTGGTGTGTAACCAAAGGAAACAGGGGTTATGCCAGGTCTATATTTAAATCCCAGAGAGAATGTGAATCAATAAACACTGTGCTTCATCTTCGGCAACAAGCACAGAAGAACTCAATGTCTCAACAGCTCCTGCCCAAAGGCTGAGGAAGCGCAGAACCTCTCCCAGATGTGAGCAGGTCTGTAAGTGGTTCCATGTGAAGCCAGGTGAAACGCCGGCTGTGCTGTTTACTCCTGGAAGGGGAGCAGTGTTTTTACCTGCAGCGGGGCACTGGGGTTCTGGATATGGAGGTGACACTTGCTGGGAGAGTACCAGCTGCTGATGGACAGGTAGCTGGGCAGGTACTGGTCTCCGGCCGGTCTGCCATCCATGGATATCACCTTTGTCTGCACCAAGAAAGCAATGGAAAATTAGGCCAAATGCTATTTGGATCTCTCTTTATTATGCAGGATAAATACAAAATATGTAGACGGGGACTAGGTAAAAAAAAATCTTGAGGAAGATATCCTCAAGTTTTAAATGGTTTGCAACAACACCTTTCTTAGCGGAGCCTTAATAATATATCAGAAGCATCTATAATGCACAGCAGAAAAACAGGTTTGTCATTTAAAAATCAGGCAGACAATAGACAAATATACATTACAGTTGATTAATAAATAGAGACGTCAGAGAAAGTCGAAATAGACTGCATATAGTGTACATGATAACAAATTCATCTCCATTCTCATTCCCTCTTATACGATTGGACCCCATACCCATACTCCATCCCAGAGACACTCACCTCCAGCCAGACATACTGAGCAGACGTGGGGATGGAGGGGATCTCGAAGGTGGCCTTGCCGTTCCTGGAGGTCAGTTCGCTGGCGTAGACGTTGTCCTTTGGGGTCAGCTCCGCCTTCACGCGCACCGTGACCCCATCGGCAGGGCTTCCGTCTGGATAGGTGACCTCTATCTGTGGGAGCCAGGGGGTGAGGAGAAGACGACAGCGATTGGAGACAAAACTAAAGATAAAAACAGAATTTGATTCAACCACGCAGCTGCATTAAGGTTTACAGTATTTCATTGTTCAGTGGATACATTGGATTGAACGACAGAGTTCTATGACACACCAGTATAGCAAATACTTTCACCCCAAGTTTGAGCAGAGAACGATGATTTAACCAAGAACTACACAGGTAGTCCATCGACTTAAGACCATCCTGCCCAAACTTAAAACAAAAAAAGTAATCCCCCAAAAAATGAACCAATATGGCCGACAAAGGTCCAACGTTTCCCCCAGAGGGCGTGTGACGGCGCTGGCCTCACCGTTCCCTTGTAGGGCAGACCGGGCTTGAACTGCTTGCGCGTGTCCTTGGAGTACTTGATGTCGATGAGCTGCTGGTGGACGGGCGTAGAGTCGTCGAACGTGGTCTGCCGGCTGCCGTCGGTGCCGGTCACCGTGGCCCACACGCTCACCGTGCCCCGGAAGTGGTCCGCCACGTCCAGGGGCATCATGTCCTTCACGCACAGGCTGAAGGTGGCCGAGCCTTTGATCTGATCGCAGGGAACGTAGCCATGGGGATGAGGTGGGTGGGAAGAGTGGACTTTAGACAGGGTATCTGCCGGTTTCAGCAAGTTTCAAATTTAAGACTTTTTAAAAGCTTTTTAATACCCCCTTGAATGAAATTTAAGACCTAAAACACGTGATGGTGGGGCTTGGCAAAAGACGCCAGCCAACTGTCCTTGAATTTGCACCTACCCATTGTCGCAGACTAGCTAGCAAGCATGCAGATAATCGTTTATATATGCAGCTAGCAAGAAAGAAGCCTCTCTACATGTCCTTCCTGAAAAGTCCCTCGAGAAAAATAAAAAAATATATAGTCCTGCCCCGACAAATTTAAGACCTTGAGTTACAGTATTTAAGACCAGCATATGACATTTGTAACGAATTTAAGACTTTTTAAGGCCTTAAATTTAGAAACATGAATTTAAGACTTTTTAAGGATGCGCGGACACCCTGTTAGATGGGGATAGGTGTCGCATGATAACGGGGTTAGGAGTCTGTGGTCTGTTCTTTGCGACGGATGACTAAGGTGGATATCTCAGGTGGATTGGTGACATGCTGTAGTCGTTTCTTGTAAGCAAATACACTACATGCACTTGACGAGTCAGCTTGAGGATTTTCCAATGACTTTCGAATAACGCTTTATGCCTCTGTAACGATTCATTAAATGATTCTCAACGGCACTTTATTGCAATTTGTGTGTGTCCCAAAAAATTATAACCCCAACACCACAAAACACGGTCCACTTCCATACACACACACACACACCCCACGATACACAAGGATGGGAGCGAAAGATGATGTACTCACATCCATGGACTTGACGACGGGCTGGCCCATCTCATGGCGGTAGTAGCCCACTCCGTTCACCGTCATGTTTACAGTCAGTTTACCACTGACTGGTTTACCAAAGGTATACCTAGTAGGGGTGTGCCAAAAAAATCGATTCATATAAGAATCGCGATTCTCATTTACTACGATTCAGAATCGATATAAAATGGCCCAAAATCGATTTGATTTCATAACTTTTTTTTAAATATATATAATTTTTTTTAAACTTGTTTTTTTTTAAAGCTACTGAGACATATTAATGTTTTGTGCAATAGTTGTGTTCCATATGATAATTTTGGTACTGCAACATTCCTGTGAAATAAAAATGCATCTTGTTCAACTGTACCATTTTTATTATACAGAAGCACTTTATTTTTGTTCCAACTTATTTTATAGCTAGCCTCTTAGAGTAGCAGTTGTGGTCCACACAGTGGAAAAGGCACTTTCCTTAGAATTTAAACTTTTATTTTTCTTATTTAAGCAATATGTTATATATATATATTATATATTACTTTTATGCAACAGTTGCAACAATCCCATCTAAGCATTGATAAATGTTTAAAACTTAATACATGTGAAAAAGACACTTTAATGTCTCCATTTTTCATTCTGTCTTGCAAAGCAGACTGGAGCAGATCATGAGGATCCTTTGCACACCTTTAGATTGAAGCAGAAATCATTATGAATCAAATAGTTTTGAATCGAAAATTGATTTTGAATAGAATCGTAGCCCCAAAAATCGGAATCGAATCGTGAGATAGTAAAAGATTCCCACCCCTAATACCACGAACAACATGCCATTGTAAAACAGCATGCTGACTAATGCTGTGAAATAACATGCTGTTGTTAATTCATTAATCTATCCGAATGGCCTCTGCAGTATGGATTGAGATGCATACAATATGAAAATGGTTCACAGATTGAAGTCCTAACTCAATAGTAAGAATGAAATCCTGTTCCGTAGTGACAGACAAGCGAGACACTCACCTGGCTCGAACCGTGGCCTGCTGACAGGAGTTGAGGTCATGAATGTAACTTGGTAGGTCGATCGCCAGCTCAAACTTTGGCATCACTGGATTGGATGTTGTTGGGACAGGGGGGCAATACAGAAGATGTAACAATCATTCCATTTTCTCATGTTGATGATTGAAAGAGGTGACAACTTTGTAGTCCATGTGCTGTGTGTTTGTTCTCCATGTTTTAGTCCATGTGTTATTTCTCCCTTCCCATCTAAAGGACCACAATGGAAACAAGCCTTTGGGCTTTTTTATTTTATTTTCAACACTTCGGTTCATTGTTGTTCAATAAAGTTTTCCAATCAATCAATCAATGACAACTGGCATAGAAAAATGGATCAAACAAAACAAATCAAAGCAACAATAGACTTTTTCAGCATTCATGCCAAAACTGTTAAAGTGAAATACACCATGTTGGAGTTTATGGCTAGGTTTTTATGTCGGAGTAAAAGCCACTAAAACGTTCTGGCAGCCCCCTTTGAATTTTTATCTTTGAGCAGGTGCTCACCATACTTCTGTACTTCAAAAGACTTGTTGTAGGTGTGGCCCTGCATCTCCACAAAGACCAGCCACTCTCCGAACACCGGCTGGTCTGACAGAGGGAAGCTCATGTTGACCACCCCTGTGAAGAGGGACCGAAGTACACACACAAGAGGGAGGTACGTCAGGGCATCAGGGCATTGGTTAAGTCGTTGCACAGAAGGATGTTCTCATCCGAACTTATATGAAACAATCATTCTTTTTTTTGGTATGTTTAGATTTATGTTTCGGAAGTGTTCCACTTCTATCAAATTATTCCATGCATCAAGCATCCGAATGTGCCATTTGCGTGGGAAAACCAGTGTAGAAAAATGTGACTCACCACAGCATACTGATTTGAGGCTTTTCCACTGTACCATTCTCGATCCTCTTGGATCCTGCAAGATCAGATTAGCATATCAGGGGATTTCAGTTGACATTTCCCTTTTCGTGTTTAAAGGTCAAAATCAGAGTTTTCCCAGCAGTAATGTTGGAGAGCAGGATCTGAGAAGTGGGCTGCTTGTAAAAGAACAGCCGCCTGGGGAAGCGTAGCTGATCTTGACCCCAAGACCTTGCTTCTGACAGTGTTTCAATAGCTTTTTTTTTTTTAACTTTTCCTCTACTAATTACACAGCGTTACCTATCATTAGCCATAAGTTATGTTTCTGTTTCCTTCATTTGACCAAGCTGTTTCAGTGAAAGCCACCGTCCCCCGTCCCCCGTCCCCCGTCCCCAAAGGTGGTGAAAAACGTCCTGAGGAGAGAAGGTGATAAGGGAAAGAGAAGGTGGGAAAATAGACATTTTAAAAAGAGTATAGTATAGAAAACAATGTAGAAAAGAAGAGCATACAAAATAAGAGATTAGAAGAGAGGGACAGAGTCCAGGACAGAGGACAATGGAAGAGAAGAAGTACGAGAAGAGAAGTGAAGAAATAAAAAGGAGAGCCGAAGAAGAGAAGGACAAGAGGTGGTTCCATGTTGTTTATCCCGTCCCCTGAGGAGCGGCGTGTCACAGTGATGGTGCACAGCCCACTGCAGGGCACTGCTCTGTAATCTTCCAGCAGGGCTGGAGCCCAGACAGGCTCCTGTACCCCCTCCTATGCCGGGGTGGCCTCGCACTGCCCCGCACTCACCACAACATACGCCTCCATCTGAAAAGAAATAACCAGACAGAGGAGGATGAGAACAACGTTCCTCTTTGCCTCTTCTTTCACCTCGTCACCTTCTCTACAGCTCAACAATCATCCGTCTGTGAAAGGTTGCGCCGCACTATCAATAACCGTTCTGTCTGCATGGTCGCCGTGTGGTATAATTCAAAGGGCCGTTGCTAGCATTCCATTAGAAATGATTCTGGGACCGCCTCTGTAAACAGGTTACTGTACAGGGCTATGTGTTCCTGCTGGCCAAGTTTCCCTCCCTCTTTAATCTCGGCAGCAAAAACAAGCATTGATCAGGAGTTGCTATGAAGTGTATATTCATATTGTCTGGCTGTGCTTCATCCTGATACATTTTACTTTGGGAATGGTGGAATTGAAAAATTGTTAGCATTGATTGTTTGGCGGTTGATTGTCAACAATATATAGGATTTGCAATGTATATATGTATATATTATTTCATTCGTGACACTCAATATTTGCAAAATGCTGTGTAGTTACCTTGTCGTTGACCGGCCTCAGGTCAGGGCTGACTGTGTACACATTTATGAACACTGGAAAGCAGAGGGAAAGGGTAACCACAAATCAGTATATTTAATGATGATGACAACACGTAGTTACTCAAAACCTGGAATAAACATGTGATGAACATAACAGGGAATGCAGGCGTTGAAATATATCTACATTTCATGACACACTGATTAAATATGCAAAACAAGTCCGATTTCTAAAGAGATTCTATCCAATATACTAATCTAATCTAAGGAGTGATGGGGGGAGGTGGGGGTGGAGACCTTTGTGTTTGGGTTTGTAGAAAGGCTTGTCTGTCTGGATGAACACAGCAGTGCCCTTGCTCTCCACTGTGACGGTGGTGTAGTTGTGGAAGATGTAGCCGCCCTCCTTCAGGTAGCGGTTCCCCCAGACCTTGAGGTGGGCCTGGCCTCTCAGCCCGGGGGGAACCTGGGAGACAAACATGGAGAGGGGTCAACCGAAGAGCTGCAGGGCTGGAAAGATCTGTGCACCAACATGGAAACACAAGAGAGGCCTTCCGTGATAGCAACACAACTACCAAGGTACTTTAGGGGATTATTTTTTGAATTTTATGCGGCTGAATAATTGTCACAATTTGAACAAGTTTATATTTCAAATGTATCATACAAGGGTGACCTGGTCCACCTAGACATAAGGCTGCCTGATGATTACAAACACCTTGTTTTGGTGGCTGGTTCAAAGGACAACTAATTTGCCATGAGCCAAACGTTTGACTTATTTGCCCCTCTGATTCTACATTAAGATGTTTTGAGCGGAAAGAGAGTTACACACCAATGGACCAAGAGCACTGGACTAGCAAAGAATACCAACCGATGAGACACAAGGGAGAAGGAGGGTGGAGGAGGAGAGGAGGCAAGAATTCGGGTTGTGCCTCACTACCATTGATCTATTCCAGTTTGTTGGGGCGTTGCACCATACATGCTCGTCCACAGCTGTTGCATATTACATTGAAGCTGTTACCTTATTCCCAATGAATGTGCAGAGACAGCTGTTGCATCGCGCAAAAAAAAAATAAAAAAACCGTTAGTGTTAACTTGCATCCTGCCCCAGGAATGCTCTCAAACGGACAGGGAGGGGGGGCTCGCTCACTACTGTGCAGCTGTCACCACTAAAGACCGCTGTGTGTTTCAACGTCTCTGGAAAACCCAGCATGTCTCAAGAGTAATACCTATCCAATGAAAGGTAATCCATACCTTCAGTTGGATGGTGCCTTTGTCTGAAACAAAACACAGAGAAGAGTCAACAGAGGACGGTCGCATGTATCCAGCCTTTTGTACGTACAACCTGCCTTAGCCAATCAATGGATCTGTAATGTAGAGAGAGTCTTGTCCAATGCCATGAAGCTAATGGGGTGGCACGGGTGTGAGTTTGTGTACGTGTGTTTGTGCATACAAACACAGAAACAAACTATCGGTACTTGTACCATGTGCATGCCTGGCTTAAATGACATCAATTGAACATCAAAACAATATCGGCTCCCTTGCGTCACCACTGTGTACGGAAAATAAACACAGAACCCACCAAACACAGTCCCATGGCTGTGGGCCACCGTCTCGCCTTTGACGGACAGCTGCACCTGCACACGTGTCTCCGCCTGGGCGTTGAACAGGGTCACGCTCACGCTCTCCTCCACACCCGCTCTGAAGACAGAGGGGGCCGCCACCAGGTACCCTCTGGGGGGGGGGAGAGAGAGAGAGAGAGAGAGAGAGAGAGAGAGAGAGAGAGAGAGAGAGAGAGAGAGAGAGAGAGAGAGAGAGAGAGAGAGAGAGAGAGAGAGAGAAGAGAGAGAGAGAGAGAGAGAGAGAGAGAGAGAGAGAGAGAGAGAGAGAGAGAGAGGCATTACAGGGTGAAAGCAGGAGAGAATGTGGAAATCAAGGAGACAGAAAGAGCAAAAGGTATAATGTTGATTGAGGAGAGAAAAAAGGGGAGGGGGTGAATGAGAAAGGAGCAGTTTGACATAAGTGGGTGGAGGGGTGGGGATCAAAGAGGACAAGGGAAGTACGTAGTTGATTAATACACAGGTCTCACGACTGCCTTAACTTTCAGCATCCTAAATGCCAGCTCACCAATGGACACACACACACACACACACACACACACACACACACACACACACACACACACACACACACACACACACACACACACACACACACACACACACACACACACACACACACACACACACACACACACACACACACACGCAGCATGCTTTAGTTTTCACTGCAGGGTTGCCCTTCTACTTGCTGGCCAGTGGGTTTTTCTGTTCTAATGTTCTCGTTGGGTGGTCTATCCCTTCTCAAAGCCCCACTGAGACTGTTAAAAAGAAGCCACAACAAGAAACGACCCCCATGACTCCTCAGGGTCACTCTGAGCTTTAATTGAGAAAATGTGTCACACTGGGCGCAAATGTCAGCGTTCGATGCATGAAAATGTCCTGGAAAGCTCTGGCTACCCATAAGGCAAGAATCAATAGAGTAATAGCTGAATTATTTTTGTCTGGTGCTGAAATGGCTCAATGAACGAAGTATAACAGTCCAGATTAGAGTTTGATTCACATTTGGTTAAGTACGTCATATGGCACCACACTGTCCATTCCGCAGCCTGAGGGAAAGGACCCCTTTCATTGGCAATGCACTTTCGAATAGGTTGAAGGAGATGAAGTTTGTCCACACATCAAATAATCTGTATGTGATGAATTTGGTAACCCAATTCACGGCCAGTCTTCTGATCTTTGATTGAAGAGGAGATTTTTTGTTTTCTAACTCCCTTGGTTATTACAACCCTAAATGGCTCCAGGAATGTTGAAGAGAGCAGTTTTACAGTCAGTTTGACTGTATACAGAAGGTAATACCATATATTATCTTCAGTCTAGTCATAATACCACTTAACAATTACATTCATTACATGACAATTAGGTCGGTTGGGTGTATGTGTCCACTCAAGTCTTTAAAGGATGTCGTCCAAGCAAAGGGTATATGGGGAAAAACAAATGTCGACACGCTTCACAAAAGCATAAGATCACATCAGTAGATTCTCCAGGAAAACATGTTTTCATGTGGGGTCAGGTGGTTAGCATTACTGTACTTCATGAGGGGGAATTCATGAGAAAATCCCCTGGACTTTGAGCAGTGAAAGATAAAAAAAAAAAGGAGCAAATTGACTGTGCGTTTGATCTACACCCGGTTGAAGCATCTCTTTGATGAGTCCGAGATCAGGTGCTTGGCGGTGACCTGGCTTATTAATCTCACGGATTCGTCTCGCAGTTTCTTACATCCGAGTGCAGTTCGCTGACTTTTAGTAGCGAGTTCTTATTTCGAAATTGTATTACTTTTAAATGCTTTAAGGTTGGTTGAACCACTTCAGATCACTGCTACAAAGAGCGCCTCTCCCACTGAACAATGCAGGGAACCATATGGAAGCATACGACTGCAAAGCCTAGATTTCAGATCTCTAGAACCACAATTAGCTCATGCATTGGTGTGGTAGGCCTATAGTTTGTCACATATATACATACGTTATGTGACTTTAATGAATTGTACAGGCTGAAAACAACCAATAACCAGCAATGTTGATAATCATAATAATCATCTTTGTAATCTTAACGTTTAATTCAACTCAAATATAGTAGGCTACATGGAAAAAGGTGCACACTTACTGTCTTTCCTGGCCATAACCTGTGTTCACGTTGCATATCAACAATATCCATGATAAACGCAATGCTGTCCACGATACTCTTATCATGTTGGTCCGAGATGTGCAGCTTTCTTGCAGCCTTCTGAAGAAGGTAGCTAAACCCACTCGATTTAAAAGTTAGGTCAAGCTCCGCCGCTCTGCCTACAGCGGTCTATCCATTGCGGCTGCTTAGTGCGGTAGCGGTTCTAGATGTAACGTCCGAGCGCTACAACTAGCTAAGTTGTATTCATCCCACTTTCGAAGTACGTCCCAAACGTTTCCGAGTTTTTTTTTTTTCTTCCGTTAGAGTAAAACACACACGGGCTTTCTTCGTTCACGTGCGTTCATCCATTCCGGGTGGCGTTCTCTCATATTTCACCATTAAAAAAAATACACGTTGCCTCCCACTTTCACTGTTGGCAATATTATGTAACGAATCCCACTTCTTCACACTCGAGCTGTGGTTTGTCATCTCTTTGAAGCTCCACTGGTTTGCGTCCAACAGCGAGTCAGAACCCGAGCGCCGCTATCACGCGCACTCGACATTCATTCACAATCTCCTCCTCTCGCTCGAGCCGTCGCCGCAGCACATCCGAAGCAACGAGGACTAGTCTGTCTGGGATCCGTTTGAATGTACTAATGACTAATTTCTGGAGATCGACATGTGAGATTTAGAATGATTCCTCTTTTTAATACACATCGATTTATTGAGTCGCAATCCTTAGCAAAATGAAAGTCTTAAATGAATGAATTTATTTTTTCAGTTCAGCGCGCCTGTTTGCTCTATAGCCGATGGCGCCCTCGTGTGGAAAATCAGATGTACATCCACGACTCAAAATATCATTTTTGTATAAAAGGTCATATTTATTGAAGTAGAATTGAGGTAACTTATTGATAATGATATAAAAGTAAATCGCTTTTCAGCAACATTTAAAAAAACATGAATACATTTAAAACATTCACAGAGAATCAAAAACAATGCAATAATACTGAACAAATACGAAATGCGACACATTTATCAATAAAACAAATGACTGGCCTTTTTGACTCTTGGCTGGTTAAAGCCCCACTAGAGCACTTGAGATTTAAGGAACCAGTCTACTCCTGCTAACTTTAACCTGAATATAAGTGCAGCAATTCCCTGAAGGGGCTCCCAATGTAAACGTCCCTACGCAATCTCCTTAGTCACAGAGCCCTCGTGGATGATCCGCCCCAGCCTGGCGAGATCGCCCCGCTTCCCATCCACCACGTCGTGCTGGGCCATGCAGCGCAGTCCCCCCGGCTCGGGCTCGCAGAAGCATGTCTTGGAGAAGACCACCTGTTCGTCCTGGTGGACCTCCAGCTGGTGGGCCCGGCACAGCTGCCCGGCGTGGGCCACGTCCAGCGCCAGCAGCTTGGCCAGCCGGGGCAGCGGGAAGCGGCAGTTGCGACTGCTGAGGCCGTGGCTGTAGAGCAGCAGCAGGTCCCTGCGGACCGCCGCCATGTGCCGGTGGAGGGCGCAGCTCTGCAGGAAGCTCAGCCTCTGGGCCAGTCGGAGGAGGCGCACGGGGTTCCTCTCCGAGAAGGCCCGGTTGATGGACAGGGCCAGGGCGATGGCGGGGGAGGATCGGAGCCGCTCGGGCAGCTCCAAGGTGTGCTGTAAGACCCGCGAGGACCCTGGGGGAGAGACACGGGGAGATTGGCCTGAGAGGCTGGAAGCTGTTCCCCCATTACTAGCATTCCCCATTACACCAGCAAAACAATGGCTTGATTGTCAAGACACAATAATTCAAACAAAAGATCCTTCCCTTTTTTAAAATGGGAAGACATAGCAGCCTCTGGGCCTTTTTCACTTAACTGAACCGAACTAGCACTATCCCACACCCACCTAGGTTGTAGAGCAGGCTGAGGGCCTGGAACTCCTCCCGGTTGCCGTGGGGACCGGGCTCGGTGTCATAGCACCGCAGCAGCCAGCTGAGGCTCTCCTGCAGGTGCGTGTCGTTGATGCGAGGGTCGTACAGCCGCAGGGGCTCCCCGCACAGCCGGAAGGAGGCGTAGGCCAGGAGGCGCACCGTGCGCTCCAGGATGGCCCGGCTGTCCGGCCCGGCGGTGCGCTGGATGATCATGTCCTGCCTCACACTCCGCAGCCGGTCGAAGACGAAGTCGTACACCTGGGAACGGCCAGTCAGTAACAGGTGCTGTGTTAAGAACCATGGCGGCTTTACAGGGTCAATTGTAATGTTAAGCATGTTAGAAACAGGGTTCAGTTGGGGGAGACACATCGTTTTTTACCATTGAGTATTTAGATATTTAGCTAACACTAATCCAAATAGACTTATAGTGAGTGACTACAGATACAATAAGTGAATACAGATACATAATGAGCAGGTAGGGGGTTACTAATCCTGCTTTAGGATCTCACATGAACCTTTCAGCTGGGAGACAAACAGTAAAACCACTAGACTATCCTGCCAGCTTTCTTAGCATTGTCTTGATCAGTTGTAGCGTTTCACAATGCCCACCTCATCCCACGTGTTGAATACCGACATGAAATATGTCCACTTGCCTCATTCCAAGATGTCTGACCAGGCATGGTGGCGATGTCATCTATTAGATAGCACACGGTCTTAAGCAGAACAGCCGGCGGACGGAGATCACTGGGCCAGGTCGAGTCCTTCCCGGCCGCAGGTCTGGAGTATTCTTTCACAGTACGCTTTGGGTCAGCCCTGGGACGCCGGGACTTTTCTCCAGCCCTTTTTTCTGTTCCTGCCAGGGTCTCGAAGCGGTGCAGTCGGTTCTGCGACTCCCGCTCTTGCAGCTCCCGGTTAGGGCACATGGACTGGCATATTCCCCTGGGGGAACCTGGGCTTTCTGGGTCGGCCTTTTTCCTGGATTCTTCTTTTCGAGCTCTCCACTCTGGTTGCTGTTCTCTGCTGCTCCATCTTTCCTGTGTCGGTCTTCCCCCACCTCTCCCTGCTGCCGAGGTCCTCTTTTGAGCATAAGAACTGCGGTTGAAAGAATAGTAGACATAAGTCAAAATGAAACATGGGAATGGATTTTATTTGAATCCCGCCATTTCTAATCACACATTTCCTTGTTTCATATCCGTAGGGTTTATATATATATATATATATATTATATATATATATATATATATATATATATATATATATATATATATATATATATATATATATATATATATATATAATACACACACACACACACACACACACGTATTCAGCTATAATCCTGTAACTTCTTACCAGCTGGCAATGATTGCACACTGATTTGGACGCCTAGCTCAACCGGAATAATTGACTCGTTAGAGAAGATGTAGTTGTCTAATAAGATTTGATTATACCTTATTGTCAACTTAGAATTGATAGAATACTCACATAGGTCGAGGAACATTCCTGTTACTCATTGTCTCCTTGTATCTCCAATCGCAACTTTCCATGATAAGCACATTTGAAGACATTTGAAGACAACGTTTTACAGAAATAACACGAATTGTTACATCGTCTATATGCTTAAGCTTTCATGAAGTGAACATCGGTTATCCCATATTGCTCAAGTAAAGGACCTCGGCTTTCTTGACTTCTTTAACAGTCGTTTGTTGTTCAGCACACTTGTCGTCACATCCGGAATTTGTATTTCCGGTTTATTAGATATATATATATATATATAGACGCGATGTTTATGTTCACATATAGACCGATTTACAGTCAAATAAATGTTGAGATGTTGAGCTCAACGTGCTACATTTAAACTAAATCAAAACATTTGATTAGAAAAGCGCAGTCTGCCATTGCGGATCAATATTTTCGAAATGTAATGGACGTTAATTTAGTTGCGTAATGAAGCCATCGACAGAGACAAAAATACACTGACGTTTATTTATTAAATATTTATTTGGCAATAATGTACATTATTTTTTCATATGAATGAAAACATTAACAGCAAAACAGGCACAAAAACATAAAGATTCAATGTTATTGACTTCTAATGTGAAAGCAGCTAAATTGCACAGGCATTTTATTCTAGGTCATGTGGTATTTAGGTTAGGGTTCGGGGCAGTAGAGCTCCCGTGTCCTGGTTGGGCCAAGCTGGTGCTCCTCAAAGGCCTGCTGGGTTTTAATGTTATAGCGGCTGACCTGGGAGGACAACTCCTGCAGCTCTGAGAAGGTCCTGGAAGGGTAGGAAGGAAGATAGATTAGTAGTAGAAAAGCAAACCCATCTTCAAACCTGACAACTTAAGGCTTCGTTATGGTTCCACGGTGACGCAACGCAATGACCACACAATCGCTTCGATGCATTTGTGAACATGTTTTGGATCTGTGGCGGGTTTATGTTAGCAGAACAATCACAACCCTTGCCGCTAAGTTGCCTCAACACACAAAGTTACACTTTTTGGGAGACGCACGTCAGGCCCTTGCGATGGACGCAAGGAGGGGCCGCAAGGACGTATTGGGTCTGCAAACCCCCTTGCGTTGGGTCAACGTGGAACCATAACTAAGCCTTTAGTTGAGGAGGCTTAGATTCCCTAATCTAAATCAATGAAGCACTGAATAAATTCAACATGTAGTTAACTTGTGGATAAAATCAGCAACTTCAGCAAGGGCCATAAATGACATCACATCCAATATAAAGCAGGAACAAAGCGCAGATCCGTTGAAAAGAAACATCCTGGCCTCCACACATTTTGTCTGTGTCCTTGACTAATGCAGACATTTCTGACTTAGGCCTAAAGAAAAATGGTTCCTGTTGGTTGTCAGTTGAGGTCATGGGTAGGTAGGGAATTTATTTTATTTTTTTCCAGCGGCCGCGAATGATAGGTAGGTTGTTTTCATTTAAAAACTAGAGAATGCGCTCATCCATGTACAGAATAAAGAGGTTCTGTACAAAAACGTAATTATAGTTTGCATCAAAACCTTTTTTTTTCTTTCCCCAAGCTCATAAAATAATTTGGGTCGCACATGGCAGGGTCGGTCGGAAACGAACAACAATTTTTTTTTTTTAGGCCTACGGACTCCATGTCGGCTCCCTTACACAAAGATCTGCTGGGTGATGTCCTTGGAAGCCGCTTTTATGTCTCTGAGGCACTCCACAGCAGAGCTGCTGTCCTGCAGGTCTGTGGCGGTGCACTCCACCAGCACCTTCTCACTCTCCTCCAGGCACGCCTCGCTTTTATCTGCATGAATACAAAGGAATCATAAATCATTGGTATTTAGTGTGAAAAATACACAACACAAAGAATACAACTTTGATAAACACAATTTGGATTTAGAAAACAATAGCACCACTTTCTGAGTTTTCTATGGATGAATAATAATAAAAAAAAAAGAATTAATAAGTAAACCATTTGGTTTCTTAGGGTTGTTGATGGAGGAGCGCCATCTAGTGTTGCAATTAAGGAGTGCTACTTACTTATATTAGCTTCACGGTTTCAGGTTTTGCATTCTCGTAGAGACACATACTACTACAAAAATTCCGCTAGCGATTCTGCTGCTCATGAGCAATTGGATTTCTTAATATTTTATTGATTCTAATATTTTACACAATTGATATAGTTCTTTTTTTTTTTTAAAGTCTTCCAGAGTCAACTGATTGGCGGGGATTGTTGGCCATCCTGAGGTCACTGATTTAAAAATGGAGCCATTCCAGATGTGTTGATGTGGCGATGTGTACAACAGCAAAACAAACAGCAGATGAGCAGCCCAGCTAACTGACGGGTGGTACTCACCCAAGAAGACCCTCCCGTCTCCTTCAATGTAGCAATTCTTCACGGGCAGCTCGTGCCTGGTGGTGTCAATGGCCCTGCCGAAGGTTCGGTAGTCCTCTTTGAACTTCTGGGCTTCTTCTACCAATGGAGTCAATGCGGCAATCTGACAGAATAGACCAGACAATAATTTACAATGCCATTAAAAAACATAGACGCACCTTGTACATGGACAAAGCGATGCATTGCTTGTATTTTAGATTTGGCTGTATAATGCAGGCTTGATACCAACCATAAAAAAAGATTTATAAATGATAATAGTCTTTTGGAAAAAAAAAACACACGCTCCACCTCAAAACGCTCACAATATTGCAGTTAAGACATTTTGTTCATGCCTGCTTGGGGAAAAATAAAAACTTTCAATATCACCCGAATGAGGACATGTACTGACTTGCAAATCGAGTATCTCGTTCGTTTGCTTGTTCCTCTCCTGAAGAAGGTACTTGCGTTTCTTCTCTTGGACTTCATTGTACAGCCTCTCCTCCTCCTGCATCACGTGCAGCAGCCGAGCCTCAGCCTCCTCCTTCAGCTTCGCTGTATTGTGGTCCATCTGGATGACACAACGCACCGGAGCGGGAAATACATTGCAAAAAAGGTTTGAAACACTCCAATGTTGAAAAGAGAAAAAGACAAAAAAAGTAATAAGAATCTATTATAGGTTTAAAGTCACCTTCAGAAACAATTATCATAGGAATAACAGTAACAAAAGGCTAGGTAACCCCGGCACTCACAGTTCATCAATTTGTGAGAGAAAAACCTACGTTTAGGTTTTTGTGGCCAATATGAATGTTTGTTGTACCTTGGCTGTGATGTAGGCCAACAAGAAGGTCTGCATTTCGATGTCCGTCTTGTTCTTTTCCGTCGTTCTCTCGTGTTTGACTGCATTTTGCATCACAAGGGTGTCTGTTCCAATAAAAAATAAACACATGAGGAGCTACAGTGGAGACATACATTTAAACATTGATCAAAAGATGTATTCATTTGAAAAGGTTCACCATTAATGACGGAAACATCAAAATCTGGGAAAACTCGGGGTCCATCTGCGAAGGTGGATTGCAGGGCACTTTTTTCCAATAGGGAAGGTTCGAGAAGAGTGGACATGAAAGCTGAAAACAAATATTGCGACAGAATGTTATCAAATCTCCTAAGGTGCACAACATGGTCTTTTCACTGGGATAGACGCTTAGATTTCCAACCAGGTCGGCATTTATTGAATTTGTCCAAGAGGACATGCTTTTTACTACTTAAATGATCCAAACAGACAAATCAGGAAAGCAACTATGAGAAACATACAATGAATATAATTGATCAAACTGATAAAGGTATGCGTCATCAGTCACACAATAATACAGTATGATATTAGTTCTTGGGCTTAAGGATGCACTCACGAGTTGGAGTGGCCGTCGGTGCAACCAATCGTCTAGGAGGAGTGGCCACCCTTGGTTTTGCAAAACCTGGTTTAGGGGAGGAGGGACGTGGTGGCATGGCGACTGGCTCATTGGTCCTTGAGTTACTTGAGTTACTCTGTTGACAAGCACAGCAAGGGGACAGTCAGGTTAGGTATATATAAAAATCTTAATTCCTTTTGCAACTCTGAATATGAATACTTACATTGGGCCAAACAGCATTTTTTCTGATTGTATGCTTTATTGTTTAACATTAGTCAGAAGCTTTTATCCAAAACTTTTAATACGATTTTGAGAAATCAATGAATTTTAATATACGTGCCTGGGTAAACATTCTGACACATGGCGTTAAAAAACATATACACAGATCATATACATGAGAAGAGAAATTAAGAACGCAGTGCAGTACCTTTGAAAGAGAAGGCCTATCAACAGGCTGCATATAACGAGACTTGACAGTTGTCCCACTGGCTGGAAGGACAAAAACATACACTGTCAGATTCCTCAACACACATTCACAAAATAATAAGGTTATGAAGCCATATTACAGTTTTGATGAACCCAGAATCTTTAACTGTCTACGGTATTCTGTTTACTTACATTTTACGCTTTTCGCCCCTGTTCCACTGTTGTTGGCCTTGACATTTTCACCTTTAGAGCTGAACAAAGTGTAGGGAATTTCGTTAATTAAACTTTGGCTTTTAACCATAGTTACACTTCACAACAAGAAATACTGAACACTCCCACTTGTGATCTCACTAAGGCAGAGGGAAGGGCAGATTTTGAAAGGGAATGTAATGAATAATCAGACTCACACCTGGTGATAAAATAGGGGCCCTTTAATACAATAACTAGTAATGGGTGGCGCTGCGATGCGCGCAGTTATAGCGAGGCTAGATGGGTGCGCGGGTGTGAGCGCTCTCGTTGGAAACACGACCACCTTAAGTTCAAATGAAGACATACTGCTTTGATCATACCACAAAAAAATTGTTTAATGAAAAAGTTTTAATGAAATTGCTCCGCAGAACTAACGCTATTCAAGAGAATGCGAAGAGATGCAATATTCTGGATGATGGATCTCCACAGGAAAGAAAATCGTATTACTTTATTACCCAATTAACAGCCTATTCATAGTAGTAGTAGTAGTAGTAGGAGGAGGAGGAGGTAGAGCTTTTCGATACAGGAGGAACGGGAAGAGTTTGTTCGTGAGGAAAGATGTCGAGATTGGTGGTACAATTTTGAAAAAGATACCCAAACATGTTACCATGCATTTAAAGTGAGTGAATCTGTTCAAATGATTGAACATAGATGGATGGTACGCAACAAAGTGCATGCCATTACTGCAACAAACGAATAATAAAGGAGCGCCAACAAATGAAAAAGTTACTAGCACCAGACCAGTGTCAGCAGTAGACAATGTTAGTCTGGTCTTGAACCGTTACCTTGCTTCAAGAATTATCGATAAAAAACATACATAAACATACAGGCGACTTTTGGGGTAAATAGGTTTAATCATGTTAACCCTATCATCCCATCTACTGACCTTTTAGTATCAGTAGATGCCTTGCCAAAACTATTTGTTGCCATTGTTTTTCTTCTGGACGCCATCGTTACTTCAACTAAACCGCCCGTACGTCGTATATATGGTCCGGCAAAACAAAGAAAGCTAACTTTGGTTCCTCATGAAATTCACTCACTTTAACGTCTTATTATTATTTTTTTATAAGCGGTAAATTATCATATATCTGTCTGTCCAGGAAAGACTTAAATCCATAAATTACTATTAGGACTACTTTAGGACTA